>OY744531.1:28449608-28519608 GCA_963556195.1 Sepiola atlantica | reverse complement strand
GTTGGCAGTGGGCGATCACTGACGATGACCTATATTTATCTACCTCCCACAAGGCAAGATGTGACACAAGGTCGGGAAAGTGGGATTAGATAAGCCAGGGCTCGAGGTGAGTATTCTGGCCATTTAAAAATTGCCTGGGCAGCCCCGTCGGCATTCCAGGTAGGGCGCCTCAGACAGTAAGCAATAAACTTACTCCTCCCCAAAGAGGGGAGACGAAGCCTGGGAGGGTGCACGCCCTAGAACTGCACAGGACCAACAACCCCCAATAGACCGGCGTAAATCCAGACCCAAAGGCCAGGACAATACCAGTTTATTAGGTGGGGTAAACCTGTGTGATAACTCCTAGTGAGTAAATAATAATATACTACCCTTAAGACTACCGTATGATATGGTAATTTGCATATCAAATAAAATTCATTATAACAATAGTAATAATAGCAATAATAATAATAATAATAATAATAATAATACTATCTAAACACTACACCCAAGAACTATTCTGCAACATGATAGCTAGAAATAAAATTATATAGGAATTAAAGTTGCATTTAAAAAAAAAAAGAAGCTTAAGTACCTTAGGTACCAGAAAGGCAAGTAGATAAGAGGAAGGACACCTAGCCATACAGATCTAAACACCCAATATATAGTCTAAAGAAGCTTTGAGTTATTTTAAACAAAAAGAAAAGGAAAAAATGGAAAATGCATTTTAAAATCCCAGAGAAACTAACTAAATCCAAAATATTGAAGACTTAACATTATATTGTATATATCTATATGCATATATGTATATATATATGTATATATATATATATGTATATATATGTACATATATATGTATATATATATATGTATATATATATGTATATATATATGTATATATATATATATATATATATATATATATATGAGAGCAAAAGCTCGAAACGCTAACGTATGTAGGTAAAAATAATTTAATATTATTTATTTAAAATTAATATTGTTATAAGCCCCTTTAATAAGATTGAAGTTGAGCCCTGTTCGGGGAAGTTAAAAATAGACTGACGCGTAGCTATAAGGCATATTCCGACAATGTTCGTAGAATCTTTAGTCAGTCTTTCTTGATATGCTGCCCTTCGCATGAATAGAACTTAAATTTCCTTCGTTAATGTGGTAATGTCCCGTCACCGAATGGTTACAGCGATTGCTTCTGTGGCAGGGGTTCGAACCGTGCGACAGTCCGAGATTATCATCCCTACACTGATGAGAGCGAAAGCTCGAAACACTAGCCTATGTATGTAAAACTAATTTAATATTTATTTAAAATTAATATATATATATATATATATATATATATATATATATATATATATGCGAGGAATGTTTTCCTAAGACCCAAACAGACAAATACAGCACCCATATTGGTCACACGACTACAACCTTCTTCCGACGCCTCATGTACCACCTAAACGATAGCAGTGCCATTCAACGACACACCACCTAACATAAAAACTATTCAATCAGCAAAACTAAAGAAAAATACTAATAACTAACACCAAAATCATCCATAAAAAAATTCACACACAAACTTAAAATCCTCGAAGCCTTACATACATTAAAAAAACTGCAACCGAACATTAATAAAATACCATTTAATACTGGCACTATCCATATCCAATAATACCCCCCCCCCCCAAAAAAAAAAACTATAAAAATGCTGAGACACAACCTCCTGATGACGATCGAGAGATCGAAAGCGCCCGAGAGATGTCCGGTAAAACAATACTCGGAGCCACAATATTTAAATAAACACCTCAGAACAGAAAACTCGCTCGCCGCGTCGAGAAACCAACTAAGAAAAATTACAAAAAAATATATAATATATTTCGGAATTTTTTAGATGAGCGTTGATCATTTGTAGAATTTGGTATATTCGGACTACTGTTCTCATCTTGGGTTTTTTTTATCATAATGTTTCGGCCGATGTAACCTCCGACCGTCTTCAGGTTATCTTGTCGAACTCGGGAATCATTCTGTCAAACTCGGGAATCTGGACGGAATTTCGAACGGAACCCTTTATTAAATCCATGGCGATAGCATGCTCTCGTTCCATCTGCCATGGCTGGGAAGAAGTCTTTAGTAATTCACAATTCTTCGTATCGCCCACACTGTAGATTGAACCTTCAACCTTCAGATGACTGAATTTTACTTGCGTACAATTCTAGTATAATTTTTTGGAGCCTTAAACCTATTCTTGTTTTTGATCTAACTACTTATCACTATAGATCACTACTAATATATTATTTATAATTATAGGTTTCCATATTGTATTGAATTCTATACTAGGTCTGCTTAGCAAGTCATTGTCACCTAACATATGTGCTGCTTCTTTGAGTCGTCTTACTCTCCACCGTTCTACTCTATCTATAATTTTGACCTCATCCCATAAGGGTAGATGGTTTCCATTTTCTTTCCATATGTGGTCAACCCTAACCCGACTTTTCAATTTCTCTACCTATTTCGTGCATGAAATTTAATACGGAATTATTTTTAAATGTATTTTTGTCGTCTGAAATTTACATGTCTAATCTAGTAACTAAAAAAATTAATAGCATTTCTAAACCTTTCTATCTCCGTCCGGTACGTCGACGACATCCTTCCATTAACTGAAAACTTAGATAAATTAACCTTAATCAAAAATACATTTAAAAATAATTCCGTATTAAATTTCACGCACGAAATAAATATAAATAACAAAATTCCCTTCCTCGACATAGAAATAAAAGCTGACATAGATAAATTGATCACATACCCACACAAAAATTAATCACATACCCGCACAAAAAATTAATCACATACCCACACAAAAAATTAATCACATACCGCACAAAAAATAAATCACATACCCACACAAAAAATTAATCACATACCCACACAAAAAATTAATCACATACCCAACACAAAAAATTAATCACATACCCGCACAAAAAATTAATCACATACTCACACAAAAAATTAATCACATACCCACACAAAAAAATAATCACATACCCACACAAACAATTACAAGCAAAGGTTCAAGCTTACTTAATTTTAAAAGTGAATGCCCTTGTAGATATAAAATAGCCGTAGTGAAAAATCTTACCTAGTGAGCCAAACGAAACCCATCTACCAATAACATAGTGTATACTGCAATGGCCCACATCAAACATTATCGTCGATAATGGCTGCTCAAGATCAAGGCTTGATGACCAATGCCTTTAAAAAGATGAGTGGTCTCAGCAAAAATAACAAGTGAAGGTTCTGCCACACAGAAGTAGAGAGTGTGAGCCACCTGATATCCAGTTGTAAGGTTCTCCTAGGGGATGGCTATTATACAATACGACACAACGGAGTGTGTAAATATCTTCACTGGACTATTTGTAAAAAGTTGAATATCCAGTGTAGCAGCAAGTCCTGTGAGCATATACCAGAAAGAAGAGTTGGAAATAATTTATACACCATCCACTATGACTATGCAATCCTTACAGCTACATATCTAGAAAACGGAGCTGTTAAACCTGACATCGTAATATGGGACAAAAGGGAGAAAGTAGCAACCCTAGTTAAAGTCAGTGTCCCTAATGATGCAGGATTAAGCAGAGCAGAACGGGAAAAGATTACGAAATACCAAGGTTTTATATACGACATGAAAAGAAACTGGACTCTCCATCATACCAGTAATTATAGGAGCAACATGACTAATGAAAAGTAATTTCAAAAGCTATCTGGCGAGTATACCCGGTGAACCGAGTCCAAGAGAAATACAAACAATTGCACTTAAAGGGACGGTTAGAATCTTTAAAATATCTCTAGGCTGGAGTGTCTGAAATAGTCGGTGAATGTCTGGCATCCGGTAGGATGCCCCATCTCCAGATGCACTCTAATTGTCAAATAGATGAAAAAATAATAAAAATATCATACATAAACATATTTCTCCTACTGACCAAAACCATAAGCTACGTTTCACTATATATTATCAAAAAGTTAAAACAACTAATTTATTAATAAGAAATAACCCGACGTTCGATAGCAGATAAAAAGTAGTAAATGCTGTGTATGTATTCAAATGCCCAATGAGAGAATGTGTCTCCAAAAACAATACATATATCGGTATGACTCGAACTAGTATATCTCGTCGCCTTACGTGTAACCTCTCCTCTTCCATTAGCCCCATTTTCCTCCATCTGGTAGAACATGACCCCCCCCCCCCAAAAAAAAAGATTTCAGAAACGTATTAGTAAAAAAAACACTGCCATGCTCGTGGTCTCACATTGCAACCTGCGCCTCCTCATAATCGAAGCCTTACTTCTCCGGAGCAAACAAACTTACAATCAACCAAGCTCGATATGAGGGGGGGGGGGCACAGTATACTAAAATGCTTTTAACAAAAAGTAAAAAATGAAAATAAAAATTGTTCTAATCGACTTTAGCAATAAATTCACCAATTTTAATTTGCATAACTCTCCACGTACCTGATGAAGACTCATGGGAGTAGAAAACGTTTGCAGTTTTGCCGAGTTCCTGTTCACACTTGAACAGCACATTAGATCGTTGGTCCACAACCTTAGAAAAGATGGATAAAAAAAGAAACAAACAAGAATTGTCACTGTTGTTTAATCAAACATGTATCAACGAAGAAATGCTGCCTAAGTATATATATATATATATATATATATATATATATATATATATATATATATATATATATAAATAAATTTCTAGTGGTACAACATTTTATTAAAGCAAGGAATATAGACGTTTGTGACATTTTTTGGGGGTCGAATGAAATTGAAAAGTGTAAAAACGAGAGGCAAAAAAACAAACAAAAAAACAGTACATCAATATACGAAGCCGGCTTTCGTCCACACTCATCACAGTAAATACGTGGAAATAATTCAAGCATTACGACTAAAAACTTTAAAAAAAAGTAGAATGAAGACCAGTGACACTTTTCAATTTCATTCCACCCTAAAAAAAATGTCACAAACGTCTATATTTACGTTGAGTGAATCAGTTTTATACATGCATACACACACACACATATATATATATATATATATATATATATATATATATATATATATATATAGATATATATATATATATTATTAAATGAAATTTGTAATATTCTTACACACGTACGGCGGCGTTTCAAACTAACAATTTCGGACGGTCATAGGGCGCGAACCCGGTTCACATGGTCACCTTTGATCTATGAGCGTTCACTTAGTCGTTGAGGTCACGAAAGATTGTCATGTGATAACGGAGAAATTTAGGTATATTTATTTGATTTTTTATTTTGATTTTAATAAAAAAAATATCTGCATCTAACACTTTAAAATTGTAAAGATGCTTAAAAGAATGAACTTTTCTCAAATTTATACCTACCAGCGACCATGCGCGATTTAAGTTCAATTTAAAAGAGACATTTGCACCGTTAGTCCACTTAACATCGGACGTCACTTCCAGAAGACTAGGAAGGATTATTACGAAAAAAAAAGGTTAATACCTTTTATTTGTCTAAAGCTCTGTCGAGGCTTGTTATATCAAGCGAAATATTAGATAAAAAAGTCAAGATGAAGAGAAAAAAATGGTGTGATTTTTGATTTTGAATTTAATAAAAATATATCTGCATCTAACACATTGTTTTTATGAAGGCATTTTGCCTCTTTCATTATATATATATATATATATATTTATATATATATATATATATATATATATATATATATATATATGTGTGTATATATATATATATATATATATATATATATATATATATATATATATATATATATATTTACCGCTGCATTATATCCATACTTTGATCAGTAATCACTACAACCTCCCACCATCCTTCATGTGTGTCTCGGTGTACACCTTCAAAGAACAGAGCTAACAGGTGAACGTCGCCATTTTTACGTGGTTATCATTGGTTTCCTATGGAATGACACGCTTTTCCACTGAGTAATCTCTCTTAAATCCAGCTTTCTTTTTACTCAGCCTTCCGTAAACCCCGCACATAACACCCCGTGGCTCCATTGGCAACACATCACTATCAGCACTCGGCTTTTGCGATGTTTGCGTAGGATATGAATGGTTTACATATCCTGATTTTGATAACAAAATAAAAACGCCACCACGTTTACCATTTTCTTACATCTTTTAGATTTTTAGGCAAAGTAAAAAAAAATGAATACTAATATTCTTTCGTACGAGATAAATTTCGATGTCTTATTTTAAATGGGTAGATTTCTAAATAAAAACGAGAGTTGGCTAGACAAGATAACATATTTTATTTTTTTTAGCAAAATTCGCCAATTGCGTATTTGGAAATCATTTCATGTGTTCGTTTGTCTTTGATGTTTAAAAAAAATTGAAGAAAAAGGACGAACTCCAATTCTAACATTTATTTCAACTTTATTGACCATCTGTGTTAACATGTGAATATAGGAAAGGTGTTAGTAACAGAGGATAACAGGGCTAGGAGTATGGATGAGGAAACAAGTTGCAGAGTCCATACTATGAAGAATTAATGCCCTGGACGTAGAGAACTGAGACGAGTTCCCCACAGGAGAATGTTCTTAGGAGAAAGTTCGTACATACGTAGGTATTAATTAAAGGCAGGCCGAGTTCATATGAGGTTAGTAAGTATGTAAGTTTGTGTGCGTTACGATAGAATAAGTCTACGTACGGTAGGTCAGCGATATTAGATAATGAATCCTTTTTGTCGACACCGTTAGCCCTGGCTAACGGGGGGGGGGAGGGGGGGTGCGAGCCAAAAGAGGAGTTTTGTAGTTGGTTCGAGCAACGTGAATGAGTTAACTAGCTCGCCTTCTCACGACTAAAGAAAGAGAGCTGTGACGAGCACTGCCTTTTTATAAACCTCGGGAATCAGTGCTCTGCTCGCATGAGAGATTGCTTCTGATTGGGCTAGTCAGAATCGAAATTACGTGTTTGCTCCAAATCAGCACCCAACAGATATTTAAAACATCGTTAATGGCGGCTGCTGCTGCTGCTTCTTTTGTTGCCGTTTGTAGTACTACTGCTAAAAAATGTCAATTAATTAAAGTTATTAAGATTTTAGAGTTTAAATAACAATTGGATAATTGTTGGAATTGCATGAATATTTTTTAGAATGAGGTGAAAAGGAAATAGTTGGCGCCAGACGACAATAAAATGAAACAGAGTAGAAGAAGACCAGTAGTTACGCAGAGTTTTCTGTGGGTGACTGGGTTGCGATTAGTTAAAGAAGATCGTCCGCCTGGCGGTCGCGTTCTGAACCGACAATACGTAGTTGCCACACCCAGTCAACAATGACAGACTAACAGCCAGATTGACATGCATCCCCCACTTGATGACTATGTTCTCTCTTTTCTCTCTCTCTCTCTCTCTCTCTATCTCTATCTCTCTCTCTATCTCTCTCTCTCTCTCTCTCTCTCTCTCTATCTCTCTCTCTCTCTCTCTATCTCTCTCATTCTATCTCTCTATCTCTCTCTATATATATCTCTCTCTTTCTCTCTCTCATTATCTCTCTCTTTCTCTCTCTATCTCTCTCTCTTTCTCTCTTTCTTGTTCTCTCTCTCTCTCTCTCTCTCTATATATATATATATATATATATATATATATATCTTTCTCTCTCTCTCTCTCTCCCTCTCTCTCTCTCTTTCTCTCTCTCTCTCTCCCTTAAAGCAACGTTCGTGGTACACCATCATTCGCAGACTCATACAAACACAGAGAAAGAGACCAGCTGATTCGTTCGCAACAAAATTTCCCGGAGGTGATCGAAAAACAAAAAACAAAAACACACACACAAGATAATGCATAGAACTGATAGATGGTGACGTGGTGTATGTTAGGGGTGTGAATAGGCGTCGCGTTTGGAATGCGAGTGCGATTGTTTTATTTAGTGCAAGGTTGAGTCTAAAATAAAAATTGCAAACTTTTTTTTTTCAGTTTGAAGTTTGCTGATTCAGGAGTATATCAAAAACAATTGCAGACATAGGTCACTGATCGAGAGAAGATCGGGGAAACAAAATAAAAGACTTGACGATCGGAGCGAGTAGGGGTTCCACGTTTTGCTCCATCGTCTTGGTGTTGAGGAGTTTATTTTAATCATGATCGGAGTGTGCTAAAGGGAATGTCGACATTCTACATACAATACATTGTAAGCTAGATAAAAATCCAGGAGAGTAGAAAATGCGCCGTGGATGTACTTTCAACAGTCCCGTAACTGTTCTTTAGTCTTCACAAAGGGGAAATAAAACGTTGTTCCTTGGTTCGGTTGTTGGTTAGTTTTAGCCGTACGTGGAGATGACTGGAGTAAGACATTTTTTCCCTCTATCTTTGTTGCCATGCCACTAATAAGGATGCTGAAGGTAAACGTTTTATCTGGGCTGACGTTATCCGCCTAATAATCCAAGGACCCGAACCCTAACCCTAACCCGAACCCTAACCGTAACCCTAACTCTAACCCTAACCCTAACCCTAACCCGAACCCTAACCCTAACCCTAACCCCTAACCCTAACCCCTAACCCCTTAACCCTAACCCTAACCCCTAACCCTAACCCCTAACCCCTAACCCGAACCCGAACCCTAACCCTAACCCTAACCCTAACCCTAACCCGAACCCTAACCCTAACCCCTAACCCCTAATCCGAACCCTAACCCTAACCCGAACCTTAACCCGAACCCGAACCCGAACCCGAACCCTAACCCGAACTCTAACCCGAACCTTGCAGTAACTCCCAAGGAGACTGCTTTAGCGGAACTGCTGTATAGCGATTTAGTTAATGGAGTCGGGACCATGCAGTAATTTCTGGTGGGGCATCTCGATGCTATATTGTTGGATTTGCTACGGCTTTTCTTTCTTCAATGGTTTACAAATATAACCTGATTACTCATTCTCTCTGTGTTTCGTCTCTCAGCCTATCTACTGATCTCTTTCACCAATTGTTCCAATCCCAAAAGATAAGCTGAAACCGAGTTCCTTAACTTGTAATGTGAATCCTTACCATCAGGTCTCCTTTTCGAACATCAAGAGTCTGCGTTCCAACCTGGCAAAGATTGAAATCCACTTACAGGAGACCAAACCGGACTTATTCTTTCTGTGTGAAACTGGCATATGTCCGTCAGCTTCTACCGATGATTTCATGATTAAAGGTTACTCGAACATGACATCAAAACCCATTTTTCAAAATCGCCATGGGCATAGAATTTGTTCCTATATTAGAGACGGCTTTCGATGTGGTAGGGACATCTCCAAAGAAGACATTAAATTGCCCTATGGTAGGGACATTTCCAAAGAAGACCCTAAATTGCCTTATGGTAGGTATATCTCCAAGAAGACTTAAAATTGCCTTATGGTAGGGACATCTCAAAAGAAGACCCTAAATTACCCTATGCTAGGGACATCTCCAAAGAAGACCCTAAATTGCCATATGGTAGGGGCATCTCCAAAGAAAACCCTAAATTGCCTTATGGTAGGGATATCTCTAAGAAGACCCTAAATTGCCCTATGGTATGGACATTTCCAAAGAAGATCCTAAATTGCCTTATGGTATGGACATTTCCAAAGAAAACCCTAAATTGCCCTATGGTATGGACATTTCCAAAGAAGATCCTAAATTGCCTTATGGTAGGGATATCTCCAAGAAGACTCAAAATTGCCATATGGTATGGACATCTCCAAAGAAGACCCTAAATTGCCCTATGCTAGGGACATCTCCAAAAGACCCTAAATTGCCCTATGGTAAGGACATCTCCAAAGAACACCATAAATTGCCCTATGGTAGGGACATCTCCAAAGAACACCCTAAATTGCCCTATGGTAGGGACATCTCCAAAGAAGATCCTACATTGCCTTCTATGTGTTTCCATGTAGCACTTACAACATCACATTCATCTCCACCATCTATCGTCTCCACATGGACAAGTTACTATATTTGAGAATATATCTGAGGAAATTAACCATATCATTTCTGTTTACCTTTCTGCCAGCATTTATGCCTGTGGTGACTTTAATGTTCACAATGTGTAATAGCTAGTTCACTCAAACAAGACTGATAATGAAGGGAGGTTTTGTCACGATTTTTCCTTGCTTATGATCTAACACAGGTTGACAAACCTACTAGCGTACCTGATGCTGACGGACATTTTGCAAGTCTTCTTGATCTTTCCATGGCAACTTGCCCTGAACAGTGCTCATCTACTGTTCTATCTCCATTGGGATCTTCCGATCACTCAGTTGTCTCAATTAAGATCAAAACAAAGTGCACTAAGACCTTTGATGCCCCTTTCCATCGCAGAGTGTATCGATACTCGAGGGCTGACTGGGACAGCCTCATATCTTTCATATCAGAAATTCCTATGCATTCCAGTTCTGAAAAGAAAGTGTCCTGTATCGCATCCGATTTAACTGATTGGTTAATCATCGGTATTGAGAGCTTTATACATTTCAAGAAATTTCAACAGAAACCGAAGGGCCATCTGTGGTTCACCCGTGAAGTTGCCGCCGCCATTGCTCACAGAAATCACTATTTCAATTGCTTTCAGCGAAATAGATTCTCTAAAACCAAAGCCGCCTTTAAAACTGCCCGAAACTACTGCAAAAAGGGTTATAGTAAATGCGAGAGTCCTATGCCCAATCGATTAAAAAACTCGTGGGAACGAAGCCTCTGCTTAGTTACTCTACAGAGTTTTTGGATAATAACACATAGGCTCCTGAACGGATATAAGACCACTATTAAAACCATCAATGGACCAGAGGTGATTTCTTCAGCATCCGATAAAGCCAAACGTTTTGCAAAGAACTTTGCATCAAATTCAACATTTTTCGATCAACGCCTCCTACTCCCTATGACTGTAAAAACTCTGAACGACATCCATATATTTGTCCGGGATGTTGTCAAACTTATCAAGAACCTTGATGTGAGCAAAGCAACTGGCCCTGACAACATTCTAATCATAGTGCTTAAAATGCTGCAACCGGAACTAACTCCTATTCTTACAAAGCTGTTCAATCGTTGCTTCAAGGAGAAATGCTTCCCATTATACTGAAAACTTCGTTAGTCTAACCAGTATTTTAAAATACTGGAGATCGGTCTTCTGCATTTCAGTACAGACCAATCAGTCTCATGTGCGCCATGAGTAAGTTGTTTTAATCTGTCATAAATCAAGAAGTTGCCAACCACCTCAGAAAAAAACAATCTACTCAGTGTCAAGCAATATGGATTTCGTCCCGCAAGATAAACAGCTGATGTGCTAACTGTAATATCACACAGGATCAGTGAATCTATTGACGGGAGCCTCGTTTCTAGAGCGATAGCTCTTGATATATCAAAGGTCTTTGATAGTGTTTGGCACAAAGGTTTACTTTACAAGCTTGCTAACTATGAAATATCTGGAAATGTTTTTCCAACCATCAAATCCTTTTTCTCTCGTTGAGTGACAGAAGTCTGAAGTACATAGTATTAATTCAGGTGTATCTCAGGAATCCATTCTGGCCGCAACTCTCTTTCTGATCTTCATCAATGATCTCATGAAGCACATGCTTTCAACGCTGGCCTCAAGAATCCATTCATGATAATGCGCCACAAATCAAAGATATTCTATGCGCGTATATTTCCGATTTACATACGATTAATTATGATTAATTACGTCATGGATAACATAATTTACATAAAATGAAAACAAAACTAATAGTGGATCTTAAGGCTGAAACGTACGCATACTTAACTTGAAGAGCCAGCGCGAAGCTTGTGTGAAGGACTGTTAGCCAGGGCAAGGCCCGCGCTCGACCTGATCTTGCGTGACCACCGACAGCGAGGACGAAGGGCAAAAACAAAAGAAAACGAAAGAACCAAAACGAAACTTTGTTTATATGCAAGAATTTTATGACACAGTTCTCAACTGTACGGTGATGTCACTGTGATGTAAGCATTTTTTTTTTGTTGCTATTATATTACAGCCTGTATTCCTCTCAAGGAGAAGGTAATCCTTGGGAAGATGGTATCATGACCACAGAATAGATGATACACTACCCCCTCGAAAGGGATGGGGTAATTCCCGGGAGGATGGTCTCATGACAACAGAACGGATGCTACACTACACCCCGAACAGAAGGGGGGTAATGCCTGGAAGGATGGTATCATGGAATAGAAGATATACTACACTACTTCCGCCTCGAATTGAGCATTGAAAAATATTACATTTGTCTGAAATTAAGCATTAAACTGAATTGAGCGGAAATAGTACACATTATAGAAGTAATAGTACACATTATAGAAGTAATAGTACACATTATAGAAGTAATAGTACACATTATAGAAGTAATAGTACACATAGAAGTAATAGTACACATTATAGAAGTAATAGTACACATTATAGAAGTAATAGTACACATTATAGAAGTAATAGTACACATTATAGAAGTAATAGTACACATTATAGAAGTAATAGTACACATTATAGAAGTAATAGTACACATTATAGAAGTAATAATACACATTATAGAAGTAATAGTACACATTATAGAAGTAATAGTACACATTATAGAAGTAATAGTACACATTATAGAAGTAATAGTACACATTATAGAAGTAATAGTACACATAGAAGTAATAGTACACATTATAGAAGTAATAGTACACATTATAGAAGTAATAGTACACATTATAGAAGTAATAGTACACATTATAGAAGTAATAATACACATTATAGAAGTAATAGTACACATTATAGAAGTAATAGTACACATTATAGAAGTAATAGTACACATTATAGAAGTAATAGTACACATTATAGAAGTAATAGTACACATAGAAGTAATAGTACACATTATAGAAGTAATAGTACACATTATAGAAGTAATAGTACACATTATAGAAGTAATAGTACACATTATAGAAGTAATAGTACACATTATAGAAGTAATAGTACACATTATAGAAGTAATAGTACACATTATAGAAGTAATAGTACACATTATAGAAGTAATAGTACACATAATAGAAGTAATAGTACACATAATAGAAGTAATAGTACACATTATAGAAGTAATAGTACACATTATAGAAGTAATAGTGCAAACATGCACTAAGCTGCATGTTTAGTGATGTATGCGAATAGCAGAAAATGAAACAATGTAGACAAGAAGAAAAGTAAATAATTTTAAGAAAGATGAACATTTCACCCTGAACCTTTTATTGATGAACTGTTAGAATTTGCAGTTTAATTTATTTTCTCTTTTTCTAGAAATTATTCTGAAGTGATATTGTTGTGCTTTTTTTTTCCAGCAGAATTGAGTGCGATGCTGCAAGAGATAGCATCTCCCACATATGAATGGATAGGGATGTAAACATGCATTAGTCTGCATGTTTTTTGTGGTGCATGCGAAAAGCAGACGTTGCAGGTAAAAAATGTTCAACCAAAGGAAAGAATTTGAAAATATCTCTGATTGTGAGTTGGACCACCCAGAAATTGTCTTTTGTTTGAAATAAAATAAGTGCTTCATTAAATGGGGAATCATGCTGAGACCAACCTACTTGAGAAAAATAATGTTCCTAGATGGGATCCAAATAAACTGTTTTGAGTGGACACTGTCTAGCTGTTATCTCTGGTGGGTTTCCAGTGGTCAGCTTCTGGGTGGTCGAATGGTAAGAAAGACTAGAATCTAAGATTTCCGGCCAAAAGTGTATATATTCCAGCCTATGGGCAGCATGAGGTAGTCAGAGCTGGCACTCGGGTGGGTGAGGGGTAAGCAGGCAGTTGAAGTTGGACGTTCGAGGAGAGAGTTGGTTTTCAGTGATCCTCGGGAACAGCGGGTCTGTTGTGTCGGGTTGGACTTATGTTTTTATTTGGCCGGGATAAAAGATCTCATTTTTGCAAGTCTGCTATTCATCCTAAGAAAACGAGTTCCATTTGTAATCTCACTCCTCCTAATGAATATTTGTTAATTGTTTATAAACTGGGCGTATAGTTTTAACTTGGAATGAGAATTCTTTGTTGCGGCACTGAGTTGAACGGTAACCTTGCACCAGAGACAACGAGCGGTGGATCACGGCGAGTGCAGTGAACGCACTCATGCATGTTCATCATAGTATAGTTTCGGCTTCAGACAGACAGATACCAAATCTCATTAGTAATAGATAATTCACGTGACATTCTCGCATCAGCTGTTACCGGTGATTTATTGATGATAGCAACTGGTGGCTTCCACCGGAGTGACTGCCATTTTTACCTGTGGAACCTATCGTGTAACGGGTATTTCAGCCAGTATAATGACATATTTTCCATCCAAGACTAAATTTAATAGATATTGAACTAAACAATGTCCAAGTGACGAATAAGGGATTTATTAATTATTTATTGAATTATTAATCTTATAGTTTAATTTTTTTACCGAATGGATCAGTGTAATATATTTGTTTCTTATTCTTTTGTTTGTGATCGTTAATTAATAAATACGTAAAATATAAAGTGTAAATAAACACATCTCTACTGTTCCATATATTAACTATTATATATATACATATATATATATTTATATATATATATATACATATATATATATATATATATATATATATATATATATATATATATATATATATATATAACAATGTAGAAATGCTCTTGTTGTGTTATATGTTTTTATTTAATCTTTTGTTTTAATGGAGGGCAAGAAGGTCTTCTTGTAAAGCATTTTTACATTTTACTTGAGACAAAATTGAGTAGTTAATATATGGAATTATGGATAAGCATATAAACAGTCTAGTTCAATAATAACGCAAACACATCTCTACTGTTCCATATATTAACTATTATATATATATATATATATATATATATATATATATATATATATATATATATATATATATATATGAACCGTTTTTCTGTCATTGTTGACGCCATTCCCTGTCGGGCGTGTCTACAATCATTTCAGCTTGCCGATGATTCCACTGGGCACGGAGATTTACTAAATATGTCTAAATCTGCCCTTTTAGATGAAACCGCGGTACATTGCTGAAATATGTAATATATAGTATCTAAATAAATTATATATATATATATATATATATATATATATATATATATATATATATATATATATATATATATATATATATATATATATATATATATAAAAACAGTGTGAAATGCTCTTGTGTTATATGTTTTTATTTAATCTTTTATTTTAATGGAGAGGCAACAAGGTCTTCTCATAATGCATTTTTACATGTTACTTAAGACAAAATGGAGTAGTTAATATATGGAGTTATGGTTAAGCAGGTAACAGACTAGTTCAATAATAACACAAACACATCTCTAATATTAACTATTTCATATACAAAATATATACAATGTGATCTACGAGGCGTATATCTCAAATCATTTTTTTTGCTGTGTTATATTTTTTTTTTAAATTTGGTTGTTTTTTTTTTTTTAACTAGAGATGCAAGGAGGTCCTCTCATAAAACGTTTATACTCTTTACTTCTTTGTGTTAGCGTTTTAAGTAGGACGGTCACCTAAGTTATTATCTCAATACTAAGACGACATTCGTTTTATTATTATTTTTTTTGTGTCTGATGAGTGCTAGTGGGGGACAAGGGCTTCGTTTGGGTCATCAATTATAGGAAGGGGATGGAGGTGAACACAAGAGGGGATTTCAAGCTAAGGGAGACATTTTGTGCCCAATTTTCGACAGGAAATAGAATTGGCGGGAAGAAATGATAGCATTAATCCAACAAACAAAAGAGAGTGGGCATGGGACGGGGGTGGGCTATAATTCGCTGTGGTCTTAGGGTAAAGAAAAAAACCTGAGATTCCGTTAGTGTGTGTTTGCTTGACCACGGCAGATGGCTGGAGTGAGTAGATAAAGAGGGTGGGAGGTTAGCGAACAATGACACACATGTTATTCAGAATTGTTTCTGGCTCGCAAATGGATGGGTCCAAATGAGTACACATTTTAATGGTTGGATTCTTTATTCATTTATTTATTAAACCTCTTGGGACATCTCTTAGTTTTCTCTCTCTCTCTCTCTCTCTCTCTCTCTCTCTTTATATATATATATATATATATATATATATATATATATATATATATATATATATATATATATATATATATATATATATATATATAATAATGGTAATAATCCAGGTAAAAAATATCCACAGGGTGGTAATCCAGAGAATTTTAACCGGGTTTATAAAAAGTGCTCAATATCAAAATAGAGCTTTATATATGATAATTTTTATTTACACAGACATGTACAAAATCTGCGACACTGGCATGCCGATGTTATCGATCAACAGTTACTATACACTGAGATCTCATCAGGCAGAGTTAGAATCCGATCTCAACCTATGACTATATTTGGGGAGAACTCAAATATGATCATAGGTTAAGATCGGATTCTAACTCTGCCTGATGAGATCTCAGTGTATAGTAACTGTTGATCGATAACATCGGCATGCCAGTGTCGCAGATTTTGTACATGTCTGTGTAAATAAAAATTATCATATATATATATATATATATATATATATATATATATATATATATATATATATATATATATATATATATATATATATATAGTAAGCTATGAAAATATATTTACGGCAAATAAGCTACACAGAGGCTCCCGCGTTTCATCCATTTTAGCCTGAAGATTCCCTCCGGGGATGAAACGCGAGAGCCTCTGTGTAGCTTAATTGCCATAAATATATTTTCATAACTTACTACCTAGCTCTACTTACGTATCAAGCACTGTTGAAGTAAATACTGAAAATTGATACATAAAAAAATTATATCTCTTTATAAAATGTTATGTGGATACATGAAATAGTTATATATATATATATATATATATATATATATATATATATATATATATATATATATATATATATATATATATATATATGGGTCCGGCAACCGGTATGAATAACTCTTCTCTACACTGACGATTCCGTAAAGATGAAACGTATAGTATGTAAATAACAACAAATATATATAATTATTTGTCGCCCCCAAATATAGGCTAGGCTATGTAGTCAGCAGTATTCACACAGCTGTCATCGTGGCTTCAATACAATGCTCCTTTCAATAGTAAACCACTTTACGGCAGCTACCTTTAAATAGGATTAATCTCTCGCTGATTTACCGAGTTGTTGACAACGGCCGTGTTGGCTAGGACGTTGGAATTTGAGTTTGAAATATAACTCGTGTTTCGATGTTTGGGTCCGGCGACTAGTGTAAATAATTCTGCTCTACACAGTTCCCGTAAGGATAAAACGTATATGTATGTAGATAAAAACATATATATATAAATGCACAGAAGCATTTTACAAATATATTGGTGTTCGCCGAAACAATCGTATGCTGAATAAAAAACTAGTTTTATGAAATGACATGAATCTGTCCTTTATAACATTGAAATAGCATAAAATTACATATAAAATATTGAATATATATATATCGGAACATTTTAAGTAACTGAACTAAAACAATTTAAGAATTATCCTATACGTTCTTTAAAATATCAAAAATCATACGTAATCAAGTTTCTAGAATATATTCAAAGTTGCAGTTAAAATCAAGTTCACTAATCGATAGTTCATATCAATCAGAATTGTATATATAAACAGTGTATATTTCAAAAGTTCCAAACATTTATTATAATTTCTGGAAAATCTACAATAGTGTAATGAACAATGGACAATCTACAATTTCACTTGTTATCAAACCACAACGATGTTGCTTGCACGGCTATTGATAAGGCTGAACTACTGGCCAGGCGTTTTGCCTTAAACTCCACTTCGGACTCGGCAAACCAGCCCCTCCCCAAATTCCCATTGCGGACTGAAGCCACACTTGAGAACCTCGTCATCACCTTATCTCAGGTCAAAGTCATCATAAAAAACTTGACACCTCCAAAGCCTGTGGGCCTGATCTTATACCATTAATAGTAATAAAGAAATTCTCTGTTGAGCTGGCCCCTGTCCTCTCAAACTATACAACAAATGCCTTGCTGAATCTTGTTGCCCTGATAAATGGAAAATTACCTCTGTGGTACCAGTCTTCAAGAATTCTGGAGATAGAACTGATCCTCTAAACTACCGTCCAATCAGTCTACTCCCGATCTTTGCTAAAATCTTTGAATCATTAATCAATCTTGCTTTAGCCCGTTACCTAGCTAATGCTAAACTTTCTGATCATAAATACGGATTTAGACAAGCACGGTCTACTGCGGATGTCCTAACGGTCATTGCTGAACGCATATATCATACACTGGACAAGGCAGGTGAAACTAGGGCGGTAGCGTTTGATATATCCAAGGCCTTTGACAAGGTCTAGCATGAAGGGCTTCTTCTAAAACTGCACTCATATGGTATTACTGGACAAATATTTAATATAATTAAATCCTTCCTAACAAATAGAAAGATCCAGGTTGTCCTCGATAGCCGTTCATCTATGCAACATGATATAAATGCTGGTGTACCCCAGGGATCTATCCTCGGACCTCTACTCTTCCTGATTTTTATATATGACCTCCCTGATGTAATTGAGACTGAGATAGGAAAATTTGCTGACAACACCACGCTCTACTCTCATCATGTGGGTAAAACCGACGCGCATATATCTGAGGCAATGGCTGAATCTTTAGAAAATGACCCCCAGTAAGTAGTAGATTGGGGTAAAAAATGGACGGTAACTTTTAATGCCGCAAAGACAAAGCTTCTTTTCTTTCAATAACTACAAGAAACCTCTTCAATCACCGATTGTCATGGAAAATAACACCCTACCTGAGAGTTCATCATTCAAACTCCTCGGCCTAACTTTCACAGATAAAATGAATTGGAACAAATACATTGAAGACATTGCCATCACTACTGCAAAGAAGGTGGACTCCCTCTACCGTGCTAGTAAACTTCTCATACCTGACATTATCCTATATCTCTACAAAGCCACCATCTGCCCATGCATGGAGTATTGTTGCCACATCTGGGCTGGTGCATCATCTACTAGTCTCTCCCTCTTAGACAAGGTCCAAAAAAGAGTCGCCAACTTAATAGGTCCCTCACTATCCACCAAGCTCCATCCCCTATCCCACCGCCACAATGTTGCTTCCTTGTGCCTGTTTTACAAGTACTTCAATGGATTGTGCTCTGATGAGCTTGCTGCTCTGATGCCCCAACGACGCAAATTCACTAGACCAACCCGACAATCTGCCAAATCCCATCTGTTCACTGTGGAGGTCCACAGATGTCGAAGAGCCTTCTTCTCCAAAAACTTATTTCCTCGTGCTGCTGGACTCTGGAACTCCCTCCCTGCTCCCTGTTTTCCTGACGGTACTGACATGCAGAAATTTAAAACTAATGTAAACAGACATTTCGCTGCACAGCTCCCAATTTAGGTTGACCCCCCCCCTAAAAAAAGAAAAAAAACTCACCATTTTTCTCAGTAGTCCCTTTCGTCTACAGTGGCGTACTGCCTTGTTTAAGGTAAACTATGTTAGAAAAAAAAAATTTGAAAAATGCTCCGGGAATAAATACTCAATCATGTTAATTTCTATATACGAACGTGTAAAAAAAGCATTTTTATTGGTAAAATTACGTTTAAGTAAAGATGCAGTAAGCACGTGGTTTTCTTCATCAGTATATTGTAAAACAATTTCAATTTTCAAACATTGGTTCAATTATATTGACATACCACAGATCTTCAAAAACAATTTAAATTTTCAAACACTGGTTCAATTATATTGGCATACCATAGATCTTAAAAAACAATTTCAATTTTCAAATACTGGTTCAATTATATTGACATACCATAGATCTTCAAAAACAATTTTAATTTCTAACACTGGTTAAATTATATTGACATACCATAGATCTTTAAAAACAATTTCAATTTCTAACACTGGTTAAATTATATTGACATACCACAGATCTTCAAAAACAATTTCAATTTTCAAATACTGGTTCAATTATATTGACATACCATAGATCTTCAAAAACAATTTCAATTTTCTAAAACTGGTTCAATTATATTGACATACCATAGATCTTAAAAAAACAATTTCAATTTCTAACACTGGTTCAATTATATTGCTATATCACAGATCTTCAAAAACAATTTAAATTTTCAAATACTGGTTCAATTATATTGACATACCATAGATCTTCAAAAACAATTTTAATTTCTAACACTGGTTACATTATATTGACATACCATAGATCTTTAAAAACAATTTCAATTTCTAACACTGGTTAAATTATATTGACATACCACAGATCTTCGAAAACAATTTAAATTTTCAAATACTGGTTCAATTATATTGACATACCATAGATCTTCAAAAACAATTTCAATTTTCTAAAACTGGTTCAATTATATTGACATACCATAGATCTTAAAAAAACAATTTAAATTTCTAACACTGGTTCAATTATATTGCTATATCACAGATCTTCAAAAACAATTTAAATTTTCAAATACTGGTTCAATTATATTTACATACCATAGATCTTCAAAAAACAATTTCAATTTTCAAACACTGGTTCAATTATATGTACATACCATAGATCTTCAAAAAACAATTTCAATTTTTAAACACTGGTTCAATTATATTGGCATACCATAGATCTTAAAAACAATTTCAATTTTCAAACACTGGTTCAATTATATTGGCATGGCATAGATCTTCAAAAACAATTTCAATTTTCAAACACTGGTTCAATTATATTTACATACCATATATCTTCAAAAACAATTTCAATTTTCAAACACTGGTTTAATTATATTGACATACCATAGATCTTCAAAAACAATTTCAATTTTCAAATACTGGTTCAATTATATTGACATACCACAGATCTTCAAAAAACAATTTCAATTTTCAAACACTGGTTCAATTATATTGACATACCATAGATCTTCAAAAACAATTTCAATTTTCAAATACTGGTTCAATTATATTGACATACCACGGATCTTCAAAAAACAATTTCAATTTTCAAATACTGGTTGAATTATATTTACATACCATAGATCTTCAAAAAACAATTTCAATTTTCAAATACTGGTTCAATTATATTTACATACCATAGATCTTCAAAAACAATTTCAATTTTCAAACACTGGTTCAATTATATTGACATACCATAGATCTTTAAAAAACAATTTCAATTTTCAAACACTGGTTCAATTATATTGGCATGCCATAGATCTTCAAAAACAATTTAAATTTTCAAATACTGGTTCAATTATATTGGCATGCTATACAATTTCGAGTTAAGAGAGAATATCGAATTAATCATTGATTTTAATGGATACTTTTCAAATAATATAGATAAACAAGTAGTTCAAACGAACTTTTTTAGTAAAAGTTTTTCTTTTATTTGTTTTTGTTTCTTTCAACTGATAATTTAAATTTAAAAAACAATTTTAAATTCACACAATATCCAATCGTGGAGCGATCTTATCTTATCTTAACTTATATAGTTTAAATCTACTTTTTAATTAAAATTTTTAAAAAATAAAAATAAAGATGGAGGGTGTAGTTATTAAAATTAAATACCAATTCATAAATTTACTCATATGCGTCTGCTCTAGGCAATCATATATTGCATTAAAAAAAAACCTGAACTCGACCCAGACAAGGGGCCACATTGCTACTGAGACGTAAGGGGCTACTGTTGATTAGGGTTCAGAAATTATAGGGGGGGGGATCCTAAGTGAGGAGTTGTGTTGCGAGATATTTGTTCACATCACACCTACATTTCTGCATGTCGGTAGAGTCAGGGAAACAGGGAGCAGGGAGGGAGTTCTAAAGGCTGGCAGCTCGAGGAAATTTGATTAAAATCGAACGAATAAATGATTTTAGATAGATTTGTAGGGAACCGATTCTGGTAGTGCACCGGTCCTGGACACTGTTAAGTTGTTTTCTTCGAATCGTGCCCTAAAAAGGCTTGAGAGTATTGTGAATTCACCGCCGTCGGAGCTCTCTTATATGAGGCTCCCACAGTATGAAGAATATCTGGCTTCTCCGCAGGTAGAGTAAGAACTAAATATCTGTTATTGTTTTGTATTATCTAAGTTGCTTGTCTTTCATAAATATGAACGGTAAATAAATGTGTAAATCGTACATTCTAATGATGGATCTGTTTGGGATATATGTTTAATATATGAACTGTGAAATAAAATATCGTATCTCGTAACGGATTTAATTTTAACAAGTTGTATTTTAATCGTAAAATTCTTAATGTTAATTTTGTAACAATAATTAGTATTGCCTCTTTTTTTTAGCAGTTGCAATTCATTTCAAAACATAAATTCTTTGATTCTATGATATTAAGAGAGAGAGAGAGAGAGAGAGAGAGAGAGAGAGAGAGAGAGAGAGAGAGAGGGGGGGGTGCTTTCAATTTAATTTCTTTCAAGTGATGCAATGTCCTGTTACTTTTCCCAACATGCATTTCTATATCTTTCAAAATCAGGAAATTCGGATTTCAACAATTTATTTATGACATCATTTTCCGATTGTTAAAATGTAAAAAAAAAATAGATCGAACAAATAATTATACATAGTATGAACTGTAAACTGGTAAAAAAATAAATAACAAAGTAAAAACTAAAAAGCCTCCCCGGCGGGGAATTGAACCCCGGTCTCCCGCGTGACAGGCGGGGATACTTACCACTATACTACCGAGGATTTGGCTCTTACGGTGGACTAAAATAGTCTTCTTTTTCTCAATGTACTTAACTAGCTAAAGTGACGACCTACAAATGCGTGAGTGATGTTTATGAGATCACGGCAAATGAAAATCACGTAAAAGAGTGTGTTTTTATTCTCTTTCTTTCTTTCTCTCTCTCTCTCTCTCTCTCTCTCTTTCTCTCTCTCTATCTCTCTCTCTATCTCTCTCTTTCTCTCTCTCTATCTCTCTCTCTATTTCTTTATTTCTCTCTCTCTATCTCTCTCTCTCTATCTCTCTCTCTCTCTATCTCTCTCTCTATTTCTTTATTTCTCTCTCTCTCTCTATCTATCTCTCTCTATTTCTTTATATATCTCTCTCTCTCTCTATCTATCTATCTATCTATCTATCTATCTATCTATCTATCTATCTCTCGTTTAACACTTACCGATTATACTCATGTAAAATTGACCTCATTTAAAGGTCAAACCCTTCCCACGTTTTTTTTGCAAAGATATTAGTCTCCCCTTCTCTACTCAGAAATGCGATTTTCAGCTGGATATCGCCAGCTTTTTTATGAGTGGTTTACTAAGATCATGCAAGTTCGCAGAACCAGACCTCTTTATTGTTTAAACCTAATTTTTTCTCTTATTTCATTTGGTCTCTCTTTCTGTCTGTTGGACCCTTCTAGTCTCTGAAGACTACTAGACGTAATTGCAACAAATTTGCAATGAAGTATTCGTCAGATGCCGATTGGGTAAATATGTGGTTATCTTGAACTTTTCAGCTCTGTAATGGCTGCCAAATGTTTGCTATTGGTTTCGTCTCACATTACAACCGGTGTAAGTGCAAAAACTAATCGGCAGTATAATTTTGCCCTGTTTGCCTTTTTTCGTTGCAAATAATAATTTGTTTTCTGATTTTTGCCGTAGCAAATAATAAAATCAAACTGTTTATTTAAAAAGTGAATTGAAATATATAAAAAAGATTATTCCTTTTTCATATTTATATTGCAAATAGGGAATCTTTTACAATGATCAGTAGAGTAAAAACGTTCAAAAAACAAATATTCAACAAATAAAATTAACTGTAGGCGATAAAAGTTATTTTCAAACTTACCTGTGTCTTTTCCAACTATTAAAAAGATTTTTAACGCGTTTTAATTGCTATTTATTTGAAATTTAAGTATTCGGCACACGATCATCGGACAAAACAAAATGGCCGCCTTCCTCTTTGTCATTACAAAGAGGAAGGCCGGCCTTTTTTTTTTGCCAAATTGTACGCACAAAAAAACAAGATTTTTTTTTTTTACATCAAATAAAAACCCATGTATACTACGTAAAAATACAAACAAATTACATAGGTAAGTAGAAAAATTTCTATTCTCGACGTAGGTCAACTTTACTTGTTGCAAATTTATGTTTTTAAACCCTATCTCGTTCTTTTTTTGGACCCCGTTCGCGTCTCTGCTGATTATTGTAAAAGATTCCCTGCAAATATTAAATAATTAACGGCACTTATGCAGAAAAGGGACACGAGCGAATTTATTTTAGAAGAGCTCCACTAGTGTAAGGAGCAGACAACTCTACTTTTTAAGTACGCAATTTCTCCGAAAATGGAAAATATGCAATTTAAAAAAAAAAATAAGAAGTAATGCAAATTCAATTAATTAATAGAATATTTATCGAAGAAATAACAATTTGTGAAAAGCAACAGTATATTGATAGAAGATTTATTGAAGAAAATAGAATTTGGGAAAATCAACGGTCTTGTTTAAAACATTTTTGATTTTTTTTTTTCATTTCAAAACGAACAGTCCTCTTGTTTAAGTTAAGACATTTTTTTATTTTTTTTATAGTTTGAAAATTAAATTATCGAAGAAATTCAAATTTGTGAAAATCAACAGTATATTGATAGAACATTTATTGAAGAAAATAGAAAAAGAGAGTTGTCTGCCCCTAGATATTCTTCATACTTAGAACTATTCTAAAATAAATTCGCTCGTGTCCCTATTCTGCATAAGTGCCTAATTAACAATTAATAATTTTTATTTTACAAATATAAATTCATAGATCAATGGTATGCTTTTATTTCGGGCGGATGGGGGCATCCGCCCGAAAAAAAAACATACCAAATGACTATGAGCAAACGCGGCACCCACTTAAAACACAACTTTCTCATTGACAAATGTTCATGCCTTCTGATATCTTCAACTCCTCTGCTAGTTCACACAGCTTTAATTTACAATCGACCCAAACGAGGTTGTGGACTTAAAAAAAAAATATTTTTCGGGGAAACTACCGAATTTGGTCGACCATGAGCGTTCAGCATCATGTGTGTCTGTACGACCTTTTTTAAAGTCAGCATGCCACCTCTTAACCGTTTTTGTTCGACAGAGCAGGGTTCGAATAACACTTATCAAGTAATTGCTTTGCTTGAAAAGTATCTCCCATCAGAAAGCAACGCTTTATCAACACATGAAATCCAGATTTGTCCACTATTTAAAAAAAATTTCAACCGTAGCTTCACTTAAATAACTAATTTGTAAACTAATAAATTGAGTGGGCTCAAATTTGACACGTGCGATTTAAAGGTTAGCACTTTATAAAAATCATATAGATGTTTTCTTAGTGACACTATCTATATGTAAGGCTCGGGATTTGTGTAAGTGAGGTTTTAAAATACGAGGTAAGATGTCACTCGCTGAATACATCTGGAGGTCAGATATTCACTAAATAAATCTGGATATAAGATGACCGTCGCTAAATATTTCTGAAGGTCAGATATCACTCACTTAATAAATATGGAGGTTAGGTGTCACTCATTCATTAAATCTGGAGGTTAGATGTAACTCGCTAAATAAACCTGACGGTTAAATATTAATCGCTAAATTTACCTGGCAGTCAAATGTTACTTGCTAAATAAATCTGGAGGTCAGATGTTACTTGCTAAATAAATCTGGAGATCAAATGTTACCCGTTAAATAAATCTGGGGGTCAGATGTTACTTGTTAAATAAATCTGGAGGTCAGATGTTACTTGTTAAATAAATCTGGAGGTCAGATGTTACTTGTAAAATAAATCTGGAGGTCAGATGTTACTTGTTAAATAAATCTGGAGGTTAGATGTTACCCGTTAAATAAATCTGGAGGTCAGATGTTACTTGTTAAATAAATCTGGAGGTCAGATGTTACTTGTTAAATAAATCTGGAGGTCAGATGTTACTTGTTAAATAAATCTGGAGGTCAGATGTTACTTGCTAAATAAATCTGGAGGTTAGATGTTACCCGTTAAATAAATCTGGGGGTCAGATGTTACTTGTTAAATAAATCTGGAGGTCAGATGTTACCCGTTAAATAAATCTGGAGGTCAGATGTTACTTGTTAAATAAATCTGGAGGTCAGATGTTACTTGTTAAATAAATCTGGAGGTCAGATGTTACTTGCTAAATAAATCTGGAGATCAGATGTTACCCGTTAAATAAATCTGGGGGTCAGATGTTACTTGTTAAATAAATCTGGAGGTCAGATGTTACCCGTTAAATAAATCTGGAGGTCAGATGTTACTTGTTAAATAAATCTGGAGGTCAGATGTTGTTAAATAAATCTGGAGGTCAGATGTTACTTGTTAAATAAATCTGGAGGTCAGATGTTACTTGCTAAATAAATCTGGAGGTTAGATGTTACCCGTTAAATAAATCTGGGGGTCAGATGTTACTTGTTAAATAAATCTGGAGGTCAGATGTTACCCGTTAAATAAATCTGGAGGTCAGATGTTACTTGTTAAATAAATCTGGAGGTCAGATGTTACTTGTTAAATAAATCTGGAGGTCAGATGTTACTTGCTAAATAAATCTGGAGGTTAGATGTTACCTGTTAAATAAATCTGGAGGTCAGATGTTACTTGTTAAATAAATCTGGAGGTCAGATGTTACTTGCTAAATAAATCTGGAGGTTAGATGTTACCCGTTAAATAAATCTGGGGTTCAGATTTTTCTTGCTAAATAAATCTGGGGCCAGATATTACTTAGTAAATAAATCTGGAGGTCCCATGTTATTCGCTAAACAAATCTGGAGGTCCCATGTTATTCGATAAACAAATCTGGAGGTCAGATGTCACTCGCTAAATAAACTGGAGGTCCAATGTTACTCGCTAAATAAATCTAGATGTCAGATGTTTTTGTCTAAATAAATTTATAGGTCAGATGTCACTCGCTCAATAAACTGAATGGTAGGTGTCACCCGCCAAATAAATCTGAAGGTCAGACGTTACTTACTAAATAAATCTGGAAGTCAGATGTTATTTGCCAAATAAACCTGGTGGTCAGGTGTTATTTACTAAATAAACTGGCGGTCAGATGTTACCTGCTAAATAAACTGGAGGTCATATGTTATTCGCCGAATGAATCGGGAGGTCAGATGTTAATTGCTAAATAACTCTGGAAATCAGATATAACCAGGTTTTTTTTACCCCACCCAATAAACCGGTATTGTCCGGGCCTTCGGGTCTTGATTTACGCCGGTCTATCGGTTGTCCGTCCTGTGCAGTTCTAGGAGGTGCGCCCTCCCAGGCTTTGCCTTCTCACCCTTTGAGATGGGGGTTAGTTTATTGCTAATCGCTCGAGGCGCTCCTACCGGGGAATGCCGACGGGGCTGCCCAGGCAATTTTTAAATAGCCAGAATGTTCAAATTCTCGAGCGCTGGTTTTTTCCCCACTTTCCCGACCTTGTGTCACATCTTACCTTGTGGGAGGAAGATAAATAGAGTCAGATGCTATTTGCTAATAAATAAACTTGAAGGTTAGATATTATTTGCTAAATAAATCTGGAGACCAGATGCTATTTATTAAATAAGTCTGGTAGTCATGTAGTAATGCTGCACTAAATATGTCTAGTGGTCAGACGTTACTCGCTACATGACCGTGAAGATTTTCGTCCATACATTCTTGTGTATTCTAATGGTCATCAGAAAATGTCGTGTGTTTTGTTGAAATATGCATACACCCTTGTTTACTTTTTCTAGTCATCGATTAACAACGTTTCCAGGCGCATTAACTCTAACCCACCGTAAAAAGAAATGGGGTGATATGTCGCCTGAGTTGCTTTGATTGTATTTTGTTGCATCAACTTTTCCCATTAATCTCTTTCTTTCTTCACCTCTCTCTTTAATACGACTAATATATGAAGTAAAGACAGTCGTTCCACTCTACATTACTGCTCGATAAATTTCATAACCAAAGCTACATATAGAAATATGGATGCTTGTATAATAAAAAGCCGAAAAAAAGTTTGTTTTTGTCTTTTAGTGTTGAAGAAGTAAATAAGGGGCAGGTAACTCTTACCACGAATTTTAAGCAAGATTTTCCAGTAATCAAAACTGATGGCTTTAATTGGCGTTGCACATGTGGCTACTGTGCAAGGAGAACGTCGATTAGACCTAAAAGGGTTAGGGTTAGGGTTAGGGTTTAGGGTTAGAGTTCAGGGTTAGGGTTAGGGTTAGGGTTTGGGTTTAGGGTTAGGGTTTGAGTTTAGGGTTAGGGTTAGGGTTTAGGGTTTAGGGTTAGAAAAATATTGTTCGAAAGCTAAAGCTGTTGTGAAGAGTTACCTGCCCCTTATTTACCTCTCCAAAACTAAAAGACAAAAAAACAAACTTTTTTCGGCTTTTTATTATACAGGCACCGAAATATGTTTCGAAAGTGCGATAGGGCACCTATTAGTGCATGTTACTAGAAATAAAATTTTGTCTTCAGTTTTGTTTCGATTGTTTTCTATTTTATCCTCCTCTTCATTCAATTTTCTTTTTTTCATGGATATAGGAAGTAGGAGGTCTCTCCACTCCCTATTTCACATGTACTCCTCACTTACACAGGGGCTCACAATTAATAAGATACATTTCTGCCTATTTATCGGAAAATAATAAAAATAATGCGTGCACGCTCTTAAAATATATCACTCCAAATCCGCTGTAGATATTGCGAAAAAGAATGAAAAAACAAAACAAACAACCAACAACACTACTTCAACAGTACGTGTTTCACATATACATCAATAAACAGCCCTCAAAATTGATTTATTTTCGAATCATTTGTACAGAATTATCACTTCTTATTCGTCACTATTTACATTATTCCATTTGTATATTATCCTTTTAAAAAAAAATCTTTATCAACAAAGTACTTCGGTTTATTCGGGGAGGCAGAACATACTGTCATGGTTGCCTTTCTGTCTCACACTATTTTACAGCGTATTCAACTAACGACGGGCGAATTTTTAAACAAAATATCATTTGGCTAAGATCAAAGTGTAGTATCTGTTCCGATGGATACTGCACCCCATACTGGTATTGTCTTGTCCTTCGGGGCTTGACCTACGCCGGTCAATGGGTCTGTCCTGTGCAGTTCTAGGAGGTCCACACTCCCAGGCTTTGCCTCCCCTCTTTGGGGAGGAGTAAGTTTATTGCTTACTGTCTGAGGCGCCCCTACCGGGGAATGCCGACGGGGCTGCCCAGGCAATTTTTAAATTGCCAGAGTGCTCACCTCTCGGGCGCTGGCTTTTCAAACCTCACTTTCCCGATCCAACCTTGGGTCACATCTTACTTGTGGGAGTAGGATAAAAACTGGCCTTGTGCCTAACTCCTGGAGAGGAGTAAATCAATACAACTGCTTTAGTCGCACATATTTATAATTTCATCACGGCGCTTCTCCTTCGGAACGTATATTAAACCCTAAACAGGTTTCGCTCTGTTTGCAACCATTACCATTTCTCTCGTTCAGTCTGGCAACGAACAGATTATTAAACAATAAGTACATTTAGCTTTAAATATGTAAAGAGATGCATGTATAATCACATAAATAGCAAAAGCAATACGTTCAAGATATGTAAATTTTTATTTACAATTTACTGAAAGAGATACATTGTAGTAACAGTAATTTACGTTGCACGCGTTCGTCGTCTCGCTTGTGCGAGAGATTAGCAGTTTTAACAGGTCCGATTGTTGCATTACGTGTGTGCGTATACAGGCAATATTTTGGCAATATTTTTATCATTTATTTGACTATATGTGCATCCCTACACAAAATGTACTTTCACTACTTATAAAAATAGAATAATACTTTACAAAAAACATTGCATTTCCAGCTATACTAATTTTTTTAGAAAGATGAAGTAATGCCTGGGATGGTTGTCCTCCTAGGATCGAGTCGGACTATACTTTATTCCGACAAAGAAGGATCTGATGGATAAAGCTACGCCCTAGGTTGCCATAATCACACAAAGGCGAACCTCGACTGGTATAAACATTAGGGCCGAATAGAAATGAACCTTCAATTTCAAAGTGTGAAATACTGACCGTCAGATATATACCTTTTCCTTTTGGCTAGGATCAAAGTGTAGTATCTATCCACTTTCAAACTACATCACTAATTCATTTTCACTGTCACTTAGATATCAACCTGCTTGTTTTCGGTTCTAAACAAACCGGAAAACAGTGTGCGATCTAATTTATTTAGAAAAGGAAGTGTCTTACTAACCCGCCTTTTCTGTCTCTTTGGGGTTCTTTTTTATTGCCCCCCCCTAAAAAAACAACTTCTAACTAATGAAACCATATATTTATAAACAAATTTAGACTATCGGGGATATTTTCAGTTGAGTATTTTACCCACAGAGTGAATGTGGTATTGCGGTACTGTTGAACTGAAAGTGATGGATGAATGATGAAACAATGAAAGGAACAATTCTTATACTAATGGGTCGGCATAGATCTAGTTAAGAGTGAGATAGACAGAGGATGGCCAACGAAACCCCACTCCCCAGACTTTCAGTTGCCTTGTGCCTAATTTGTTAAAATTATTTTTCATAGTTTAGCAAATAAATAATTTAAATTGTAGTATCTTTTCTGATACTACACCTCATTTTTTTCTGTTCTCAGTCGATGAAGGAGAAACCATTTGAGACTCAAGCAATTTTTATTTTTTGTCCAAATTCAGAGCGTCCCTTTGGGCATTTGAATTTTACTCACTTTAAAAACGACGATTTTTATAGGTAGGTTCTGGTGCATTTAAAGTCTGCGTGTTCAGTGATAAAAATTCTTGACAGATCCATCGATGTGGCCTCTCTCGAAGAATCGGGGGCGTATATAATGATAAGAGTTTTATTTACTCCTCCCCAGGAGTTAGGCACAAGGCCAGTTTTATCTTACTCCCACAAGTAAGATGTGACCCAAGATCGGGTCAGGAAAGTGGGGTTTGAAAAGCCAGCGCTCGAGAGGTGAGCACTCTGGCCATTTAAAAATTGCCTGGGCAACCCCGTCGGCATTCCCCGGTAGGGGCGCCTCAGACAGTAAGCAATACACTTACTCCTCCCCAAAGAGGGGAGGCAAAGCCTGGGAGGGTGGACCTCCTAGAACTGCACAGGACAGGCGTGCAGTATCCATCGGAACAGATACTACACTTTGATCCTAGCCAAAAGGCCAATAATAAGAGTATTATTTACTCCTCTCCAGAAGTTAGGCACAAGGCCAGTTTTATCCTACTCCCACAAGTAAGATGTGACCCAAGGTCGGGTCGGAAAGTGGGGGTTGAAAAGCCAGCGCTCGAGAGGTGAAATAAGAGTGCGAGAAAGGGAAAATAGGGCAAAGATTGACAAAGATGAACCCTTATCCCGAGTGGCTCTTGGTCTTCATACGTGGTCAACCAATAATATGATAACAGATGGTAGATGGCGGCAAAACATCAAATGAAGACAGCAATACTTTGCCATTAAGGACTGTGTTTATCCAGGAGGATTGGACACAAAGTCAGGTGTGGTTTCGAAAAGCAAGCGCACTCGGAGAAGCGCACTCTGGCAGACAAAAAAATGGGTGAGCAGCCCTGTTGGCATTCCCCGGTACGGGCGCCCCAGGCGATTAGCAATAAACAAACGCCTTCTCAAAGAGAAGGTAAACCCATGTAAGGTAGACTTCCTAGGACTGAAAAGAACCATACCTCGGCCCGACAACAACAGAGTCACTGGCGGACTGATTGTCGAAGACGTATTCTCGACTGGTATTAACAACCCCGGCGTGAGTGAAGGACTGGGTTTTCCAATTGTAACAAACCAGAATGTAAAAAACAAAATCGCATACAACCAGTCGGGAAGGACACGCTCAAATAAACGCTTGATCTTCCTTTGAATAGCTTCTTTTTTTTCTTTAAAGATTGATGGATTTTTAATGCCTTGTCTTTTGTGGTCGGCACAAAAGCAGAAGAAGAAAAAATAACCCTGGGCTTATCTAAACGAGAAAGGATACCCCAACCCCCATCCAAAAAAAAAACACCCAACAACAACCAAAACCCGGAAAAAGGGTTGTTAGGTGAATGGAGGGCGAAACGAGATTTTCGGATAGGAAAATGTAGTTATCTTTTTTACAACCAGTGAATTTGGTCTCTCCCTCCTCCTCCTCTCTTTCTCCATATATATATATATATATATATATATATATATATATATATATATATATATATATATATATATATATATATATCAGTAAGTTCCAGGACAAAGGATGAAGATAAAAAAATAACTTACCGATTGTCCGTCGCTAACTTGCGTGAAACATAGCCATCCCCGTGTTGTCTGCACGCGCTGAGGAGTAAAAAAGGGACAGAAAGGAAATATTCTAACATAATATCTATAAACAGTTGAAAAGCTTTTCATGTGCGTTCAGTAAATTGTCAATAAAACCTTATCATATAATGTTTTTTTTTCTTCTCTTGACCCTCTCATCCATTTCCTTTATTACTTCTTCCTCACTTGTTCCTCGCACAGGCGCAGTGCGAACGTCTGGCGCAAACTTTTTTTGCTGTCTTGATACTTCACTAATAGACCTGAACCTTAGTATATGAAGGCTGCTTTTTGTTTTCACAATAATATTTTCGTAATTTGCCATCTGATGAATATCTGAACAAAAGAATGAACGTGTTGACAGTAAAAGTTCCCTAATTTTGTCAATTTCCACACGCACACACACACACAGACACACACACACAAACACACACACACACACACACACATATATATATATATATATATATATATATATATATATATATATATATATATATATAATGTGTCAAGTTGTATATGAAAAGAAATAAAATAAAGTGCTTGATCATATAAGAGAGCTAATATAATTTATTTACTGTATATTACATATTTCAGCAATGTACCGCGGTTTCATCCAAAAGGGCAGATTTAGACATCTTTAGTAAATCTTTGTGCCCAGTAGAATCATCGGCAAGCTGAAACGATTGTAGTCACGGCCCGATAGGGAATGGCGTCAACAATGACGGAAAACGGTGTTTCGGGGACCCACTCAGAAATATACCGTTTTCCGTCATTGTTGACGCCATTCCCTATCGGGCCGTGACTACAATCGTTTCAGCTTGCCGATGATTCCACTGGGCACAAAGATTTACTAAAGATGTCTAAATCTGCCCTTTTGGATGAAACCGCGGTACATTGCTTAAATATGTAATATACAGTAAATAAATTATATATATATATATATATATATATATATATATATATATATATATATATATATATACTAAGAGTAACCACTTATCAAGACCCAAAGGCCACTCGATGATAAGGGTTAATGAGTGTCAGGTGGACGGTGAGATAACACCGTGATGGTTGGTAGTGATGGTGGAAATTGGGCAGAATTTGACCATCCAAGAGAACGGCTCAACAAGAATTTTTTACATTGGATTTGAAAACGACCATGCTGTTGTCAACTGGGAAGTATCCCCGCGGTATTGTGTTCCACAGACGGGTAGTTCTAAGAAATAAACTTTGATCGTAGAAGTTTCGTTTAGGTCAAATTATTGACAGTGGTTGTAGCAAGACAAGTTTTTATTGTGAATCTTTTTACGGGGGTGGGGGACCATAGGCTGAAGCTCAGTCGATCACCTGCCATGAAAATAACGATAGAGTAGAGAAAGACTAGCAACGTCTCTTCTGTGATAAAGGAGGAGAAGAGAATATGACACCGTTTACTAGATTTCGGAATCGGTTTTGTATTCTGTCAAGGCAGGAAAAGTTGCTCTGAACAGCACCTCCCAGATGTGGCAACAGTACTCGATCAGAGCACATATTTAGCTTTTGTACAGGTAGAGGATTGCGCCAGGGGTGAGATATCTTCTAGAGCGGAAGAATGATCCAACCATTTTTTTCCAGCGACCTTGGCAACGGATTTGATGCAAGTTTTCTATTTTAGGCCAGTAGTGAAGGTCAGTCCCAGAAGCTTGTCAAAGCAGGGGGCTTTCTCTTTCTCAACACGAGAGACATTCATTTCAATTGGGGCCAATTGGGATTCAAAGCGTTGGTGGTAAAAAGAGAAGAGCTTGGTTTTAGACGCATTAAAAGTAACCATATATCCTTTTCCCTATTGTACCACGTGCGTAAGGTCAGAAGAGAAAGAATCTTGTTCGTTGCTGCTCTTCGAAATGGTGTCATAGATAGTTGTGTCGTCTGCATAAATGTCAACGAATGATTTTAGAACGTGATTTCGGAGATCATTGATGAAGATCAGGTAGAAGGTTGGACCCAAAATGGATCTTTGAGGCGCGCCAGCGTTTATACTGTGAGCTTCAGACTTCTGCCTATCAACGACTACTTTAATGAACCTACGAGAGAGAAAGGATTTCATGGTTCAGAGGACAATTCCAGATATTCCATAGCTAGAATTCTTGTGAAGTAAACCTTTATGCCAAACCCTATCAAAAGCTTTTGATATGTCAAGAGCTATTGCTCTAGAAACAAAGCCCCACGCCAATAGATACGCTGATCCTGTATGATATTACAGTCAGTACATCAGCTGTTGATCTTGCAGGACGAAAACCATATTGTTTGCCACTGAGTAGGTTGTTTTTGCTGAGGTGATTGACAACGTCTCGATTCATCACGGATTCAAGTAACTTACTCATGACGCACAGAAGACTGATTGGTCTGTACTGAGATGCAGAAGATTGATCCCCAGTATTTTTAAATACTGCTTAGACTGACGAAGTTTTCCAGTATGATGAAAAGCATTTCTCCTTTAAGCAACAATTGAACAGTTTTGTAAGAATAGGAGCTAGTTCCGGTTGCAGCTTTTTAAGCACTATGATTGGACTGTTGTCAGGGTAAGTTGCTTCGCTAGCATCAAGGTTCTTGATAAGTTTGGCAACATCGCGGACAGCTATATGGATGTCGCTCAGAGTATTTTCAGTCTTAGGGGGAAATTCAGGAGGTAAGCGGCACTGATCGAAAAGAGTGGAATTTGATGCGAAGTTCTTAGTAAAAAGTTTGGCTTTGTCAGACGGTGACGAAATCACATCAAGCCCATCTGTTAAGGACCTTGTTAGTTATTCGCCAAAACTCGTGGGACCCAATCCTTTGCCCAGTCACTCCAGATTTAACGGATTGGGCATATGTCTCTCTTCAAATTCAGGAGTAAGGCAGCCCTGATTGCAAAGGGTGAAATTTGCTACAAAGTTCTTTGCAACGTTTGGCTTCATCGGATGCTGAGGAAATCAGCTCTGGCCCATTGATGAGGGTTGCAATGGAGGTCTTACATCTGTTCAGGACCCTATTTGTTATTCGCCAAAACTTCTGGGAACCAAGCCTCTACTCAGTGACTCTAGATTTAACGGATTCAGTATAAGACTCTCTCGCGTTCTCTATAACCTTTTTGCAGTGGTGGCAGGAAATTCTAAAGGCGGCGTGGGGTTCAGAACATCTATTTCGTTGAAAGCAATTGAAATAGTGGTTTCTGTGAGCAATGGCAGCGGCACATTTAAGGGTGTACCAAAACTGACTCTTTGGTTTCTGTTGAAATTTCTTGGTAGGTATGAAACTCTCTATACTAACGGTTAACCAATCAGTTAAGTCGAATGCTATAGAAGACATATTGAATAAATGAAAAGACAGATGAGGAGATCATAGTTTTTAATAACTACAGATCGAAACATCGTAATGTCAGTGTCGCGAATGTTCATGTCTGCATAAATAAATAAAATATTAATATATAGAGATAGATAGATAGATAGTGCGTTGGGGTATGTTGAAAATAAGTCAATAAAGTGCTCGATCGCAAGAATGAGAGAGCTGAAATACTAATTATTTATTTTAAAACTATACGTTAGATACTTCAGGGAGGTACCATGGTTTTATTGATATAGATCGACGTTTTATTGTTTAGAAAAGGCCGTTATAACCAATGCAAATTATCAGCGACTTATGAAAATAAAAATAAACTAAATAATGGAGTTCAACGATCACCACTAACAACTTCCAGTGATTTCACTCAAGCTTCTCTATTGTATGGATCCTAATTTTAAGTAAGTATTATTTAAAAATAATGTAATTGTTGATAGCAGATGCTGTATGCAGAAAAAACAGACACACAAAAGTGATCAGATAATATTAAATATACAGTAAAACGAAAATAAAAAATAAAAAACATGATTCATTTTTAAAGAAAACTAGCCAACAATGCCGCCAAATCAGCCAAAACGGTCACTTAACCAGCTCCAAAGGTCGCCAAATAAGCCAAAAAGGCCGCCAAAACCAGCCGAAAAAGGCCCCAAACCAACTAAAAAAGGCCGCAAAACTAGCCAACAATGCCGCCAAATCAGCCAAAACGGTCACTTAACCAGTCCCAAAGGTCGCCAAATTAGCCAAAAAGGCCGCCAAACCAGCCGAAAAAGCCGCCAAACCAACTAAACAAGGCCGCAAAACTAGCCAAAAGGGCCACCACAGTTTCTAAGCTTTACCAACAGCAAAACAGACAAACAAAGGTGCTCAGATAAAATAGATATTTATTTCCGATTCAAAATTCTGTAAGTACATCTTAAAGTCCACAGCGTATATTGTGATTCAAATATACTACAGAGATAAGGGTGCAATCTACAGCGATTAAGGTATTCCGATACATCTCATACAAATGAGGAAGATACTCAGACAAGCAGTCGGGCCATATGAAGATCTACTGACAACTGTGAAGACGAGGAACATGAACTGATACGGCCATGCAACACGATCATCAGATCTCGCAAAGACAATCTGGTAAGGAACTGTACATGGTAAAAGAAGGAGGGTACCTACCTACCTGGTACCTAATACAGCATTCACCCTGGACGGGTTGAACCGGTTTTCTCCGAAGGAGGAAGTTTTAAGGGAGTATCAAATTCACAAGCGGTCCCAAGTCAAATGTATATCCCGGTTAAGGGAAATGACGACGTTAGGTTTTTACAGTTCTTGCAGGGAGGTGTCGACGTCCTCCTACGTGCAGCGCCTGGTATTCTCAAATGGGCACCCATCTGGTACTGACCAGGCTTAACGTCGCTTAACTTCGGTGATCTAATGAGAACCGGTGTGTCAACGTGATTATGCCGTATATGAAAGAAGGAGTGAAAAACAAAGAAAGAGGTGGGAGGACAACATCCGAGAGTAGACATGTCTTGCACCGAGAAGGCAAACAATCAAGAAAACTGGTGGCCAGGTTATCTTTGGCGCCTAACGGTCATCCAGACCACGCGACTTAAGTAAAGTTCAATGGATTATGCTTCGATGAATTGGCTACTCTGGTGGCCTCCCTCGACGTGAATTCACTAGACCAACTCGACAATCAACTAAATCCCATCCATTCACTGTGGCGGTCCCCAGATGCCGGAGAGCTTTCTACTCAAATAGCTTCTTTCCTCGTGCTGCTGGCCTCTGGAACTCCCTCCCTGCCCCCTGTTTCCCCGACAGTACTGACATGCAGAAATTTAAAACTAATGTAAACAGACATCTCGCTGCGCAGCTCCCAATTTAGGTTGACCTCCCCCCCCCCCAAAAAAAATCCTTCTCCCTTTTTTTTTTTCAGTAGCCCCTTACGTCTACAGTGGCGTATTGCCTTGTTTGGGGTGAACTATGTTAAAAAACATTTTTTTTTTAAGTGCAGTAAGTATACTACAGTAGTGCATGTGGTGTAATAATTATCGACGCAAACGGTGGACACGGCATTGTCACTACTTGACCTTCGATCAGAGATTGTCGTGCCTCTGTCTGCGGCTTGGCACTCAATCTGAGAAAACAGGATGCTGATCTTTTAACAACTCGGTGCGTGTGGCAGAGATAAACACAATTCCGTCTCTCTATGTACATACTCATTTTTGCCGTTTCACAAAGGCGTCGTTATCAGGAGAAGTCGTCAAGTCTGTATAAAAAGGTTGCGTTTTTTATTTTTATTTTTTACTCAATGATAGTTTTGGGTTTGCCTCGCTGTTGCCGCCAGGCAAGACGGGGATTCAGCAGCGGTCTTTGCCCCAGAATCCCTGTTGGACGAAACAGCGATTCACTACTACAGCGACAGGCAACAGCATCATCGGCAGCTACGACCCTTTTATTCTACAGTTCTCTTCATCCCACATTAACTATGACAGCAAATATGCCGGCTCTGTACTTTATCCACCGCAATAGCTCTCTCTTGCCCGGTATCATCATAATAATAACACCTACTGCAGCTTTGTTCCTAGAACAAAGACTAATAACTTTTGCTAGACATCAAACACCGTTACACGAACACTGCGACGAACCAACCTTATCCCACTTCAAGATGGCTGGCACCCTTTTCCAATACTGTCATCGACATCTTTAATCTCTGATCCTGTCTACGATCAGTAGCAGCGATTACGTCCTCAACGACGAGCAGCAGTTCATGATCTCTGTTTCCACCTACAACTAGCAGCAGCAGCGATGCTCTCCTCTGCGATTTGCAGCAGTTCCCGATTCTGCCCGCACCAACAGCTCTTATTTTATTTCTTTAGAATAAAAATCTTCTAAATGTATTAGTTCCACTGCTCCCGCTACACAATCAAAAGGTAATATTTGTTCTGCTCGGTATTAGGAAGTCGCTCTCCTAGGCATTACGTCCTCCTTTGGGAAGAAGTTGTTTTATCGCCGATCGCCTGATGTGTGCTCACCTAGGAATGCCGATGGGATCGATCATGGCTAATTTTTAACTCGTCCAGGGTGCATCTTTTGGGGGGATTTCGGTGTCCGCTATAAACTGACCTCGTGTCTAACGTTGCCGTTGCGAGGAGGAGCAGGTAAACAAATTACCCCCGGGAAAGATATGAATTCATTCTTTACCCATATATTGTTCGCTTATAACCGATTCATGTTTTAAGGTCGTCTTATAGTTCGTATTATCATCCTCGCGGTAGAGTGTATGTACCCCCCCACACACACACTGCGGGAAGACGGGAGACTATACCAGCGCACAGAAGGTGGTGCACTCTGGACCCTTCTGATAGTTAGCTATAAACTAACTCTTTCCCAAAGCGAGAAGGCAAGGCCTGGAAGGGCAGATCTTCTAGAGCTGAACAGAAAGAATTCTTGTTTACAATACAAACAAGTATCGACGTTTAAAATTGGAATCATATAACAAGGACATTTTCTGTACGTTTTTATGTGGTATTTTTTTTAGTTATGGGTGTTCTGAGCGAGGGGTCATCTATAGTATAAAACATTAATTTAATTCCCTGCCACTAACTTCTCTCAGCTCGAACCTCGGCCCTGTGCTCACAGTAGTAGCTACTACTTCTTCTCATTAACCCATCATGTCAACCCAATATTTTCATGTACTTGCATGACATTTTAAAAAAAATTATCATCCTGAAGAAGTCTTACAAATAAAGACGAAACGTTGATGAATACATTAAAAAAAACAACATCTTTTGGTTTTTCCTTTTTCATTTCCCATTACGTCGGATTACCCTCATCCTTCCTTTCTCATGTATGTATGTATGTATGTATGCATGTATGTATGTATGTATGTATGTATGTATGTATGTATGTATGTATGTATGTATGTATGTATGCCCGGTTAAAACTAAGAAACGACAGAACAAACATCTACAATAATAGCATTTTTTTACTGGCGTTGCCCCGGGTGGATGATATCTAAAATTTAGAAAAAAATATTTATTCATTGACCCTAAACTGCCGCAGATTTCAGGGGTCTGTTTTTTAGCCACTAACTTAATAGATTTTTTTTTCAAGGAGTTAATTCCCTTATGCTAATTCTCGAGGAATCTACATAAGGGAGAGTTGTCTGTCTTTCTGTATGTATGTGTGTGTGTGTGTCCAGAGAGAGAGAGAGAGAGTGTGTGAGAGAGAGAGAGAGAGAGAGAGGGAGGGGGGAATGGGCTGGGCGTAGAAGGGGGAACTGAGGGTGGAGATAGAAGCTTTAATAGAAATATGTTACACTTCTGCCCAACGCCGGGTAGTCAGAGATAAAATGGGAATATTGAATATTCATTTTATACATTTTCATGGCTATGCACGTAATGGCCACATTCTCCAATACGCGACCATATAGCATAAGTGTTTTCTTAGATATACACGAGGGTCGAAAATAAACGGGAAGCAGACAATGATAAAGAAAACAGTAATGATGAGTTTACATAAATGATCATACACAGAAAGTTTTCCAAAGGCAAACGTACGAGAGACATGATACACAAAAAGCGATGCGATTTAACAGACATTATCACCAGAATAAACATGAATTGTCAGGGTAAACACGAAGAATTTTTGAGTATGTGAAATAATATACAACTTACTTGTAATGAGAAAGTGCTATCTTAAAATGGCTAGTTGTCTGGGAGTCCCATCTCAATTCACGGAAACCATTTCCATCTAGGCGGTGAAGAGCCAAGTGGGGCGATGATTCGCAGGCTTCATCGTGTGTAATCATATAAAAACGGGAAGCTGGGCCAGACATGTCTTGTCAGCTCCGGCTCAAGGCACGGAAAGAGAGAATGCCTCAACTTACAATCTCGCACTATGCATGCGAGAGTTTTTGTAGTATTTAAAAAAAAACTGAAGATTCTTTTCTCATCGAGAAATAGTATAGTTCAAGGTAGATAACTTGGAATTGATCCAAGGGACGTAACTCGTTAATATATCGAAAAGTTGTGCAAGTTAAAATGTTAACGATATTTTCTTTTGTACCAAACTGTCGTTTACCTCGGTTTGCTAAATTCCTCGCCGTCACGTGTTTTGATTTGACAGATTTTAGAATCTTAGTTCCAGAGTGGAAAACTACTTTTTTATATATGGTAATTAGTCACCAAACTACCGAGGCCAAAAGCCACTCGAGGCTAAGGGTCAATAGGATTGGCAGTTAGATGATGAACAATACTGCGAGAGGATTGGAAACAATGGTCGGAAGGGGTAGAATTTAAGAGGATGGCTCGATAAGTATTTGTTGGCATTGGACTTGAAGACGAGCATGTTGTAGATAGCAGGGAAGCGGTCACGTGCTAATGTGCTCCACAGCTGTAATGTGCTTCGTTTTATGTTAGGCACACGGGGGAAGAAAGGAGAGTTCTTTGCAATGGTGATTGATAGACGCGTTCTTGCTGTAAATGTCTTACAGTGGGGAACCAGAGATTGGAGCTGGGTCGAGCGCCTACCATGAAAATAACGATAGAGTAGAGAAAGACTAGCAATGTCCCTTTTGTGGGACAGAGACCGTAGGGAAGAGAAAAGATCATCCTCCCACTAGATTGTGAAGTGTATTTTGTACTTTTACGGCTTCATTATGGGAAAAAAGGACCGTGAAAGATCGCAATGAAATTCAAAATAATCAAATAGAGTTATGGCCGGGTGGAGGTTGTTGTTTATGGCGGGAGATTCAAAAGGGAGAACAAAGGAGTATGGATATTAACCACAGTGGTGAAGGATGCCGGACAAATGGTTTTGCGATAATGAATCTCCCGGCCATAGGTAGTGTGATAGATGCCTTTGTAACGGCACGTAATCTCACTGTTAGAATTCCACCATCGGACCACGTGTAGATAAAATAAAACAGTTAAGACAAACAAAGAAGAAAACATTATTATTAAAAACTTATATTAAAAAGAAAGCGAAGGAAAGATGAAGCTAAACAACATATAGTCATTTTATAAAAGTTAATAAAAAGAAAAACATTTATATTAACAAAACAATTTATTTATTTAATATTTTATAAGCGATATATACGAGCGAGATGAATGTCTTTTTCTGTAGCAATTTGGGAATGGTGAATGTGCGAAGAAATGTTTGTTAAATTGAAAGATTATAGAATGTTCGTCAAATTGAAAGATTACCTTTTCTTCTTCCTCCCTCACCACACAGCTCGTTCGAGCTGGTGGGGGGTCGTTTGTCGACGAGCGTTCTTTGTGTGCGTTCGTCCCAGAACGCTGAGGGAAAAAGAGAGGGAGAAAAGGAACGCGTGTTCTTTTATTGACCCCAACTCACGCGTGGTCAAGTTGGCCGAAATCCTTCGGCCACGTTGTTTTGCGAGATCTTGCAAGATCAGTCCCTGTTGTCCAACTAAGAGACGAAGAAAGACTAAGTAAAGAAAGAAAGAAAGAAAGAGAGTACCTAATTGTGGTGTTCACCACAGAGTGACCCTAATCGATGCGATGGTAGAACTGCCGTGTAAATAATTAAGATAGGTTGATGTCATCTTCCACATTAGAATAAAGATCATTGTGCGTGTTGTATCTATATAAATATCCACCTCGTCACAAAAGTTTGCGATTAAAAAATTCCCGACGAAATCATTTCAAATGACCAGGAGAAGGGGGGGGGGAGACAAATAAAAAGTCAGACACATTCCGCCGTCTGAAATGAATTCGGAAAGAAATCCATCGCTCTATTTCCATGCGATCTTTTCTTTCTTTTTTCCCTTCCTCTTTCTCTATGAATTGATGTTTATCCTTCTTTTTTTTCTTTTCTTCTTTTTTTCTTCTTTTAAACTTTCCAGTTTGATACGTTTTTTTCTTTCTTCTTTCTTTTTAATTTCACTTTATTGAATATGAGTGCGAACATTGGCGAAGCATGACTGTTTTTTTTGTGTCACTTTTGACGGAGGCTGTACACTCGTACAAACTAAAGGTTAATCGTGTGAATGTATTCTTCTGTTGTAAACATTTGACAAACAATGGTATCTGTGAAACGGTTGTGTTTTATATTATGTTAGCGCAAAATAAAACAAAAAAAAATGTGAAAGGACGCTGGAAACGGACAAAGAAAAAACAACAACAACAATAACAACAATATCATCATCATCACCAGCAGAATAATAGGCAATGATAATAGCAAAGAAAATGAATTGCATTGGCATGAACAAGAAGACCAGCAACAGCAAGATGATGATGATGATGATGATGATGATGATGATTTTCATATCATCATCATTCTCTTCCTCCTCCTCCTCCTCCTCCTCCTCCTCTTCGACATCATCATCATCATCATCATCATCATCATCATCATCATCATCATCATCATCATCATCATCATCATCATCATCATCATCATCATCATCATCACTAATAATATAAAAATCAAGACGAACACCGATAACAACCAGAAGCAGCATCATAATCATGATCAATATCATTGTTGTCGTGGACGTGGTCGTCATTATAATCATCATCATCAACAACTTCATCGCGAAAACCAAATAACAAGAAAATAAGTTGTATTGGCATGAAGAATATGAAGAGTAAGGAGGGAGAAGATGGAGAGTCAAGGGAGGCGACAGAGAAAGGGAGAGAGAGAGAGAAAGAGAGATAGAGATAGTTAGATAGATAAAGAGAGAAGGAGAGAGAGAGAGAGAGAGAGAGAGAGAGAGAGAAAGATAAAGAGAGAAGGAGAAGGAGAGGGGGGAGAGGAAGGGGGCGTGGCGGAGAAGGGCGGGAGGAAGCAGGACAAAAATAAATGAATCTGGTGTTGGCAAAAGAATAAAAATAAGAACAAGTGCGGTCAAAGAAAAAAACAAAAAAACAAATAAAGATTAAAAAAAAAAAGTTACTTAAAGATAAAAGAAAAAAATAGATGACATCTCCTGGTCTCCCCGAAAAAAAAAAAAATAATGTAAAAGAAAAACAAAAAAAGATGAAAAAAAAAGTAGATGAACATACCGAAAAAATGAGACAAAAAGATGAGATCCCCCCCCCTCCCTAAAAAAAACCCAAATAAACCAAGAGGCGAATCCGCGAGGGCGGGAAAACACTTTCCAACGCCACCTTCCTACCCACATACAAGCTTGTTCAGTCCCTACTCCTACTTTCTCTTACTTCACATGTATCCCTCCTATTCCACAGACCTACCCCCCCTTCTTTACCCATTACCCACTCCTTTCGACGTCCTCATGCCGGAGTGAGAACCAGGCCACCGGGGTCGTTTATTATGCGTTGACTTTATTTATGTGGGAAAGCCTGCGAAAAGAAGATGCGAAAAGATCTCAAACGGCAAAAAAGCTGATCCTGGGGCTCCCCCTGTCGCAGTGTGGGGATGGGCTATAAGGGGTAGCAAAAACGCAACAAGTAGGAAAGACCAAACTCAGATCATTTTTATTTGTATACGCTCTTCCCATATATATATATATATATATATATATATATATATATATATATATATATATATGATTATTTCTATTTACACAGAAATGTACAAAATCTGCGACATTGGCATGTCGATGATATCGATCAACAGCTATTATAAACTGAGATCTCATCAGGAAGAGTTAGAATCTGATCTTAACCTTATATCATATTTGGAAAGAATGAAATGGGGAAAAAAAGAAAAGAAATTAAAAATTTCAAAATTTGGGAAATCACGTGGTTGGACCGTTAAGAATCTAAATGTTAAAATCAAAAAATAATTAAAAAAATATTAATATAAAAGATAATATATAAAATATAAAATATAAAATATATAATGAAATAAAGTAAAAAGAGTGGGGATATAATAAAAAAGGGTAGAATAAAAAGGGTAGAATAAAAAGATAGATAGATAGATAGATAGATAGATAGATAGATAGATAGATAGATAGATAGATAGAAATAAAATGAAATCGTCTGCGATCCAGACAGAAGTAGGGAAAGGGATGTAAATGCAATAGAACGTGTCAAAAAACTGTCGAGGGTTTTTCTTCAACTTCGGCAAACAGCATAATCTCAAATCAGCTGTAATCAGTAGCAGCATATATGTGTGTGCGTGCGTACGTCGTGTGTGTGTTGGGGTGGGGGCCGGGGTCGTTAATACATAGGGCCACTAATTTTGTATATATATATATCTATATATATATATATATATATATATATATATATATATAGTACACGTATTGTATTATTTTCTGTAGATGTAAATCCGTTGAAACTCCAGTGTTTATAAAAAGTGCTCAATAACAAGTATACCTTTTTATTTATTTATACAAACATTATTGGTTACATATGTGCATACATGTTTTTGTTGTACTCTTCACAGAGAGTCAACCTCTTCAGACCAAAGAAGACAGAGACGTGAGATGAATTTGGAAAACTTTCCCTTTAAATAAATCTTTTTTGGAGATGAGATATTTTTTATAATTTAGTATCGGGTTACATTAGTTAGTTGTTAACTCTTTCAATAATATATATATATATATATATATATATATATATATATATATATATATATATATATATATATATGGAGAGATAGATAGATAGATAGATAGATAGATAGATAGATAGATAGAAGGATGAAAAGGAATTAAAAAAGCGACGGAGGCAGATCTTTTTTCAATTCAGTTGCTCAATGCAAGGTTTATTCCGCAAAAAAGCAATTTATTTAATTAATTTTTCCTTAAGCCAGGCTTTTCAAAGATTAAAATCTTATCATCAGAGAAGATTACTGGGTTGAATTAGTTGGCGAAAAGCCAAGATTCAAAATCTGAAAAATTAAAACAAAGATTGTGGGGAAAAAAACAAAACAAAAACAAAAACAAGGCAAAAAGCTGTCCGATTGTAAAAAGATCCGGTGTCAAAAAGTCCAACGGAGAAAGTGGTTTGTAGGTAGGTCGTTAGAAAGTACGAGAAATAAATTGAGAGGTTTCAAAGTTAAACTCCAGAAACCACAGTCTTCAGGTTCGGCCAAAATAGATACAATCTAGAGAGTAAAAAGTCCAATAGAGGAACCCTCTTCGTGGATGCAACAAGGCTCAGTAATTCGTGAGGTAGGAAATATTAGGCATATTAAAAAATCTTCCTGGGCTGAAATGCATTGAGCAACTGAATTGAAAAAAGATCTGCCTCCGTCGCTTTTCTAATTCCTTTTCATCATTCTATCTATCTATCTATCTATCTATCTATCTATCTATCTATCTATCTATCTATCTATCTATCTATCTATCTGGTATATTGAGCTGTATACTTTTCACAATAGGTTTTACCTTTCCTAAAAGTTCGCTTTTAGTTCTCTACTTATATATATATATATATATATATATATATATATATATATATATATATATATATATATATATATATATATATATATATATATATATATATATATATATATATATATATATATACCTGTTACATTTTTAAGCGCATAGAGTAACGGTAACAATGTATAATAATAATAATAATAATAATAATAATAATAATAATAATAATAATAATAATAATAATAATAATAATTGGGCCATTGGAGAGGTTTATTGCCACACAAATTCCAGGTAAGACGAATAATCGTTGCAAGTGAGAAATCAATGATAAGCAACTGTTTTGAAAACGCTAAGTCATTTGCGAACGTTATGGAAAGAGGTGGAGAGCACAGGAGATCTAGGGAGACTTGTTGTCACCTAGATTCCAGGGAACACCACCGGTTATTATCAGTTGGTTATTTCTGATGATGACCTGTGTGAGAACTTTCAGTGAGTACAAATAATAATAATAATGATAATGATAATAATAATAATAATAATAATAATAATAATAATAATAATAATAACAATAATAATTGTATATAATAATTGTATTTTTTTACACCCACACGCATCTCAACAGATTATATTACTGGTCCGAACAACTTAATTTGTGCAGGGGCCAAATCAGTAATTAAACAGAATGCCGCCAGAGAAGGGACAAACAGATCCTGAATAAGAAACCAGATTGGAAACCCAAATCAACAAACTACAGAAAGGATCTACAACTCTGAATGCAGATAAAGAGAACAAAAGATGATGGAAGACGATAAATATGACTGGCCAAGAAGAAAGACTAAACAAGAAACATGAAGAGCTAAAACAAAAGATACTACCAAAAGAGAGACAATTTAGATAATACAGATAAAAATCTGCATAATACAAAAAATAGTACCTTTGAAAACAATCAAAGCCAGTTTTACAAAAACAGAACTACCGAACCTGACAGAAACAAAACACTTCTGGGGCAACGTATGAGAAATGCGACAAGACCACAACAAGAATGTCGAATGGCTGAAAAACATTAAAGAAGACTTTCATGAAATTGCAAAAAGAAAAAAGACCGAAATAAATAAAGAAACACCCAAGACGACCCTAAGAAAAATCGCAAACTGAAAAGCGCCAGTCCACCACGAAATGCATGCATTCTGGTTTAAATAATTGCATGAGCTTGCATGAAAGAGCAACACAACACATAAAAAGATGTATTCACAAAACAGACATACCAGAGTGAATGACTAAATGAAGAACCACATTAATACAAAAGTTCAGCAAAGAAAGGAACAATCCCAAGTAACTACAGATCGATAACCTGCATACCAACAACGTGGAAAATTTAAACGCAAAAACTGAGCAAACGGCCTTACCACTCCCTTAATAACCGTGGACTACTCCCTGAGGAACAGAAAGGATGTTGGAAAGCGACAAAAACGGACACATGACCTGCTCTACATCGACCCAAATATTCTGAAGGAGGTAAAAAGCAGAAAATAGAACATAGCCATGGCATGGATCGACTACAAGACAGAACCATCTAAACAGGGATAATTCAATGCGGGAAAAGAGAAAAGGGGAAGAGAAGCAGCTGCACGGGCAATTTAGAATACTGACAAAAACATAGTCGCACGAAAACATCTTGACATGACAAGGAGAAACGGAATCGCGACTGACCTTCGAAACAAAACAACGTGATCAGAACAAACTATATCAAGGCCAAAATAAACAAAACCCTGGAAAGCAGTAAATTTGTGGAAAAGGAGACTGTTGTGGTTGCAAGGTTGAACAATAATTAGTGAGGAATACAATGAAGACGCAAACAACAAGGAGAATGCAATAATAAGTGTATTAAAGAAAAGGTATAGTTACAGTATGTACAAATGAAGGTGTCGAGTCAGAGAGTCTTGGTGGGAGGACAAGTACGCTCTTCGGCGTCACTTCCGGTGGCATTTAGGTAACACACACTAAGGCCAACCTAGGCTTGCCATTTATAGTGTAACGTTATTCGTATATGCAAATGAGTGGTTGCCACCACAACAGAGACGAAACGATAAATCGCATCATAAGTGATTGCAACAAACTGGCACGAAAAGAAATACAACAACAGATGCGTGGGAAAGGCAGTCCACTAGGAGCTATGCAATCGTCTGCACTTAGAACATGCAGGCACACACAAACCGGAGACAGTAGTGAAAATTGAAAAGCACTATATCTTCTGTGACATTAAACATTTTTTTTTTTAACATGGTTCACCCCAAACAAGGCAGGCCGCCACTGTAGTCGTAAGGGGCTACTGAGAATAAGAAAAGGGGAGAAGGTTGGGGGGGGTCAGCCTAAATTGGGATATGCGCAGCGAGATGTTTGTTTACATTAGTTTTAAATTTCTGCATGTCAGTACTGTCGGGGAAACAGGGGGCAGGAAGGGAGTTCCAGAGGCCAGCAGCACGAAGAAGGAAGCTATTTGAGTAGAAGGCTCTCCGGCATGTCGGGACCTCAACAGTGAATGAATGAGATTTAGTTGATTGTCGAGTTAGTCTAGTGAATTTACGTCGAGGGAGCACCAGAGTAGCCAATTCATCGGAGCATAATCTATTAAAGTATTTGTAAAACAAACATAAGGATGCTACATTGCGGCGATGGGACAGGGACTGTATCTTGGCTGACAGTGAGGGACCTATTAGGTTGATGACTCTTTTTTTTGGCCTTGTCAATGAGGGAGAGACTAGTAGATGATGCACCAGCCCAGATGTGACAACAATACTCCATGCATGGGCGGATTGTGGCTTTGTAGAGATACAGGATAATGTCAGGTGTGAAGAGTTTACTAGCACGGTAGAGGGAGCCAACCTTATTTGCGGCAGCCTTGGCAATTTCTTCAATGTTCCAATTCATGTTACATGTGAAGGTTAGGCCGAGGAGTTTGAATGATGAACTCTCAGGTAGGGTGTTATTTGTCATGGCAATCGGTGGTTGGTGAGGCTTCTTGTAGTTGTTGAAGGAAAGGAGCTTTGTCTTTGCGGCATTAAAAGTTACCAACCATTTATGACCCCAATCCACTACAGCCTGGAGGTCATTTTCTAAAGATTCGGTCATTGCCTCGGATATGATCGCGTCTGTTTTGCCAACATGGCGAGAGTAAAGTGTGGTATCGTCAGCAAATAAACCAATCTCCGACTCTATGTCATCAGGGAGATCGTTTATATAGATCAGGAACAACAAAGGTCCAAGGATAGATAGACCAGCATTTATGTCATGTTGCTTAGATGAACGGCCATCGAGAACAACCTGGATTTTTCTTTTGGTTAGGAAGGATCTAATTATATTAAGTAGTTGCCCAGTAATACCGTATGAGCGTATTTTCAGGAGAAGCCCTTCATGCCATACCTTGTCAAAGGCCTTGGATATATCAAGCGCTACTGCCCTAGCTTCACCTGCTTTGTCGAGTGTATGATACATGCGTTCAGAGGTGACTGTTAGGATGTCTGCAGTAGATCGTGCTTGTCTAAATCCATACTGGCGGTCAGATAGAAGTTTAGCATTAACTAAGTGCCGTACTATCGCTAGATTGATTATGGATTCAAAGATTTTAGCAAAGATTAGGCGGTAGTTCTGAGGGTCGGTTCTATTCCCAGAACTCTTGTAGACTGGTACCACAGAGGCAATTTTCCAGCTATCGGGGAAGCAAGATTCAGCTAGGCATTTATTGTAGAGTTTGGAGAGGACAGAGGCCAGTTCAGCAGAACATTTCTTTATTACTATTACAGGTATAAGATCAGGCCCACAAGCTTTAGAGGTGTCAAGGTTTTTTATGATGTCTCTGACATGGGATGGGGTGATGACTAGGTTATCAAGTGTGACTTCGGTCCGCAAAGAGAATTCAAGGAATTTGGGGAGGGGTGGTTATCTGAGTCCAACGTTGAGTTAGAGGCGAAACGTTGGGCAAGTAGTTCAGCCTCATCAGTTGCCGTGCAAACGACATCATTGTGGTTTGATAGTGGGAGAATCGTTGATTGACCATTGTTCACTACACTATTGTAGATTTTCCAGAAATCGCGAGTACCTAGTTTCTGTGACTGAATGCGTTTTTTTGTTAACTCAGTAATTTTCTCGTTGATTCGCCTATCACTGCCATACAATTATTTCTTGACTCTATAAGTTTCTGTCTATTAGTAGCTGACTTATGGCGGCCAAATTTACGTAATGCTTGCTGCCTCTCAGCAATGGCAGCTTCACATTCCGAGGTGAACCATTGAGGGGAGTGGGGCTTGGTAAAGAATTTTCGCATGGGGACATAGGCTTATTATACATTCTCTTCGCTTCGCCTATCACGACCTTGCAATTATTTCTTGTCTCTATAAATTTATGTCTATTAGTAGCTGACTTAATAATTAACAGGGAAGAAAAAAACCTATCAAATCATAGACTTCGCCGTCCCAGCAGGCCACAGGGTGAAAATTAAGGAATCAGTAAATACTTGGAATTTGCTATAGAGCTGAAAGTAATATGAAACACGCACAAAGTTACTGTTGTACCAATAATTGTAGGAGCACTAGAAATTTTTGGAAACTAGGGGAATAAGAGAAAGGATCAACACCATACAACGCACGGATTGATGAAAACAGTCGAATATTAAAAAAAGTCATCGGGCGCGGAAACCAATCCGCGTAGTAGAAATAGACAAAATATAGAAAGAATGTTGCATGGCGCAAGGGAACAGAAACTGCCAGAAAACACGCACATACACACACACACACACACACACACACACACACACACACACACACACACACACACACACACACACACACACACACACACACACACACACACACACATGTAATAGCACCAGCCTCGGATGGTACCACACAAACTGATCGTGAAGGGTAAAAAATGGTGATGGGTGCAGGAGGTACTAAAACCATCGGGAGGCTTATTGCCTTTACATTCCAGACGAATGCCAACAGTCGTTGTCAACAAGAAATCAAGAAGAACGGCTATTGTGATAACGCAACGTGATTTACAGCGGTTATCGAAAGAGGCGAGGAGCCTTGTTGTCACTCAGACTCCAGGGAACGTTACTTCTTATTGCCAGTGAGAAATCACTGATAATGACTCATACGAGTATTCCTAGTGAGTAAATAATAGTAATAATAATAATAATAATAATAATAATAATAATAATAATACTAATAATAATAATAGTCTAGAAAGACATAACCACAGACCAATAATCTGCCTACCGACTCTGTGTGAAATTTTAACAGCAGAACTTAGTTAAAAATATATCAAATCTATTATTCACTTAAGATCTGCGAACTTCTCGAGGAACAGAATATGGCCGGCTATACAGCAACCATACGTATCGAGGGAAGTATGAACCAGAAACAGTGCATACACACGGCAGAGATCGATTACAAGAAAGCATACGTTCCAATCCTCCAAATATCGATAATTAAGCCCTAAATAGGTTTAAAATATCAGACAAAATTGTCAACCTCATGTAGAAAGCAATGAAGAAAATAGAGATTGGGATTGAAAGCTGAAGGACAACACCTGTTAGAGATAATATTACAGAGATGTCTTTTACAGGGACACTCACTTAGTTATGATACTGTTAAATATTGGGCGAGTATAATTTTGTGAGTTGAGAATAACAGGAAATAGGGTTGAGTAAGAGTCAGCTTAGTGCACTTGGATGTCAGCTTTACCTCCTGTGTAATATCACGGTCCAAAGAGACAAGGGAGTGAGGAGAGAGAAATCGTAAGTTCGTTTAGAAGCACACACGTGTGAACTTGGGGTTTTAGAGATGTCCGGATAAGATATGATTAAGCAGTAATAATCGACTACTTTCTGTCTCCCTAGTCACTGGTTTGGAATAACAGCAAACGAATAAACCGCTTATTGTCTTCAACCTTGTTTTCGGGGTATGAACGAACTTGTTTGCAGGCGGTTTCCTCGATCGGGCAAGATCACATAAGAAACGAACGGCTCGCAAGATATGTTATGAACGTTCCTGTATTTTAATTTGAATGCAACTTGTGACACATTAGATCTCCCCTCAGATGGGAGGTATATATAACAATATCACTCATCAGGAGATGTAATGCAGAATTCACAGGTTCAGATGCAAAAGAAAAAGTACTCTCATGTACATAGACGATCTGAAATTACTAACATAAAACAAAAATGAAGTTAGAAACACTAATAGGTACAGCTAATATTTTTAGTGAGGATATAGGAATGGAATTTGGAATAGAAAAAGGTGTACTATTTTGTATGAAGAAAATAAAACTCGAACCCACGGAAGGTATAGAACTGGCAAATACGTGGATTATAATGTATATGCATTCTAGAAGCGGTCACCATCAAATCAAACGTGATCATAGAGATAATAAAAAAAGAATAGCTGAGAAGAATAAGTAAACTCCTTAAAACTAAATTATAAAGAAAAAGACTAATAAAAGGAACAAGCACATGGGAAATACTCAATTAAAACTAGCGGGACCCTTCTATTAACTGGACAAAAGATCTCAGAAATGTAGTTTATAGAACCAGGAATTAAATAATTATACACAACGCACTGCACCTGAAGGATTCTGTTGATCAACTCTATGTAAACATGGAAAGAAAGAGGAAGAAGATTGGTAAATATTAAAGACTGTAGGTACATAACACAAACTACAGAGAGGCGGATTATCGCCGCCAAAATCAGCGCCAAGGTGAACAATATGAAGAATAGTAAAACTGGAAACAAAAATACCAGAAAAAATGGGAAAAGGAATGACTACATGGACGAATAAAAGAAATTGCACCCGAAAACGTAGACATGGCAACGCAAATGACATTTGAAAATAGAAACGGAATCGATATTGACAGCCGTAAAAAACGGGTGAGTCAAATTGTTATTTAACTGATCCTTTCCCCACCAGGGCTTGATGTGACACATGTGTTGGATAGTCGCGTCATCTAGGGTGCGCGTGATAACATTATACACATCGTGGTCGGTGATTCTAATCGTCATTGTCGTCTCGATTAACCCACACGGACGCATGAGACTTCTTTTCAATAGAGAATTTATTAGCTTTAGTACATAGTGACAAATACGGTTACAAAAGTCAGAGAAAGATATGCATTAAGAGGTTGTTGAATTTGTTAGACAGAGAGAGAAAGGGGGGGGCAGTGAGAAAAAGAGAGTGAGAGAGAGAGAGAGAGAGAGAGAGAGAGAGAGAGAAGGCGGCTTGGGCCACTAGTTATGCTAACTTGACGGACTGGCAGCAAAAAGAGAGAAACTTGCTCTTTCGGAAATGACATCATATTCTTAACTTCCGCATGTTAGCTGGAGTCATCTCTTGAGTACTGATCCGTCAATCATTCCAAACACTCTACCGCTCATTCCTTCCATCCGAATAATGACCCGTATTATGCAACCCAGGATCGAGCTTCCTGTCGGATGTGGCTATTTCTGAACGTCACAAGAGGAGCATCCATGACCGATAACTATTACCTATAAAAATTGCCCCAGTCTAGGATGGTTTAGCTTCCTTGAGTGAAGTAGCAACATATACTACTCTGATTTGTTTACCTACCCCCCCCCCACAAAGGCAATGACACAGGGTCAGTTTATAGTGAAAACACAGCTCCTCAAAAAAGGGACTCTTTAGTCCGGCTTTAAAAACAACCTGTATGAGTGCATTGGGAATGAGGCAATTGGCTAGGGAGCAGGGTTCAGAAGTGTGGTTAATGTGTTTTTCATCTAGGTGTTGTCAGAGGTGTAGGTGTAGTACCTGTGTGGGTGAGTTAAATATCAAGGTTCTCGCAACGTATTGCTTTACGGATCGCGGATGTAATGCTATCGCTAAAGAAAGGGAGTTTGAGAGAAGCCGGTGTTGGTAAGAATGTGGTGTCTGCGCACTTTTGATATTACTAATGCTAACAACGGTAGAGAAGGGACACCGTTGGTTAAGAGGGTCTGATGGAAGGCCTTAGCGTGCGTGGTTTTATCACTATTAGGGGAGCATTTACTTTGTATACGGGTGATTCCTGTGTGTGCATAACTGAATTTTGCTTTAAGGTGTAAGGCGGATTGAAAGTGGATGAAAAGTTTTCTGTAAAAGATGGTGTGTATGGATCTATCGGATGAGCGCGCTTCAGACGATAATCAATAAACTCCGAAAGGAGACGAAGGACAATAAACACAAAAGTAGAAGATAAAGACTGGGAGGATACCCCCCCCCCCCCGAGACAGCACATACTACACTTTGATCCTAACTCGAAGGCCGCATAAAATAAACAATGATAGCACAGTCTTTACAGTTATGTTCGCAGCAAGTCAACCATAATTGCTCGATGGAAGCAGTTCTTTTACGATTGAATGACAAAGACATCGCTAAGTACTAAGTATAAACACTCTATCATGAAGAAGTCCTGATTCAAGCAAGGCTTTTCTAAAGACTAACACACAACTAGACTGACATGATACGGATATGATTACATAAGGCACGTGACAAATTGTACATCTGCATAGAAACTAACAATGGCGGTTCGTGGGATCGGGGTGAGGGTGGACTGTTTCGGGACATTCACCAATTCAAAGGTCTTCAAAATTAAAAAAAAACGTTAACTTTTAAAAATCTTTTTTGGTGACAAATCTGTTTGAATCTGAAAGAAAAGAAACAAACAAATCAAATAAATATTTTTGTAAATCTTTTTCTGTTGTTCCACTTTAATAGTTTCATGGGGAGGTGTGCGTGGTGAAGTGGATTACCGCCGCGGGATGACGACTTGGCGTTTCGTGTTTTGAATCCTGGCGGATCCATAGCACAACTTTCACTATGGATGTTGGCAACCCCCACGTGGCCCCTCCTATAAGTATCCGATTCTAAACAGAAATCTGGGAAACAACTCCAACTACAGAATTAAGCAGGTTAAAAAAACTTAACATGTTGATTCATACGAAAATAATAATAATTGATTAACTTTAAGATAAATCTTATTTTGTGTTTAAAATCAAAAAAAAAAAGTTAAATATTAACGTATAAAAAAGTAAGAATAATCGAGTTTAAAAAATCAATAAAACAGTCAAAATCAACCAAATTAATTAAAGTTTATTTTGCGGAAATGAATAAAATCAGTATAATTTCTATAAATGAGATGTTTAATTAAAATCCATCGTTATTTCCATAGAAAGTGCTCGACTGAGCTCCAATCTTTGGCCCCTCTTTGTAAAACATTCACAGCAAGAACTTGTCTTACTACCATAACTGCAAAAAACTTTCTTTTCTTCCTCTGTGTACCTTAGATCAAACGGAACTTCCATAAACAGAATGTATTTAAAAAAAAACAACAAAAAAAACTACCTATTCGTGGAACATATTACCATGGGACTGCTTCCCTGCAGACTGCAACATAGTCGTCTTCAACTCCAATATCAAATAATACTTGTTGAGCTGTTCTCAAATTGTCTCTATTCTGTTCATCTTTTTCAATCCTTTTATTAGGCTGTTTGTCGTTTAGCTGATAATCTCATTAACCCTTATCCTCGAATGGCTTTTCGTTTTGATAAGTGGTGACTCATTAGTACAGAAACAATTATTAATTATGGTATGAAATACATTATACGAGTGTAAATAAATTATACATATCATTGAAAATAAATATAGGCGATTCAATTTTACAGCAAGTGATGGCACCAGCCTCGTTTGACACCACACAAAATAATCGTGAAGAATCAAAGACTTTAACTGGAAAGGTGGTGAGAGTGCTGGGACCTTGGGGAGTCATATTGCCATCCAAAATCTAGAGAAGATCAATGGTTGTTGCCAGCGACTAATGAATGGTAAGCGGCTGTTGCAATAAGGCAAAATAATTTGCAATAGTGATCGAAAGAGGTGGAGATTACTGGATATACGGGGAGACTTGTTGCCACTCAGACTCGAGGGAACACCACCAGTTATTGTCAGTAAGAAATCACTGATGATGATCTGTGGGAGAACTTCTAATGAGTTGTTGTTGATGTTGATGTTGATGTTGATGTTGTTGATGATGATGATGATGATGATGATGATGATGATGATGATGATGATGATGATGATGATTAGCTCAAATACCTGGAACAAAACACTAGGAAACTAATGCCCATGCACAACCGAAGGGTGATGTTGAACGACTCAAGGTAAAAAGGAAAAAAAGAGGTAAGGTGACGGGTAAATATTCAAGATCGTGGGAGCAATACGATAAAAGTACTAGAAAAATATATAGCACAAGATACTGAAAGCTGATTCCGCCGCCCAAAGCGCAGATGAAATAAACAACACGAGGGGCAGCGAAACAAGTAGCAAAAAGTCGAAAAAAGGAGGAGGGGAAGAGAAGCAGCTACATAGGCGTTTTATGAACCTGACCGAAGAAATAGCGAACGAAAACACATGGATGTGGTTACGAAAAGGACACTTGAAGAGAGAAACGGAATAGCTACTGACAGTCGCACAAAACAACGCAATCAGAATGAATTTCATTAAAGTCAAGATAGAGAAGATCCAGGAATAGAGTTCATTTAAACTGTGTGGACAAAGAGACGAAACGGTAAATCAAATAATAAGTGAATGTAGCAAACTCCCCCAAAAAACGAAATATAAAACCAGACATGACTTGGCCAAGAAGGTGGTCCACTGTGAACTGGGCAAACGCCTGCACTTTTATCATGCAGACAAATGGTACAGATAAACTGGAGACAGTGCCAGTATTAGAAAATAAAGACATAACATTTCCTGGGACATGGGAATACAAACCGACAAACTTATCCAAGCAAGAAGACAAGATATGATAATAATAAACAAAAATTAAACACTGTTAAATTGTAAATTTCGCCGTCCCAGTACTTCATAGTGTGAAGATCAAGGAGACAGAAAACTAATCAAAACATGGAGCTTATCAGAGAGCTGAAAAGGGATACTTCTCCTGCGTATATCCTAACGGTCATTTCTGAACGCATATACCATACACTGGACAAGGCAGGTGAAGCTAGGGCGATAGCGCTTGATATATCTAAAGCATTAGACAAGGTCTGGCATGAAGGTCATCTCATTCATTTGTACCGTATTACTGGACAAATATTGAATATAATCAGATCCTTCCTAGCCCCCCCCCCCCAAGATCCAGGTTGTCCTCGATGGCCGTACATAAAAAAAACATGGCACTAATGCGGGTGTACCTCAGGGGTCGATCCTTGGACCTTTATTGTTCTAGATTTTCATAAACGACCTCCCTGATTAAATAGTGTCCGAGATGGGTATATTTGCAAATTCCAGAGAAAACCAACAGCCATTACCAATGAAAACCCAATGCTAAACGGCTGTTGCGAGAACGGAAAGTGATTTGCAACTAGGATCGGAAGACACAGAGACTGCTTGAAATCTGAGGAGACTTGTTGTCACTCAGAGTCCAGAGAAGACCACTTGTTGTTTTTTTTGCCATTGAACGATCATGGCTAGTAAATGAAAGAGAAAGAGTGTTACGAGGGTTTAAAAGAAAAGGTTCGAGAAGGTTCTAAAACTTACTAGAAGGTTCTGGAATATTTTATTACTGGTTGGTGCTCTCTATTAAAAGAGGTTTTAACACGAGTTAGTCAGTTGTCAAGTTGTCTTGTAGACTAAAAGTTGTCTTGTCGCTGTTTAACAACAATTCCGGCGAAATTCGCGGATTAACACAACCAGAAGAATTTATTAAAAAAAAAAACAGAGGAGACAGAAATCGTAAGAAAATTATACCAAAGTTAACGTGTGTTTTGTATTTGAAGTTTCCTTGGTGAATTGGAACATTGACACTTGACACGCTCGTTTTGTCCATAAGAGTAGCCTGACCTGCCCTCCTTCTCTTTCTCCCTCGTGGCCCTTCTCTATCATCATGTTATATTGGAAATGATCTACATATGTTCCTATTTACTTTCCTCTCCACGAGAGCAGAGTTGGGCACAAGGTCGTTCCTTTCAATGTAGGAAACATCCAGCTCTCCATAAAGGAGGACTCTAGATTGTAACAAAAATTTTAAAAAATTGCCTCAGTTTGGAATGGTTTCTCCGTCACTTACCCAGGACAAAAAAGTAGAAGTGTGGTATCAGAACAGATACTACACATTGCTCGTAGCCAAAAGGCCACTTTTGTTATATTTCTTATATTTGCTTCACGTTTAAAGTAAAAACGTAACAAGAGTAAGAGTGAATGTAATACCGTCATACACCTGATAAATTTTAGGCAAAGAAAAACATGATGGGCTATTCAAATTTATATCCGTTTAGGAATATAGTAAAACACGCTTGAAGAATAAATACACCCTAAAACTGACGTAAAGTGTTCATATAAGACAATATTTATTATTGTTATATATATATATATATATATATATATATATATAGTTATAAGGCATATTCCGACAACGTTCGTAGAATCTTTAGTCAGTCTTTCTAGGTATGCCGCCCTTCGCATAAATAGAACTTAAATTCCTATCTTGGACGTGGTAATGTCTCGCTAGCTTGCGGAGTCTAGGTTGGATCTGTTATAGGGGTTCGAACCGTATGACCGTCTGAGATAATCATCCCTACACTGATGAGAGCGAAAGCTTGAAACGCTGGCGTATGTAGGTAAAAATAATTTAATATTATTTACTTAAAATTAATATCGGTATATATACACATACTAGAAGAATATCTATCCCATGACGGGTAAAGTTAATTCCCTCGAAGAGGAAGCTTTGCACCACTTTTATGTCGCATTACGAATATTAAAATAAAGATATAATGATACTTAAACTTTATACCTAGAATCCTTATTCCAATTTTGATCAAAATCCATTACATGATTTTCATTCAAGAAAATATCGAAAATTTAAGACTTAAGCTTAAAGGGGTCTTAAGAAGAAATTGAAATTTAGGAAATTTTGTACTTGATTGGGGTGTCATTACTTAATTTAAAATATTTGAATTTTAAAATGGGATTTCTGCCGATATTATTCCCCTTAAAACCCATTAAAATGCTCCAAAAGAAACTGAAATTTGAGGAATATTAATTAACTGATATCTAATACCTATTGTAAAAAAATGTATTATCTGAATTATCACGCAGGACATCCGCCCTTTGTTGACCCCTTTGCATAAACCTAAATTAAACTTAATATAGCTAACATTAACACCCCTTACGCGCTAGCACCAGTTCCAAAATTCAGAAGTATCGGTTATTTACTTAAGGAGTGAATCCTGTAGATACAAATATATAAACATACATTGCTTTATATCAATAGAGATATGTATGTGTACGAGAGAGAGAGAGAGAGAGAGAGAGAGAGAGAGAGAGAGAGAGAGAGAGACAGAGAGAGAGAGAGAGGGAGAGAGAAGGGAGGGAACGGGGGGGGGGTTCTTATGAATAGAAAGATAAAACATAAAATAAAATAACCGGTTTACTTACGTCTTGTTTAGTCTCGGCGCATTGAAGTTTCCGACATGACTCAGCCGTTCATTTATAAGCAGGAAGGTTTCTTCAGCAAATTGTAGGCCTTTTCATTTGTTTTTTTGCTGTTGTTCTAACCATAACAAGATTACGAAAAAAAAATCGAAATTCTCTCTTTTACCAAAACATCGATATAAAACTAACCTCCGAAACATGTAACACAATGGACCCTATCTTCCGTGGTCGATAGGAACTTATGGCCGGGGTGGAAGTGTGTTTATGGCGGGAGATTCAAAAGAGGAACAAAGGGTTTTTGGATTTTAACCACAGTCGCGAAGGATTTCGGACAAATGGTTTTGCGATAATGAATCCCCCAACCATAGGTAGTGTGATAGATGCCTTTATAACGGCATGTTATTACACCGTTAGGCTTCCACCATCGGACCACGTGGGGATTAAATAAAACAGTTTAAAACAACCAAGATGAAGGAAGAAAACATTATTTAAACTTACCTTAAAGAAAGCGAAGGAATGATGAAGCTATATACATATACGAATAGACCTTTTATAATGGTTAATAACAAAAGGAAAGGAATAACATTTTAGTAACAAAACAATTTATTTACTATTTGAAACATTTTAAAGAGTTCTTAGATTCGTACTTGTGAGTGTATATATGCGAGCATGTGAATGTCTTTTGTGTGGCTAATTTGTAATGGATCATGTGTGAAGAAATGTTCGTCAAATTGAAGGATCGTGAAGAAATGTTCATCGAATTGAAAGATGTGAATAAGATTACCTTTTTCTCCCCCACCCTCCACAGCTCGTTCGAGCTGGTGGGGGGGGGGAATCGCCGAGAGTTCTTGGTGCGTTCTTCCCAAAACGCTGAGGGGAAAAGAGGAAGAGGAAAGGAAAACGTGTTCTTTTATCGACTTCAAATCTCGCGTGGTCAAGCTGGCCGAAATCCTTCGGCCAACGTGATTCTGCGAGATTTCACGAGTTTCTCCCTTCAGAGGCGAAGAAGGGTCAAACAAAGAAAGAAAGGGAGAGAGTAAGAGAGAGTAAGCCGAACGAACTCAGAAAGAAAAGGGGTAGCTAAACAGGCTAGCACCTTTCCCCAATGCCCGTTCGTCTCATCGATCTGCCACAATAGTCCCCCACCAGTAAGCGGAGCTTACCCGATAGACACTACCCTATTTCAATTTTACTTTTATTTATTTATATATAACAACAATCTTTATCAGCGAGGATTTAGCGTTCATTCCGGGATGGATGAAGCCGAAGTTATATGGGTGTTCCAGCAAAATTAGCGTTCGCGGGCGAAATTTTAATTTTTGTGCACATTGGGATTTTCCGCCACGCGAAGCTGGTATTGTTTGTAGTTTTAGCTTTCGGATGTGTATTTTTTTGGTGGAACTTAGCGTTCACCCAGAGATTCTTGGGCTTATGAAATATCAGGAGAAAGAAATGTCTCTAGACGAAGCTGGGTATTTTTAGGAAACAATCTTTAGGCTTGCGTTGAAATTTGTTCGCGTTCATGTAAGTATTCTTTGGCTGATACAGATTTTCTCAGGTTGTAGATTTCTCACACGAAGCTGTATTTGGCTTGGGAGATTCAACGCTTGGCGCCTTTTGTTGCTTCCATTGTTCCTCGACTGATAAGACCATCATTATTATTTTTTTTGGTTGTCGGGTTGACGTCGTTAATTTTTCATTAAAAAAAAAAGTTTTTCTTTTTTCTATTTGCCTATTGTAGCTCCATTTTTTTTTTTTTTAAATGGCGTTTGGCGGGAATTTTTCATTGTTCGGTATATTTGCGCCATGTGGAAAGATTCCTGTTTTTTCCTTGCAGACCCATCTCTCCTTGTCTCGCGAAAAGCGCTTTTTTTTCTTTTTTTTTTTTGTTCAGTGAAAAGATGTTTTTTTTTTGTTGTTGTTTGTTTCGTTAAAATTTGTTTTTGAAAGAAGTTTTTTTTTGTAAAAAGATTCTTGTTCTTTTCGTTAGAAATGATTTTTGTTTTTCAAGATTTCTTTCCTCGCGTTGCTTCGTGAAAAGGATTTTTTTTTTGTTGTTGTTGAAAGGGATCTTGTTTGTTCTATGAAAAAGGATTTTTTTTGTTGTTGAAAGAAATTTTGTTGATTGTTTCATGAAAAGGATTTTTTTTTGTTGTTGAAAGGAATTTTGTTGTATTTTTTTATGAAAAGGATTTTTTTTTTTGTTGAAAGAGATTTTTTTTTTGTGATGTCAGACGCTCATTTTTTTTTGTTAAGTTCGTAGACTTGTATTTTCTTCGTATATGAATTTTTGTTTAACTTACTGCCCTATTCTATTCTAAGTTTCCTTCGCTAAATAAGATTAATATTTAAATTTATTTGTTTGTCTTTAAGTTTAGAAATGGTTATCTTATTTTTTTATTTATTTATTTGTATCTTAAAATTTAATCAGAAGGATTTGTATTTATGTTATCGTAGAAGGATTTAGTTAGCGTGTTAACGTCGGAGAGGTCACCAATTATGGCCGGGGTGGAAGTGTTTGTTTATGGCGGGAGATTCAAAAGAGGAACAAAGGGTTTTTGGATTTTAACCACAGTCGCGAAGGATTTCGGACAAATGGTTTTGCGATAATGAATCCCCCAACCATAGGTAGTGTGATAGATGCCTTTATAACGGCATGTTATTACACCGTTAGGCTTCCACCATCGGACCACGTGGGGATTAAATAAAACAGTTTAAGACAACCAAGATGAAGGAAGAAAACATTATTTAAACTTACCTTAAAGAAAGCGAAGGAATGATGAAGCTATATACATATACGAATAGGCCTTTTATAATGGTTAATAACAAAAGGAAAGGAATAACATTTTAGTGACAAAACAATTTATTTACTATTTGAAACATTTTAAAGAGTTCTTAGATTCGTACTTGTGAGTGTATATATGCGAGCATGTGAATGTCTTTTGTGTGGCTAATTTGTAATGGATCATGTGTGAAGAAATGTTCGTCAAATTGAAGGATCGTGAAGAAATGTTCATCGAATTGAAAGATGTGAATAAGATTACCTTTTTCTCCCCCACCCTCCACAGCTCGTTCGAGCTGGTGGGGGGGGAATCGCCGAGAGTTCTTGATGCGTTCTTCCCAAAACGCTGAAGGGAAAAGAGGAAGAGGAAAGGAGAACGTGTTCTTTTATCGACTTCAAATCTCGCGTGGTCAAGCTGGCCGAAATCCTTCGACCAACGTGATTCTGCGAGATTTCACGAGTTTCTCCCTTCAGAGGCGAAGAAGGGTCAAACAAAGAAAGAAAGGAAGAGAGTAAGAGAGAGTAAGCCGAACGAACCCAGAAAGAAAAGGGGTAGCTAAACAGGCTAGCACCTTTCCCCGATGCCCGTTCGTCTCATCGATCTGCCACAAACTAAAGTGAACGCTTACTGATTCAAGGTGTCTCTGTGAACTGTGACAGTCTGAGATTTTTATTTACCTGCGTTGATGAGTGCCGGAAGCTTGAAACGACGTCGTACGTAGGTAAAATATTAAACAAATATAATTTAATATTATTAGAAGCTTCTTTAAGGGAAATCAGGATAAGAGCACTGTTGGAAAGATTAGAAATAAGCATTCACCTAAAGCCTCAGTTTGAATCCTATTAAATGTCTTGATATTTATACTCGCCGCTTTCAGTGTTAAATATAACTTAATTTCTCCGTTATCACGTGACAATCTCCCGTGGCATATGGAATCGAAGTGAACGCTTACAGATACAAGGTGTGAACGGGTTCGCGCCCTGTGACCGTTTGAGATTATTATTTCCCGTAAGCTTGAAACGACGTATGTAGCTTATATATATATATATATATATATATATATATATATATATATATATATATATATATATATATAAAATATCTGTTACTATCTATGTACGTATACGTTTCGTCCCTTTTCAATCGAGACTCATCAGCATCGACTATTCACTACCGGTCGTACGATTCGAAACCCTGGATTACAAGTATTTTTCAACTTAAATCCAACGTCGCTAACCGCGCGGCCAATATTTGAATAGCCGATAAACAATGATAATTTAACACATTTAAAAGCGGCTTGATGTCCAGGCATTCTACTTCTATTAAAGAAGGAATGATGCATTATAAAGCAAGTGACGTCATCCTGTGTTTGTACTACCATTAGATTTCTCTACTTATTTTACGAGGAGCGACAAATATAAAATATTTGTTATTGTTTATTATCTATGTACGTATACGTTTCGTCCCTTTTCAATCGAGACTCATCAGCAGAGAGATATGACTATTCACTACCGGTCGTACGATTCGAAACCCTGGATTACAAGTATTTTTCAACTGATGATCTTAGAAGTTTTTTCAACCATTAAAACTACTTTACCACTACTGCGGCGGCATGCCTTGTTTGGAGTGAAATATGTTAAAAAAAATTAAAAAAAGAAAAGAAGTAGAGCCCCGTTTTAAATTGAAAAGTTTGTTGTCATTTCTGCGATAAGCAAGTTCCGCTCGAGCGTTGAACACTGTAGACGATAAGACGCTTCCACCGAGTCCCGGGTAACTGTATCTTAATTTCAATTACTGTCTGTGTTGATTTCTGAGCGTTTGTATCGTGATTCTAGTCTGAATCTACGAACTGCGTTCGAGCCCATGCAACCGCCTGCAACCGCCGCTCCTACACTGATGAGAGTAAGAGAGCCCGAAACGACGTCGTCTGTAAATGAAAAACACTTTAATATTTAAAAAAAAATATTTATAGTATATATATAGTGTAATAGAGTGTTATCGGAGAAATTTCAAGAGTACTCAATTACTTGTATAAGAGCAACTATATTTTTTTATTAAATGAACACAATACATTAGTTTGATCTTCCATCGATACCTTCGGTTTCACGGAAACACTTGAAACTCAACTCGCAGGGTTAAAGATACGAAATATGATTGATTCATTATCGGACATTTTAATTACAGTGAATCTTCACACGATCAGATATGTAAAGTGCCTACGCAAACGTGAATATATCTTTGCTTGTACCGCACAAGAAAATTAAGCTAAACTACCTGAAACGCAACACGTATAAATATATTTTCTAAGCGAACATGCTTAAATAAACACCAATAAATATGTTTTTTAAATAAAATAAATAAAAGAACATTTAAAAAAAAAAACTCCTCTTAAACAAACAATATTAACAGACATGTTTTTACGAACACGGAATATCTCTTATTGGAGAACATAAAAAAATTAGCACCGCCTGACCTGAGCCGGTGATTTGTGCTTTTATCCTTTGTATCTCTGGCTTTGAATAATTCTGCTTCCTACCAACCGGGTCCTACTCCAAATCCTGTATGACCAGATCCAGTCCAGTCAACAGACACAGTATGTATAGTTTTAAAATAAAATATTATACGTTGTACAGAATTAACCCCTAAATATAAATCCATTGGTAATATAGAGGATATATTTTAGGGGTTAATCCTGTACAACGAAATATATATATAAGCATATAAACATAATTAACTTTATATATATGCACTCCCTAAATGTAAAGATTTACAAAAAATCGTGTTTGCATAGGTGTTTTCAAAAATGGTCGTCGCTTTTACGGACTATATTTATTAAAAGTGGCTTATCATAACTTTTTAAGTAGTTTTCATTTAAATTTTGATTGTGTTTGAAAGATAAAAGCTTAAAATTAATATCTAAAAGGAAAAATATATTTGGAAAAAAAATAGAATAAAAAAAAATGTTATTACAACGGCTAAAAAACAAAAAATCAGTTAAAATTGCAGATTCAATAAAGTATTTTTTAAATTCGTTGGAAAGATAAGTATCAGTTTTCTGTAACTATTTCAAAGATAATTATTAAATTAAAATCTTAAGATAATGAAATAAAAAAATGTACCTCCTGTTTTACTAAAAATTGCTTAATTATCAAAAAAAGTGAAAGTTACATTAAAAACGTTTGCATATAATTGTAAACACAAAATATGGCTACCAAATCTCAATGTATGGAAGACTCGAACTGCAGTAATATTTTGTATTTTTATATAGAAGATATGGTTTTGTAATAGTTTATAGAAATTGAAAAATGATTATATCTTTTTTTCTTTATTTTTTAAGGTTATAAAAAATGTCTGCATTAAATTGAAAGTATGGAAGACCCGAAACACAATTTCCAATTTTATTATATGGTTTTGTAATAAATTTTTATTATTTCTAGTTTTGCTACTGGCGCAGATTAGGACCCTAGCTACCCCTGACCCTTACCCTAAACCTTAAGCTAAACATATGCTAACGACGCCAAGTCGATTTTAGCTTGGGTCCTAATCGGCACCAGTACACTAGTTTATAAGACTACATATAAACAGTTAATTTATTTTTTGAAAAAGATACTTCTACAATTTTAATTGTTTTACTTATTAATGCCATTTAATATTTCATTTAGCCCAATAAAATTTAATTTCCCTATCTGCTACTAATCAAGATTTATTGAACAAAAAATGCTAAAGAAATATCGATTAAAATTTAGAAATAAATTCAAATCAGTTACAATTCTCTTAACTTCTTTTATACCAACCAAGTGACTTATCCATTAGTTATTATAATCACAAAAGATCGCTTTTATTTTGCAGGCGTAGTTGGAAAAAGCGAATCGTGAAACTAACGAAGCCGTTGAATCTCTGAAAATCACATTCGGATGACGGCGGGTGGTGGGTGGAGTGCAAATATTTATGTTTATTGCAGAACTGGGCACCCATACATCTCCAAGTCAATCGTTAGTAGAAATTATCCCATTTTAAAAATTATTTTTCTCGTTATGGTCCATATTCTTATCTTTGTCAATTTAAAAAAAATATTTTCATGATTATAAAAAAAATCTTTCTTACGCCGATGTTGACACGTTCATGCGCAAAAGGGACATCTAAGAATATTGCCTTTTAATATTTACCATAAACTGTTTTCATTAAAATCACATGAAATATTTTTTGTAATGATATTATTTTTTTGTGTAGAAAATATCAAATAAACAATGCTTAATTGAATGATGATATCGTTAATTCGAGAAATTAATTTTTATTCGTGTTATATTGATTTTATTAAGACAGACTTTAAGGGCTTTTTTCATAATATAAAAGAACTATTTTAAAAACATGTTTTATTGTTAGCATCTACGGTTATTTTCATTAAAAAAAATGCCTCTTTTTTAGTACTTTGAGATATAACTTTAGTAAAATTGTTTTTGGTTGGCACAAAACTATACATTATCAATAAGATTTAAAAAAAAATAATGAGTTCATTAGATTCCGTGATCGTGACTAAAACTTTCAATTGGTTGATTTCCTGTAGTTTGGTGAGTTAAAATGTTTTTACATTTTGGGGATCAGCCATTTATTTTGCACTACCTATGTTTACAGCATCGTGTTGCCTAGAATATATATTCCAAAATGTATAATGTCCCGTTCATTAGTTTAAGAGATTATCCTATATATATATATATATATATATATATATATATATATATATATATATATATATATATATATATAAAAGGAGATTGTAGTTTGCTTGAAGCATTGCTGGTAAATGTAAGTGCAGATTAGTCGTCCGAGGCTATAGCAAGGCGATGTGGTTGCCGTAAGATGGAAAAGTGAAAAGAAATAAACGCAGGGAGAAAGTGAAACTCAAAACGATTTATTAATAATTTCACGAAAACTGATTAAATACCAAATAGTAAATACTGTCTGGTAAGTAACAGATAGGCAAAGGGTAATCTTAAATTTATTCTTTTATTCTTTTATTGTTGTCTTCTGATAATGAAAGTTTTTCTTTCGAAAATTTAAGATTACCCTTTGCCTATCTGTTACTTACCGGACAGTATTTACTATTTGGTATTTAATCAGTTTTCGTGAAATTATTAATAAATCGTTTTGAGTTTCACTTTCTCCCTGCGTTTATTTCTTTTCACTTTTCCATCTTACGGCAACCACATCGCATTGCTATAGCCTCGGACGACTAATCTGCACTTATATATATATATATATATATATATATATATATATATATATATATATATATGAAGAATGGAAAGGAATTAGAGAAGCAAAAGTCAAATCATAATTCAATTCAATTGCTCAGAGCAAGGTATATTCCGCAAAAAAGGCAATTTATTCAAGTTAAATTTTCCTTAAGTCGCTGGGATAGATAAGTTGGCAAAGGCCAAGATTTAAAATTTGAAAAAATAAAATAAAAGTTGTAGGGGGAAGAAACACAGGGCAAAATTCTGCCCGAATGCAAGCAAATGTCCGATTGCTAAAAAGTCCGGTGTCGAAAAGTCAAGCGGAGAGAATGAGATGTAGATAGGTAGGTCGTTAAAAGGCCCGAAAGGTTGTGAGGGAGGAATCAAAGTTAAATTCCAAGAAGCCACAACTTCAGGAGCGACGAAAATAGAAAATCCAAAGGGTAAAATGTCCAATAAGTGCAGGCAGGCAGGCTCAGAAGAGAGTGAGGTGGAAAATATTCGCCATTAACAATACTTCCTGGGCAAAGATGTCAGAGAAAATGCTTTAAAATGGGAAAAAATGTAGCGAAAATATTTTAAAGTTAGCCCGAAGCGAAAGCCGGCTTGAAAATGAGGAAAGGCATAAACTCCTGTGCGACCAGTAGGCAGGGAGGGAATGAGTGAGGGGTGTGTGGGGGGAAAGAAGAACGGGTGCGAAGAAGGAAAAGGGGTGTGGAGATTGAATGCGGTTAAAACTAAGAGTGTGATTGTGGGGGGTGAGTCGCATGAAAGTAGAAATTGGATGTTAGCGCGAATTTGGGTTCAACTAGAAAAGGGAAAGGGTTGGGTAGGAGTAAGTCAACGAGTGCTGGGAGGGAGAGTTTAAATGCCAGAATGCGTCTATAAATAGAGTTCGGGGTTTAGTTGTTTCATCAGGAGACCTTACTTATAAACAATGAGGCAAAATATATTGAAGGGTAGAATTAGAGAAATAGTAAGAATAAAAATTAAAAATTGAAAGATTAAAAAAGTAAAAAAGTAAAATAAGAATAGAATTAAAATTAAAGATAAAAATAAAAATAAGAAAAATAAAAAATGAAAAAGAGATAATAAAATTAGTATTAGTTTTAAGCTCGCAAAGAAAATTATGGGTTGCCTGATAAGAAAATAATAATAGAATGAGGGAAAAAGTCGATAAAATTGGAACTCGAAAATGAGTATTAGAATGAGGGAAGAGTAAAATAGACCTCGAAAGGATATCCGGAATGGGAATCCCCAAGGTGGTTAAAGGTATGGGTTGAAATAAAATGAGCAGTTACGAGACGCTAGTGCTTTATGGAGGAGGGAGAATTAAACTTTGAAACAAAAAATTTTCCAAAAAAAATATATAAGGAGGTTGATTAAGAAAATTATTAATTAGGTTAATGATGGCAGAAAGAAGCAAGAGACATACGAAGTTAAAGTAGTGACAATAGATTAAACCAGAGTGAGAATGGAGATCGCAGTTAAAAGTAAATATTATGGGGGTTAAAAGAAGTAGAGTGAGGGCGGGTTAGGGGTTGAACATGGTCTGAGAGAAGTGAGCGAAGGGCGAGGTAAACTAGGGGGGAATAATCGAGGCTATTAAAAGAGTGAGAAGAATTATTTAAAAGTAAAAGCAGGAGGGGAAAAATTTAGAGTGCACAGAGAGAACAGTAAGGAGATCGATATCGGAGTGTGCAAAGGGGATTAAGAGTAGATAAGGCGAATCAACAAGTGAAAAGAGGGCTAGGGTATAATAAGAAAATGGTGGGTTAGTTATCAGGGTGAGAGAGAAGGATAGAAGTTTGGAAGTGTTGATGGGAAGCGGAAGAATGTATTAAAAGAAGTTAAAGGGGAAAAAATGGAAGTCATATAAAAATTTTACGGTTAAGGAGGTTAAGTAAAATGATTTAGGGGTTAGTGGGAGAAAGGTATTAAAGTTGAGGGAATTGTGAAGCTAACGGAGTTTATGGGAAATTTTTTAAGTTAAGAGGAGGCTAAAGGGATGAGGGGGATATATGCAGAGATTATAGAGCAACAGGAATTAGAACAATCTGAAAAGAGATTCGAGATGTAGTGAGGGAAGATCCGAGATGATGGGAGGGTATTTAATCAAATGGGGGAGGGGTGTCTGGGGGATTACTATGGTTGCTATACTTGAATTTACGTTTATGCCTGCAACTGGAGATAAGTTCATTCTTAGAGTTAATAATGTTTTTAGATTTATTAGCAGTAGCTATCATAAAGGTTTCCAAAGTACAAAGTTGGCAATGGGATGCTCCCGGGGTATATGATTTAGACTTTTTAAGTATTGACCAGTGAAGTGAATAGGGAGTATTTTTAAGATTGAGGTTTCTAATTAAATTGGAAAGTGAAGTGCCTGTGCTTTTATCGTTGCTATTTTTAAAGGAATAGATATGGTTAGAGATCCGGGTCTTAATGGGGAAAGAAAACGCCCCAATATATGTGTGTATCTTGAAGGGTGGTGCTATAGTTGCA
>OY744531.1:28429608-28444608 GCA_963556195.1 Sepiola atlantica | reverse complement strand
CACCTCGTCCTCTTAACACACCTCGTCCTATTTACACACCTCGTCCTCTTAACACACCTCGTCCTCTTTACACACCTCGTTCTCTTAACACACCTTGTCCTCTTTACACACCTCGTCCTCTTTACACACCTCGTCCTCTTAACACACCTCGTTCTCTTAACACACCTCGTCCTCTTTACACACCTCGTTCTCTTAACACACCTCGTCCTCTTAACACACCTCGTCCTCTTTACACACCTCGTCCTCTTAACACACCTCGTCCTTTTTACACACCTCGTCCTCTTAACACACCTCGTCCTCTTTACACACCTCGTCCTCTTTACACACCTCGTCCTCTTTACACACCTCGTTCTCTTAACACACCTCGTCCTCTTAACACACCTTGTACTATTTACACACCTCGTCCTCTTAACACACCTCGTCCTCTTTACACACCTCGTCCTCTTAACACACCTCGTCCTATTTACACACCTCGTCCTCTTAACACACCTCGTCCTATTTACACACCTCGTCCTCTTTACACACCTCGTCCTCTTTACACACCTCGTTCTCTTAACACACCTCGTCCTCTTAACACACCTCGTCCTATTTACACACCTCGTCCTCTTAACACACCTCGTCCTCTTTACACACCTCGTTCTCTTAACACACCTCGTCCTCTTAACACACCTCGTCCTATTTACACACCTCGTCCTATTTACACACCTCGCCCCCTTAACACACCTCGTCCTTTTACACATCTCGTCCTCTTAACACACCTCGTCCTCTTAACACACCTCGTCCTATTTACACACCTCGTCCTCTTAACACACCTCGTCCTCTTTACATACCTGTAGATAAAAAAACAAATATTTATAATTATTTGTCGCCCCTAAATGTAGGCTGGGCTATATAGTGAGTAACATTAGCACAGCCGGTATCATGGCCTCAATGCATGTTCCTTTCTGTAGTCGAACACAACAATAATAAAATTAAACTAATTATTTACTACAAAGTATTTAAAACCCAAAATCTTGTAATCAAAAACAACCTATCTCCAAATCCCCCAAAACCAGAAAGAACCAATGTAGTCGATAAATTTAAATGCCATTTCGGAGAAATTAATTCCAAAAATAAAAATGGCTACATTGGTTTTACAACAACTACCCTATCCCCTAGCCTCACCATGCATCTCGTGAACTCTAGTTCAATCTACAATCACCTACAAATGCATAACTGCCCTCCATCTGAATCTAAACAAAACCGAAATCATGCATAACGAAACAAATTTGTAAAAATATAAAATACTTGTAGCCCCACACATAAAAACACAACAACTTAAAATTAATAATATTGCATATGAGACATGTAAAACCATTTTAAAATGCTTAGCGTCGTTTTAATTTAGTTTAGTGACACCACACCGACGTCGCTTAATTCAAATTTCAGAAAAAAAGAAAGGGAAATTTTATTAAATTAATTATTGCTTACCTCACATATTTTTCATTCTGCATAATTATTCGACTACACCAAGTAAATCAGCCATTACTTTTAATAATAAAAAAATAAATTAATACATAAATAAATTACAAAACAAAAGATTCAATCAATCCGTCTTCTTTGAACAATGTAGGCGTTCTTTTTACATGCAGGTCTCTTCGCTGTATTTTAAAAATTCCATCATTTTTCAAGCATTTCAGTCGATTTTTGACCTCAACACCTGAAGATGATTCAGGAAAGAATCGGAAACACTTGTAACACATATGGATCTTTCGTCCATTTTATTTTAACACAAAAAATAATAATTAGAAGAATTGAAAAGATGAAAAAAGATATAACCACACAGAAGAGGTCTGTTGTTTTTTACTAATGTTTGAATCATGAATTAAAAAATGATGCCTACATACACACAATATATATGTATATATTTATATATATATGTATATATGTATATATATGTATATATATATATGTATATATATGTATATATGTATATATATATGTATATATATATATATGTATGTATATATCTGTATATATGTATATATATATGTATATATATAAATATATATATATCTATATATATGTATATACATATATATGTATGTGTATATACATATATATATATATGTATATATATATATATATGTATGTTTGAAATTTTATCTTTTTAACATAGTTAACCCTAGACAAGGCAGGCCGCCACTGTAGACGTAAGAGGCTATTGAGAAGACAGAAAAGGGAGAAGGTGGGTGGGGGGGTCAACCTAAATTGGGATCTGCGCAGCGAGATGTCTGTTTACACTAGTTTTAAATTTCTGCATGTAAGTACCGTCAGGGAAACAGGGGGCAGGGAGGGAGTTCCAAAGGCCAGCAGCACGAGGAAAGAAGCTATTTGAGTAGAAAGCTCTCCGGTATCTGGGGACCTCCACGGTCAATGGATGAGGTTTACTCGATTGTCGAGTTTATATATATATATATATATATATATATATATATATATATATATATATATATATATATATACCTTTGTAATATAGCAGGAAAAATCCCAGCAGAGTGCTCGATTAATTTAGAATTAAAGTTAAAAATTAAAAATTAAAGCGCATAATATTTATTTATTTTGGTACAGAAAAATTAGTACAACATTCGTACCGTCGGTTTCAAGCATAGAAGACTTAGCCATCCGGCTCACTTCAGCTTCTGTTGTCATCACAGAGATGACTGCAGAAGCTGAAGAGAGCCGGGTGGCTAAGTCCTTCTGTGCTTCAAACCGACGGTACGAATGTTGTACTAATGTTTCTGTGCCAATATATATATATATATATATATATATATATATATATATATATATATATATATATATATATATATATATATATATATATATATATATTCAATAGGCATTATACATTAGTTTGAACTTTGATCGCTACTTCTGGTGCCACAAAAACGCTGGAAACTTAACTCGCAGAGTTTCAGATACTAAATGTGACTGCTTCATCAACCGAAGTTTGATAGTATGACCCATAATGATAATTACCATTGTGGGTCACACTATACCAAATGTGACCGATTCACCAGTATCGGATAAAGCGGCTACATCTAGTATCTTTAAAAATATAGAGAGGGGTGGAGAGGCAAAATTTACAATGAACGTTAAGTTGTTGTTTTTTCTCAGCAGACACTAAATCAATTGTTTTGAAACCTAGCATATATTGATGCCATAATCACACCGTACACCCATGCCCTTACCTTTTCAGAAACTTTTGACCATATGAGTAATCAGGAAAGCAAACATCAAAGAGCGTGTGATTTGCTCAATGCACTCATCACACAAAAGGAGATTTCAAGAATAGTTAGACTGTTTATAATGTAAGGGATTGAATGACCATGAGCAAAACAATTAAGAGGAAGTCTAGAATGGGGGAATCAACAGAAAATGTACTAAAGCTTCAATTAAAGTTCTCAAATTCAAAATCATAAAGGATCCAACCGAATCCATGATAAAAATTGCAATTGAAATTGAGGTAGACAAAAAGACCATTAGAAATGCAGTAAAATATGATTTTAAGTTAAAATCTTACACAAGAACACAAAAACACTTGTTGACAACAGCTATTGGAACAGAGATTGGAAATCTGCAATAAAATGATTACATGGTTCAAGAAAAAGTCCTCCATTGTAACAATCGTTTCAGATGAAAAGATCTTCTACCGTTGCTGCTGCTTTGAACCGCATAAATGACAATTAATGACAAGTGATGTCAAGAGGAAATAAAAAATAAAAACATCCTGCTAAACTTATGGCTTTGGGTTTTGTGGCTTCCGATAGAAGGAAAATGCCTATAAATTCTACAAAGTTGATTAACAGATCAATGTTAATCTTTACTAGAATACTCTGAGATAACAGTTTCAAGCAAACTACCCAGATAGTAATTATGTATGAACACAGATTGTGCTCCAGCTAGAAAAATACTAGATTTCTGCAAATAGAACTTTAGCAATTTTAAGAATCATGTTTATAGCCGCCTTCTAGCCCAGATCTAAACCCGCTGGATGATGCTATTTGGGGCATTTTAGAACATGCTACCAATAGAACATCACACAGCAATGTTGACTCTTTTAATATACTATTAAAGAAGAATTGAGGCAGTTATTGAAAAAGAAAAGACACATAAAATTAAAAAAAACATTTTCTATTATATTAATTTTCTTGTAGCAAATGAATTCTCATTACTTTCAAGAAACTAATTGATCATACACTGTCTTTCAATCCCTGCCTTAAAATATTTTAAATTTGTTTCTCCAGACAATATATATATATATATATATATATATAGAGAGAGAGAGAGATAGATAGATATATAAATATATATATATATATATATAAATATATATATATATATATATATATATATAAATATATATATATATAAATATATATATAAATATATATATAAATATATATATATATAAATATATATATATATGTGTGTATACAAATAAATATATATATATATATATGTATATAATATATATATATATATATATATATATATGTGTGTATATGAATAAATATATATATATGTATATAAATATATATATATATATGTATATGAATATATATATATATACATAAATATAGAGATTATTCTCAACAATAACTTTTTTGAATTCAATAACAAAAACTACATCCAGATTTAAGGCACATCAATGGGAACTAAAATGGCACCAACATATGCCACCCTAACGCTAGCCTACCTAGAGAAGATCTTGTATGAAAAGATAGAAGAAATATATGGACAGAATATTCAAACACTCATCATAAAATCTTAGAAAAAGATACATGGATGATTGTTTTATCCTCTGGGAACACATATGGATCGACATCAATGAATTACACAGCATATTAAAAAACCTACACCCAAAAATTAAATTCACCATTGAACACAGTCAAACAGAACTACCATTCCTAAATGTACTAATTAAAATCAAAAACAATCACATAATCACAGACATCTACCACAAACCCACATACACCCAACAGTATCCCCACTTTAGAAGCCATCACTCCAAAAGCTGCCTAAAATCTATACCCTACTCCCTATCACACATGATCTGTTATATAGTCAGTGACAAAGACCTCCGGATTATTCGACTGAAGGAACTACGGAAAACTTTAACTAGAAGAGGATATCCTCTACAAATAATACACAAGGGTATAGAACAAGCAGAAAATATACCATTAGAACAATTACGAATCCCCCCAAAACAAAACAAAGAACAGATATTAGCACACATCTCTACACACAACAAAAACAATTCAGAATTATTCACAGAAATAACAAGAAACCTAACCCTACTCAACCAAAAGAACAAACTAAACAACATATTAAAAACAACGAAAATAATAAAAAAGAAATGCCAACCAAAAAACCTCAAACAAATTTTAACCTCATCCAAACTCAACCAACACACGATACAAGGGGTCACAAAATGCACAAAGGAAAGATGTGGGGTCTGTGACATAATAATAGAGGGGAACTCGTACACATTTGAAAACCCAACACAAACATTCGCAATAAAAAAGACCTTAACTGTACCTCCAAGAACGTTGTCTATGTACTAGAATGTACAACATGCAACGAATCTTACATAGGTGCACCAAAATATTTAATAATAGAGTACTGTTACATAAAAGCAACATTAAAATCAAAGAAAACCGTAAATTATTCGTCTCCCAACATGTGCACTCATGCAGCGGAGGAAAATTTAAAATAATGCCAATTTTCCAAAGCCAAGATAACACATACTTACGAACACAAGAAAAACACTTTATATTTAAATTCAATCCAGCATTGAAAAGATCGTAACTCAAACTACACACCATACGGACCGCACACATCTACATGCATATTGGAGCGGGGATACACGCATATATGGACGGAGCCCACGTACATGCATAGAATGTATGGGCGACACGCGGGTGCATATATGTATGTGTGCGCATGCATGATTACAAAATTGATATGAATGCACATGTACATCTATATATCCGCCTATCTCTCTATCAACCTTTCTCTACCTTTCTCTATCTATCTATCTAACCATGCACCTATGTATGTTTGTGTGCGTGTGTGTGTGGGGATGTATGTCGCTCACCTATGTACAGGATTTAGAACTAACCACACACACACTCACACACTAATACAAGAGCACAACAGTCAATGCGGCGTCAGGGCCATAAAAATAATAAATTTCAAAAGAAAACCCAAGATACTTTAAGAAACGGAGATGACCGATAAAATAAAGGTCAAAATCACACGTACTTAATAAACACATACGACTTTGACCAAGAGAAGCAAAAAATAATAAAAAATAATTTTAAAAATATAAAAATATCAAAACACCTACACACACACACACACGCAAACGCCAAACAATAACACATCTCCTCAAATAAAACAACACTTTCAAATCGAAAGACATTTCTTCAAATGGATTTACATATCTGATGAGAGCGGACCACCACTTGAAACGCGTTATATAAAATTATAAAATGATAAAATATATAAAATTATAAAATGATTACATATATAAAATTATAAAATGATAAAATAACAAAATAATAAATAAATGTTGAAAAAAAAACTTTTTACAAGTGTTAGTAGCCTTACTCCTTTATATATATATATATATATATATATATATATATATATATATATATATATATATATATATGTGTGTGTGTGTGTGTGTGTGTGTGTGTATGTTTTAATATTAAAGATTCTTCAATATTAAAACAGAGAACGGACACTTATTTCTTGACCTGAGAAACTCGAGCTTATTAATGTTCTGGATGTGTAGCACTGGTATAAATAAAACTATTATTATATATAACTAACTATATATATTATTAAGAATTATTATATGACCACAGTAAAGATTCTCTGGATGTTTACACTGTAGATACACTGAAGCTGTAAGATTTAGTCTCGGAGAAAATACGTTTCTGCGAGACTAAATATTACAGCTCTCTTTCATATGCACGCTTGAACTTGAGTTGAACACGGTTCTGAAGAAGTGAAGAGTTCCCGAAAATTAAAAAAAATATTATATCATACGGAATTTCCACCAGACGATCTTGATACAGGTATTACATAACATTGTAACATTGTGTAGATAGACAGATATATATGTGTTTTGAAAGAGGAAAAAAACAAAACAAAAAAAAATAATACATATATATATATATATGTGTATGTACACATTGTATTAAGGTTGAAACTAATTCATTTGTTCCACCATTATATGTCTTATTTGCTCCAACTTGTGTCTATCCGTCACACCTCTGCATTGTATTGCCTTCTAAATATCACATTTCTATATACCAATAAACAATGCTTCAGGCAAACTACATAAACCTCTTATATATATATATATATATATATATATATATATATATATATATATATATATATATATAAATAACAGGGGAAATTAAGCAATAAAAGTTAAATGTTGCCGATAATATTTACAGTTACATTACCGGATTTTATCCTCTGATGAAAAGAGTTTGTCTTTGAAAATCCATGGATTAAGGATATGAAACCTTTTGCTTTGAACCTCTGATGTTTTAAAAAGATTGTATCTATACAATATTTTATTCTCATCTTTCATCTCTGAAATATATATATATATATATATATATATATGTATATTTATATGTATATTTATATGTATATTTATATGTATATTTATATGTATATATATATATATGTATATTTATATGTATATATATATGTATATTTATATGTATATATATGCATATTTATATGTAAATATATATATTATTTGTCGCGCCTCGAAAAAGTAGAGCACTGTAAGTGTATTATTAACACAGCTTGACGTCACTAGCTTTAAATGCATCGTTCCTTTCATTAAAAAAGTAGAACGTTCTCAGACGTTAAGCCGCCGATAAAGTGTTAAAATTATCACAGTTTATTCGCTATTTAAAATTGGCCGTGTGGTTAAGGCGTCGGATTTGAGTTGCAAAATGCTCGTAATCCGGGGTTTCGAATCGCATGACCTGTAGTGAATAGTCATATCTCTATGCTGATGAGTCCCGATTATTTAGGTCGAAACGTAAACGTACATAGATAATAAACAATAACATATATATATATATATATATATATATATATATATATATATAGTATTTATTCTTTTGATGATTCGACTTCCTTTTCATTTTTCTATTGTATTTTTGTGTTCCGCTTTCTTTTCATTCTTTCTTTTAACACTGTTCTTTCTATCGCTTCCCTTTTCTTTGATTTCTTTTCAAGAAAAGAACCGGAGGAAGAAAGAAGGAAAGAATATTTTTTAAATAAACAAAGAAAAACTATTACTATATGAGGCAATGAACTCACCACGGCATTCACCATCTCCCCCTGCTTACCCACCACCTAGTGACCAGTAAGTTCTCTTAAGCATCTTATTTTTTTTTTTATCATTGTAGTGTTTAGTCTGCTCGTATTTTCCCCCGGACGCGTCTCACCTGTAGTAGTAATGTCGACGACAGAGCGATGAGAAAAGAATGCGAAACAATAAAGCGATGACGTCAACAGGCACATTTTTTTTTCATTGTTTTTTTTACTTGTGTGTGTGTGTGTGTGTGTGTGTGTGTGTGTGTGTGTGTGTTCTTGGGTGTGTCTTTGTGTGTGTGATGACCTCTGATTGCTATTGGTGACGCAATTCAAACATACGGGCAAACATGCGAACACGTTTTATGCACTCGGCGCACAAGTGAGTGAAGAACGCTGACACACGCATGCACGCACGCATGCGCACCTAATCTCGAATGTAACAATACGCGTTGCAATATCTCTCTCTATATATAGCTATTTATCATTTTCCTGTGACATTAAGGAATGTAATTAACAATATATTCAAGACAACGCAAGCATAAATCAGCAGCTGCCGGCTGAAGTATTAGTATCGTTTGGAAGCAAGATGACAAAAGTTTTTTTTTATTTCAAGTGATTGTAAGTAAACAAATTGTAGGAAATTTGCGAAACAATAACAAATATTCCATAGTTTTTTTTACGGCATGGGATACAATATATATATATATATATATATATATATATATATATATATATATATATATATATATATATATATATATATATATATATATATATTGTTTCGCCAATTACCTACAATTTGTTTACTTAAAATCACTTGAAATAAAAAACGTATACGTACATAGATAATAAACAATAACAAATATTTATTATTTGTCGCTCCTAGAAAAGTAGAGCACTGTATGCGTAGTATTAACACAGCATGACGTCACTAGCTTTAAATGCATCGTTCCTTCCTCAAAAAAGTAGAACGCTCTCAGACATTAAGCCGCCGATTACGTTTTAAAATTATCACAGTTTATTCGCTATTTAAAATTGGCCGAGTGGTTAAGGCGTCATATTTGAATTGTAAAATACTCGTAATCCGGGGTTTCGAATCGCATGACCGGTAGTGAATAGTCATATCTCTATGCTGATGAGTCCCGGTTTAAGGACGAAACGGATACGTACATAGATAATAAACAATAACAAATATTTATTATTATATAGATAGATAGATATTATATAATATATATATATATATATATATATATATATATATATATATACATATCATATAATCTATAGAATTCGATGTAATTACTTCATTAGAATTTGAGTGCAACATTTTTCGGTGGAGGATTTAGGTTTTTAGAGGGAAATAAAATGAATTATCGATAGATGTAATCCATTTTCCAAATCCCATTAAAATCGATCGAATGTATAGTAAAGTTGAGTTAATCAATGATTTTTTCCCTAAAGCCCATTCCTTATGTATTTTGGTGCTTCTTCCACTTAGAACCCGAGCTAACTGTGACCCCGTCTTTATGGTTAGGGTAAGGGTTAGAGTTAGGGTTAGGCTTAGAGTCAGGGGCAGGGTTAATGTTAGGGTCGGGGTTGGGGTCAAAGTTAGATCGGGTCCTAATCTGAAGAAGTACCTATATTTTAATCACAAAAATGAATGCTAAAATATTGCTCAGTTTTAAAATTGAATTATCTTTAATAAAACTTCCATCTTAATTGTTCTAATTAGTCGTAATTTGCAATTAAGTAACCAAGTAACCCATCTTTTACTAACTTTCTGTCTATCACTTTAACCCTTTTCTAACTGTATGTTGTTTAAACCTCACTCTTATTTTATACGTGGTCTATCACTTTCGCTTCGGACACTCTCTCTCGCTTTGTCTCTTTCTATATTAACGAATGGGGGCAGCGAGAAGATAAGAGACATGCGATAACGGAGATGTCGATTACCGCTACCCTCGCGATCAGCTTCTTTCTCACGTTCCCTCCGCCGCCGATTCTTGTCACCCTCCTTGATATCCCCCCCCTTTCTGTCTATATCGACGAAGAGGTACAGAAAAGAGGATAAATTTGTTTAAAATTTAGCTGGAGAAAGAAACGCTAGCAAAGAAGAGAAAAAGAGAGATATATAGCGAGCAAGAAGGGACTAATTTCGGATTTTGTCTTTGTATTTAAAAAATGTAACTGGCTTTGCAAACAAACGTACTTATATTTTTAACATACGTCTCTCTGTCTCTCTGTACAAAGGTTTGTCAGGACAACCTGGCATGAGGATACTTACCCCTACAAGTAAACCCTGACCAAATATTCAAAATTACATAGTATCCGCAGCACAAATAAGATCCCCTCAGCATTTGCTCATACGAGGAATAGTGCATCTTCTCATAGTGATGTTACCTCAAGTAACACCACATAGCTGGATACTCCACCAGACTAGATGAATTCTTGTCCTGGAATCCGGTAAGACCAACGGACCACAAGAAATATATACTATGACATACTTGACTGGTCAGTTGGGGAGAGAATACATTTATTATTCTTAACTTTTTTACTAACTCAATGTTTGAGAAATAAAGGAGAATTTTAATAGAATATTCGGGTATCTATGTATCCTATATAGAGATCAAGTGTTAGCCCCAAGAAGGGTCCCCTTGATTTCTGAGAACTTCGACTAAAGTAAAATTAAACATTCATATATATATATATATATATATATATATATATATATATATATATATATATATATATATATATATATATAGATTTAGATTTTTCACTTATAAAATAGATCATTCAGTGAAGACCGGGGTTGTTCCAATAAAAAACAAGCTCGATGATACTCGATTACAGAGTACAGAGCATTTATATGTGATTTTATGAAGGCTTACCAAAGCATTCCTTTCAAGACACCAATGATCACCATTAAAGATATTTTTTCTTACAAATACTATTTATTCAAATTAAATGTTTTTTCCTACACGTGTTTCACTACCAAGCAGTTACTTGCTTGGCAGATCATCAGGGAAATTAAATGTCTGGAATACTGGTTTCAACTGCCGACAAAACACAATGTGGCGTTGTAATAGTTGAGGTCACTTAAGAAGAGAAGAGGAAAAAAAATAAAAAATAAAAATAAAAATAAAGATAAAAGTCAAACTTAAAAAGCAAGGAAGAACAACGATAAAAAAAGAAAGTCCTAGAAAAGTAGCTTGTGCATTATTTCTTCCACCAAGCCAACAAGCAAATAATCGGTCCCAAATACATTCAATAAAACTACAAAACCGGAACAATGTGCGATAATACACTTTCACGTCGGCCGGTACAATGATGAATAAATCCCCCCCCACAAGAAAACAAAAGAACTAAATCATTCAAGATACCGCTCACAAGTTACCATTCCAATCCAATGATAGTACGGGAATTCTAAATCCAATTTCTCACAAAGAAAAGTCAACACAAAAGTTCGTCCGAGTCAAAGAGTCTTATTTCAATTGCTTGTTGGCTTGGTGGAAGAAATAATGCACAAGCTACTTTTCTAGGACTTTCTTTTTTTATCGTTGTTCTTCCTTGCTTTTTAAGTTTGACTTTTATCTTTATTTTTATTTATTTATTTTTTTTTCCTCTTCTCTTCTTAAGTGACCTCAACTATTACAACGCCACATTGTGTTTTGTCGGCAGTTGAAACCAGTATTCCAGACATTTAATTTCCCTGATGATCTGCCAAGCAAGTAACTGCTTGGTAGTGAAACACGTGTAGGAAAAAACATTTAATTTGAATAAATAGTATTTGTAAGAAAAAATATCTTTAATGGTGATCATTGGTGTCTTGAAAGGAATGCTTTGGTAAGCCTTCATAAAATCACATATATATATATATATATATATATATATATATATATATATATATATTATTATTATTATTATTATTATTATTATTATTATTATTATTATTATTATTATTATTATTATTATTATTATTATTATTATTATGCCAAATCTGAGTTAATCAATCTTTTGTTCCATAAGGCTTTTTTCCCTATATATTTTAATCACACAAAATACATGTTAACATATTCCTTGGTTTAGGGATTGAGTTATGCTTAAGTATACATCTGTCTTCACATTCTACGTCTAACACACAGATGTCATGGGCAAACAGACATACTATAGAACATTACGACGACACAGCAACGCTGTCGTTGCAGCACACTTCCACAGGAACAGAAATCGTTGTCCACAGAGATGCATAGACGAGGTTTTCCTGAAATGAACTTGTAGCAGTCACATATTTGGATGTACTATTTTCTCTTGGTGTAAATAGACAGGTTCACCATTGGGTGATTGGCCAATCAGATGTCTTGGCGTAAGTTGGAATTCTTATGGCTCCCACGCAAGTTGTTCTTTCCCGCTTTTTAATCAGCTTGAGTTTCGAGAGTTGTACGAACGTGTTGTTGCTGGTTAGGATGATTTCCCTATCTTTAAAAGTGCATATCCCTGTATGTATCTATCTACGCACATATCCATGAATCTATATCATGCTACTCGTCCTAACTGTTCTTGGCCTTTTGGCTAAGATCAAAGTGTAGTATCTGTTCCGATGGATACTGCACCCCATACTGGTATTGTCTTGTCCTTCGGGGCTTGACCTACGCCGGTCAATGAGTCTGTCCTGTGCAGTTCTAGGAGGTCCACCCTCCCAGGCTTTGCCTCCCCTCTTTGGGGAGGAGTAAGTTTATTGCTTACTGTCTGAGGCGCCCCTACCGGGGAATGCCGACGGGGCTACCCAGGCAATTTTTAATGTCCAGAGTGCTCAACTCTCGGACGCTGGCTTTTCAAACCCCACTTTCCCGACCCGACCTTGGGTCACATCTTACTTGTGGGAATAAGATAAAACTGGCCTTGTGCCTAACTCCTGGAGAGGAGTAAATAAATACTCGTCCTACCTATCTACTTGCGTGTATATCTATATCACTATCCATAATCTATCCCCCCCTCTCTCTCTCTCAAAATCAAAAATATTAATACATTTTCCATATGTATCACAGGGGTTTTCGATTTTCTGTCGAATCATCTTCGGGTGACAAAAAAAAAACAATGAACAAAAAGCTGGAGGAAAAGAACATTAAAAAAAAACAACCAAAAACGCCGTATGTGAGGTCGTTAACATTCAACAACCAACCTGTGTAGTTCCAGGAAAAAGCTTTACAATTTATATTCTGGGACGACAGAATTTGTAAAAACTGAGAGACGAATCAATTTATTTATCTACCTCCCACAAGGTAAGATGTGACACAAGGTCGGGAAAGTGGGATTAGATAAGCCAGCGCTCGAGAGGTGAGCACTCTGGCCATTTAAAAATTGCATGGGCAGCCCCGTCGGCATCCCCCGGTAGGGGCGCCTCAGGCAGTAAGCAATAAACTTACTCCTCCCCAAAGTGGGGAGGCGAAGCCTGGGAGGGTGGACCTCCTAGAACTGCACAGGACGGACAACCCCCAATAGACCGGCATAAATCCAGACCCAAAGGCCCGGACGATACCGGTTTATTAGGTGGGGTAAAAAAAAACCTCGAATCAAGTTCATGTATTTAAGGGAATTGAGAAAACACATTTATTTCCATTGTTTTAGATTTAGATAACGATTTATACGTTTTACGGCATGAAATCTACGAATATGCGTGGCGCTCTTTTTTGCTGTTTTTAATTACTTTTTAACTCTACTATAACTAAAAAATATTTTTTGTTAATCTTCATTGGATGACCTACTTGTTACGTTAAAGACTTGGAGGAATTCTATGGAACGAAAAGGTCTGAGAGTGAATGTTACCGACACCAAACGGATGAACAGTGGTTGTAATGTTGGAAAGCTCCCAAAAAGAGGAAGGTTTCCCTACTCCGTTTGTGGAAAGGGAGTCAGGTGCAACTCAATTGTTTATGATGAGAACTTGCTTGCAATCACTGATGATGACCTGTGTGAGAACTCCCCTGGTAATAATAATATAATAATGTACAAATATATAACTTATTTTTATTTATACAATAAAACTGTATACATTCATATATTTATTGATATACCAATGTAATGGAAGAACAGTCATCATCATATTTGCTGCTTTAACTCAAAACATTTCTGGAGCCTCCTCGCAAGACATTCGTCTACTTCTTTCATCTATGAGTCGGATGAACTTTGTAAACATGCACAAAGCTTCATGTTTTGGTGGTGCATGCGAATAACATACGTTTCAGGTGATAGAGGCTCGGCAAAAGGACAAGGAGGGCACAGGAGAAAATGAAAATAGCTCTTATTTTGAATTGAACCACCCAGAAATTGTCTTTTGTTTGAAATAAAATAAATGCTACATTAAACAGAGAATCACGTTGAGACCGGACCACTTGAGAAAAGTAATGTTCCTAGAAAAGATCCAGATAAACCCTTTTGAGTGAGCACTGTCTGACCGTTATCTCCAGTGGTCAGATTCTGAGTGGTCAAATGGTAGTCACTAACCAACTCATCGTTCTCTGTTACCGAACTGGAAGCTTTGAGTTTCAGGTCAAATTTCGCGGCCTGAACACAGAATGATAATAATGTATGATT
>OY744531.1:28414608-28424608 GCA_963556195.1 Sepiola atlantica | reverse complement strand
TTCGTCTGTTTAATTATACCTATTTTTATTTTTTCAATTTTTTCTAGTGGTCTTTTTTTTATATTAAAATCAAAAAATTAATAAATGTTCCATAGGTTTCGCAGGTTTCACGAACGTTTTCGATTCTTCGTCGAATCATCCTCAGGTGTCAAAAGCAAATGAACAAAAAAGCTGGACAAAAACTTTTTTTTTAAAGACCGCGAAACCTATGGAACATTTATTTTTTTTTTTTGATTTTAATACAAAAAATTGAAGAAATAAAAAAGGTATAATTAAACAGACGAATTCTGTTATTTTGAACAATGTTTGCATAAATGAGAAAATGCTGCCTAAAAACACACACACACAATATATATCAAAAATCAATATATATATATATATATATATATATATATATATATATATATATATATATAAGCAAGCGTTGTTGAACGTCACGGAACTTTCTCGTTTGTATATCTTCTTCGTGAGGTTCTCAAAACGTCGAGCTATCCTTCTGGTTTCGGGTGGCAATCCGTATAGTACTTCTCCGATTGTTCTTAATTCAGCCATTTTTTTTCGAGCACTTTCGACTTTAATAGTCGTCTTCATGATTTTTTGTTTGTTTGTTTCTTTTAAATAAGAAGACTTGAGTTAATGTTTTATAGGTATCGTTAAGGGTGAATGAAAGAAGAAAAAAAAAGGGGTATGTGGTTGAGTTCATTTTTTTTCTATCGTTTGTGTGTTTGGTTTTATTGTTTATTTATTTATTTTGTATATATATATATATTTAAAAAAACATACTGTAGTCCTATACTTCAACTAATAAGAAATAAAATACAATATAAACACACACATGGTCGCGGCGATGAGCGGATATTAAAACATTTATTATTAAAATAATTGTATATTATATATACATATATATATATATATATATATATATATATATATATATATATATATATATATATATATATATATATATATATATATATATGAGAGATAGATAGATAGATAGATAGATAGATAGATAGATAGATAGATAGATTAATTTATATATATTTATATATATGAAATCGGATAGAGACCAGATTAAACGACGCAAGGTGTTTATTTAAATAAACATTCATTTATTTATTTTTTAACAAATAATTTCGGCATAACATGCCATCATCAGTGTTGTACAGACATTTTTTCTATTTTTTTCATCATTGTCGAAATCTGTTGGCGAAGCCGTCGAAGATTCCCGAGTCCTCCTGTTGTTAATGGAAAGATAGTTTTAAAAGTCCGAGTATGTTATGCCGATATTTGTAAAAAAAAAGATAAATAAATAAATGAATGTTTATTTAAATAAACACCTTGCGTCGTTTAATCCGGTCTCTACCCGATTTCATATTTTTAACTCACCGACGCTTATAGATGTAACGCAACTCATTTCACTATATATTTATATTGATTTGCTTTATCTGATTTACGGCATATCAACACTTGTTGTCTGTTTTTCTTTTTACCGAATATGTGTATGAATGTCAAGGTGTGTATCACATCTTTACAAACCAATGTTTGTGACATTCGAGCTTTGCGTCTTAATCCGACCAAATCCGCTACACGGATATCCGATAATCTTTAAATTGGGCAAACAATGGCCGTACACATCAATGATTTCTTGTTTTGCGTTTTTATCTTCTTTTTTACGATACCAGATAATTGGTTTCCCGCCAAAGCGTTAGGTTTAATTTCCCCAAAACTGAGAATGACAGATGTTACAATTGACGTCCATTTTGTATTCAAAATAAATCTAACATAATTAATGTCACATAACCAACAATTATGTCTCGTCTGCTGGCTTAACAAGATTCGGCTGGTTTTTATTTATTTTTAAATTTTATTCATGATCATTTTGATATATTCTTTTTATTGACTTTCCTTGCCACACACACACACACACACACACACACACACACACACACACACACATAGATAGATATTCATAAAGTTTAGTATTTTTATAAATATATATATATATGTGTGTGTGTGTGTGTGTGTAAGGTAATCTCTTAAACTAATGAATGGGTCATTATGAATTTTGGAATCTATATTCTGAAAAAAATACGACGAGTAACATGGGCACATTATTTTTTTTACAAATGTTCATATTTAGAGGATGTATATATATATAAAGTTTTTATTTTAATGTATTTTTTTTATCTACCGATCATTATGAAATTTGGAATAAATATTCTCGGGAACTCGGTGAGTAACATGGGCCCATATCATTTTTGTGTAAACTTTACTATTTAGGGGAGGGGGGTCGTTCACCAAAAACCTGCCCCCCAAAACTTTTTAAATTGGCCCCCACCCCCGATTAAAAAAAACTGAAATTAAAGAATATATTTGTCCTTTTTTTAATATAATCAGTGAAGAATGTTGGTATATTTAGTACATAATGCCTCTCCGTCCATCTCTCTCTCTCTATTTATCTATTTCTTTATTGCTCTGTATATCTATGGCTATATTCTATATCTTACATATATATACTGCAGCTTGGTAGACTGTTGGGGACCTATAAGGTTAACATTCTTTTTTGCACCCTGTCCAACATGGAGAGACTAGTGGATGGTGTATCAGCCCAGATACGGCAACAATACCCCATACATGGGAGTTGAGTGGCTTTGTAGATATATATGATATATAGGATACTGTCAGATGTGAGATGGTTTCTAGCCCTCTAGAGGAAGCCCACCTTCTTTGCAGCAGACTTGGCAGTATCTTACATGTATTTATTCTAATTCCTGTTACCTGTGAATGTTAAGTCGAGGAGTTTAAACATTCAACTCTCGGACAGAATCCTATAATTCATGGCAATCGGTGGTTTAAAAGGTTTCTTATAATTGTTCAAGGAAAGGAGCTTTGTCTTGATCGCATTAAATGTAACCATTCATTTTTGGACCCGTTTTACTACCGACTGGAGTTTTTTATTCTAAGGATTCAGCCATTGTTTTAAGTATGTGTGTGTTTGATTTGCCCCATGTCGAGAATAAAGCGTAGTATCATCAGCAAATACACCCATCTCGGACGCGATTGCGAGGAGGTTGTTTATGAAAAACAGGAATAATAAAGGTCCAAGTATCGACCCTGGGACACATCCGCAATAATGTGATGTTGTTTGGATGTACAGCCATCGAGGACGACCTGGATCTTTCTGTTAGAAGGATCTGATTATATTAAATATTTTTCTAGTAATACTGTACGAATTAATTTTCCTTAGAAGACTTTCATGCCAGACCTTGTCAAAGGCTTTGGGTATATCAAGCGCTACCGCCTCAGTTTCACCTGTTTTATCGAGTGTATAGTATATGCGTTTAGAGATGGCCGTTAGGATATCCGCAGAAGAACGGGATTGCCTAAATCCATACTGTTGGTCACGGAGTTTCACATTTCCGAGGTGGTAGATTATCGCCAGATTTATAAATAATTCAAAGATTTTAGCGAAAAGTGAGAGTAGACTTATGGGGCGATAATTTAGCGAGTCAGTTCTTCCACCAGAGTTTTTGAAAACTGGTGCCACAGAGGCAATTTTCCAGCTTTCAGGGAAGGACGATTCGGTAAGGCATCTGTAATATTTTGCAGAGGACAGGCGCCAATTCAACAGATCATTTTTTATTACTATATCAGGGATAAGATAATGTCCTCATGCTTTGGAAGTTTTAAGTTTTTTTTTAATGGTATCCAGAACCTAGGAAACGGGTGATGATCAGATCATCAAGTGTGGTTTCCGTCCGCAGTGCGAAATTTGTGAGGGATTGGTTTGTGGAATCCAAGGTGGAGTTTAAGGCGAACCGCTGGTCAAGCAGTTTAGCTTCATCCGTTGCCGTGTAAATGACACCACGGTGGTTGGATAGTAGGAGAATTGTTGATTTTTCATTGTTAACCACGCTATTATAGATTTTCCAGAAATAACGAGTTCCTAATTTCTGCGACTCAATGCATGTTCTGGTCCTCTAAGTATATCTAGTCTTAGCTACGGTTATTAGACTCTTACAGTAGTTTCTTGATGCTATACATTTTTGTCTATTTATGGCGGTTGAAACGGCGAAATGCTTGCTGCCTATGCGCAATAGCAGCTGCACAGATCGAATTGAACCATTGAGGAGATTGAGGCTTAATACATAATTTTCGTGTGGGGTCAAATGCTTCTATGGCTGCTTTGACCCATTCAGTTACCTCATTTGTGCACTGTTCAGCAGGTAGACAAACAGTTTCACTCCAAGGGGCATCTATGATGAGATCTCTGAGGGATTCCTAATCATCCCGTTGGTAATATCTTGCTTTTAGTAACGGGGCTGCGGTTTGGTGTTAGAGATTTATGGTGACCGAGTGGGATATGGGTATCCACACAAGCGTCGGGCAGTGTTCTTAAGAATAGGTAGAGAGGTGAGGCTTGCTGATCCTCACGATCTGGAAGGCGGGTCGGGAAAGCGATAGTGTTTGAAATGGAGTGTGAAATAGAGAAACTACGCGTGCTGCGTTTGCGTAGCTCAAGAAACTAAACCAACGCCTCTTGTAGACATTGTAATTCTCAAATACAGGGATTTGAGCGCTTGTCTATACTATTAAAGATATAATCGAGTAGAGAGCGGTAGAGGAAATATAGGTAGCTAACGCTGTCGTAGGGTTAATCTACAGCACTGGTAGGCCTGTTCATCTTATTCTAGACTAAATGTTCTAGTCAATTGGAGGGTGTTACGGATACAGACCCCGAGCCCATGCATATGCTGTAAGAGTCTTTCAGGCAGAGTGGGGGGTAGCCTGACATATCAAAGCTATTAGAGGAAATTGAAGACAGTAGATTAGTTTCGCTTGGTGCTAAGATATCTGGGGAGTTTAGGAGAAAAGATTCGTGCCCGGGGTGTTCAGATTGTTTTTGACTACATTCTTAAAACGTTTCTTTAGCTTGTGTATCGGACATTTGTGCATGCTTTAGTTCCTTATACGCAAAATTGCAAACGGTTACCCAACTTTTAGTCACAAGATAGACACGATTTGTTTTACGATTATTATCCTAAATACATTTATTTGTCCACCGAAATGTAATTATTTCTGTTACTGGTCGTTCACTTAATTTTTCATTAATTTCTTTTTAAATACTTGATTTATTTCTTCCGATTTAGTAAAAATCTACAGATTCTTAACTAACGAAAATAATAAATTATTACGCGCTGTGTGAATGTGTGCGGTGGTGTGTGTGTGTGTTTGCACGCATGTGCATAGATTAGCATTCAGAAAGACAGAGAGATATAGATAGAAAAGAGAGAGAGAGAGACAGAAAGCGAGCGATAGAGGGAAAGAAAACGAGATAGATAGAGAGAGAGAGGGAGACAGAGAGAGTAAGAGAGAGAGAGAGAGAGTAAGAGAGAGATAGAGAGGGGGAGAGTAAGAGAGAGAGAGAGAGAGAGAGAGAGAGAGAGAGAGAGAGAGAGAGAGAGAGAGAGAGAGAGAGAGTCATTTCAATAGTTTTTTCTTTTTTCTATTTTTTTTATTTAGAAAAGAAGATTATTAGCTCGCAATTCGAAGGTCACTGGGACAGCTTCGAATGGTATTTTATTGTTATTCGGGCCCATGAAATGGCATACAAAGATACTGAATAATATACGAGCTCTAACACAAAACATGATCATCATCGTCATATGAGTAGAAGAGTAGAAAGTGACTAACTTGGATTTACTTTTGGCAGCCTCGTAACTATCGCTTCCCTTATTTTGTCCTTTCGTCTTCACATTCCATGAGCGATGTTTCTAACAAAGGGGGAAGAATTGCTGTTTTCGGAGTCGGAATCTATCTATCTAACACTTATCGTTTGCTAGATTTTGATCTGGAAGCAGTATTTTTATCTCCTTACGTCAAATGGCTTCATGCCTTGTCTGGAGCGATTTCCATTAATAAAAATTGATGTCTAATAACTATTGCCAACATTTCATAAAAATCGGAGGTATCTGGATTTTCCCGAAGGGTTTCACCCCCTCCATCCTCTTTGCATCAAAATAATTTAAACCAAATATAGCCCACATTACCACTCCTTACGCCTAGCAGCTATGTATCAAACTTCATAGTGATCGATTAATTAGTTTAGGAGTGAATCCTGTAATACAAATATATAAACATATAGAGATACCTAACTTGAAAGAGCTACATATAAGTGTTTGAATGTAATTCCGAATTTAATTCTTAAAAAAGTAAAAGAAATGAATAATTACGTATTCAGCGATCGTTACTGTGTAGCTTACTTGCCATAAATATATCTAGTAATATATATATAATATATCTAGTGATATATATATATATATATATATATATATATATATATATATATATATATATATATATATATATATATGTTATTGTAGGAAATGGGAGAGTAGAAAGTGGACCTTGGGTTTACTTTCAGCAGCCCTGTAACTATCGCTTCCCTTATTTTGTCTTTTAGTCCTCAAATTCCATAAGCGATGTTTCTTTTTTTTTTAAACATAGTTCACCCCAAACAAGGCAGGACGCCACTGTAGACGTAAGGGGTTACTGAGAAAAAAAGAAGAAGGTTTATAGGGTCAACCTAAATTAATAGCTGCGCATCGAGATGTCTGTTTACATTAGTTTTAAATTTCTGCATGTCAGTACCGTCGGGGAAACAGGGGGCAGAGAGGGAGTTCCAGAGGCCAGCAGCACGAAGAAAAAAGCTATTGGTGTAGAAGGCTCTCTGGCATCTAGGGACCTCCACAGTGTATGAATGAGATTTAGCTAATTGCCGAGTTTGTCTAGTGAATTTACGTCGAGGAGGCACCAGAGTAACCACTTCATCGGAGCATAATCCATTGAAGTATTTGTAAAACACGCACAAGGATGCTACACTGCGGCGATGGGACAGGGACTGGAGCTTGGTTGACAGTGAGGGATCTATTAGGTTGGCGACTCTTTTTTGGACCTTGTCTAAGAGGGAGAGACTAGTAGATGATGCACCAGCCCAGATGTGGCAACAATACTCCATGCATGGGCGGATAGTGGCTTTATAGAGATACAGGATAATGTCAGATGTGAGGAGTTTACTAGCACGGTAGAGGGAGCCCGCCTTCTTTGCTGCAGCCTTGGCAATGTCTTCAATGTATTTGTTCCAATTCATGTTACCTGTGAAGGTAAGGCCGAGGAGTTTGAATGTTGCACTCTCAGATAGGGTGTTATTTTCCATGACAATCGGTTGTTGGAGAGGTTTCTTGTAGTTATTGAAGGAAAGGAGCTTTGTCTTTACGGCATTTAAAGTTACCAACCATATGTGACCCCAATCCACTACAGCTCGGAGGTCATTTTCTAAGGATTAAGCCATTGCCTCGGATATGATTGCGTCAGTTTTACCAACATGGCGAGAGTAAAGCGTGGTGTTCTTTTGGTTAGGAAGGATCTAATTATATTAAGTAATTGCCCAGTAATACCGTATGAGCGTATTTTCAGGAGAAGCCCTTCATGCCATACTTTGTCAAAGGCCTTGGATATATCAAGTGCTACTGCCCTAGTTTCGCCTGCCCTGTCGAGTGTATGATACATGTGTTCAGAGATGACCGTTAGGATGTGCGCAGTAGATCGTGCTTGTCTAAATCCATACTGGCGGTTGAAAAGAAGTTTAGCATTAACTAAGTGCCGGACTATCGCTAGATTGATTATGGGTTCAAAGATTTTAGCAAAGTACGGCAGTTGACTGATTGGGCGGTAGTTCTGAAGATCGGTTCTATTCCCAGAATTCTTGTAAACTGGTACCACAGAGGCGATTTTCCAGCTATCGGAGAAGCAAGATTCAGTTAGGCATTTATTGTAGAGTTTGGAGAGGACAGGGGCCGGTTCAGCAAGGCATTTCTTTATTACTATTATAGGTACAAGATCAGGCCCACAAGCTTTGGAGGTTTCAAGGTTTTTATGATGTCTCTGACCTGGGATGGGGTGATGACCAGGTTATCAAGTGTGGCTTCGGTTCGCAATGGGAATTTGGCGCGGGGTGGTTATCTGAGTCCAAAGTTGAGTTAGAAGCAAAACGCTGGGCAAGTAGTTCAGCCTTATCAGTTGCCGTGCAAACGACATCATTGTGGTTTGATAGTGAGGGAATCGTATATTGACCATTATTCACTACACTATTGTAGATTTTCCAGAAATCGCGAGTACCTAGTTTCTGTGACTTAATGCATTTTTTTGTTAACTCAGTAAACCTTCTCGTTGATTCACCTATCACTGCCATACAATTATTTCTTGACTCTATAAATTTCTGTCTATGACTATGGCGGCCGAATTTATGGAATGCTTGCTGCCTCTCAGCAATGGCAGCTGCACATTCCGAGGTGAACCATTGAGGGGAGTGGGGCTTGGTAAAGAATTTTCGCATTGGGACATAGGCTTCGATGCCTGCTTTGATCCATTCAGTTAATTCATTTGCACACTGGTCAGCAGGGAGTGAGAAGGTTTCCCTCCATGGGGCGTCGCTGATGTGATCTCTGATTGACTCAAAATCAGCCTGCTCATAGTATCTCGTTATTTTGAGCAACGGTTCATCAGCTTTTGGGCGACTTTTTAGGGTGATATGTATCATTAGCACAATGTGATCATCATTCCCGAGTGGGCTATGAGCTTTCGTCACACAAGCCTCGGGCATTGAGGTTAAGAAAAAGTCTAGAAGTGAGGGTTGCTGGTTACTCGATCGGGGATGCGGGTCGGAAAATCGACAGTCTGAGAGAGGGAGTGAGCTAAGGAGAAATGATACGTAAAGTTGCCGGCTGAGTCAATAAGGCTGCAGAATCCCAACCAGTCACGGCGGTGTGCATTAGAATCCCCAAATACATGTATCTGGGCATTCGAGTCAATTGAGAGTGCTCTATCTATGCTTTCAGAGACAGAGTTTAGCAGAGTAGAGTCCTGGGTCGACGGGGGACGGTATAAGCACATGTAGTCTTGTTCATCTGATTTTAACCTATGTTCTCTAGTCAGGGGGGGGGAGGGCGTTCCGAACATAAACTCATAGCCCGTGCATATGTTTGTCAGAGTCTTTACTGTAGAATGAGAGGTAGTGGTGAGAGGAGATTGAGGATTGAAGGTTTGTTTCACTTAGAGCTAGGATATCCGGGGAGTTTGTCAGGAGAAAGGTTTCTACGTCGATGATGTTGGTTCTAAGTCTCCGGATATTTGTGAATGCGAGCCTCAAGGGCGGAGGCGAAAGTGTTTTTTGTTGGGTGTCTGGTTTAGGTTTTATTTTATTTTATTGTAATGACATGTTTGTTTTGTTATAGAGTGGGTTGGGCAAGGTGGATGCTTGTTAGGAACCAATAAGCTCACAAAACCAGTCCATTAGTCGCAATCTGGTCGATGGGGGGCCTCGAGAAAGCTCACCGGAGATAATTGCAGGGTCCCTTTCCATGCGCGACATGGCACATACAACTACCCACGGTATTATGCAAGTGATGATGGAGCAGACGTTCTTAGCGCTACCCAAGAGTTTGGGCTCTTGTCCTATCAGTCGGAAACAGCAGCCAGACAAGCTGTCTAATCTGTATCCTCAACCTGTTAGAACAAGAGCAACCCAGACTGGTCATGTAAGCCTTAGTGACGAAAAAACTTTCCCCAAGTTGCTCAAATAGAGAGAAAGAGAAACGGCGTTCATTCTCCTAGTAAGGAAACAAGGCTAGGCACTGAGTGTTTTTGAGACGTCCTAGCGCTGGTACCTCTGCGCCTGGCTAATAGACAAAGAAGGAGTGCAAGAGCCGGCGATAGGCAGAACCTATCTTTCTCGGTCGGAATCTATCCATCTAACACTTATCATTGGCTAGTTTTTGACCTTGAAGTAGTTTTTTTAGCTCCTTATATCAAGTGGCTTCATGCCTTGTCTGGAGCGACTTCAATAATAATGTTTAAAAGAAATGTTTCATTATGTTTAGAGTTTACTGAATGAGTCGCGGCTGGTGAAATTTACCTTTTAACACATTTCCGTTTGCAT
>OY744531.1:28392108-28409608 GCA_963556195.1 Sepiola atlantica | reverse complement strand
CAATTTCATGTTCATACGTACGTTATCACCCTTTCACACAACATTAAAACAAATGAGACCGTACGGTCAACAAAATACAAATCTACAAATCACATGTTGTCAAAGGCGAATAAAATGGTTAACGATCCATCCAATCTTTTTTTTGCCTTTGACAAAATATAGTTATAAGTAAAGGTGGGACGTAATAGGTGAAAATTTCAGATTCATGCGAATAGTATTTTTTGTGTTCATTTATACATAAATAACACTAAACAATCAAACATTTTGAAAATTTTGCAAAATTCAGGAGGTGCAGGCCAAAAATAGCCGTTAGAGCTCCACGGGACTCAAAATCCATCAATTTTTGGTGAAAAAGTGGTTTCATGCGACATTGCAGGTCCTAAAACATCATCAAAAGCTATGAATGGATATAGATGGTTAAATCTGATATAGTACTTTAATTTAGGACCATTTTCAGGCTGTGAAAGGGTTTTCATGAATGTAAAATAGCCAAAAGCTAGTGGCCTGCACCTTCTGAATTTTGCAAAATTTTCAAAATATTTGATTGTTTAGTGTTATTTATGTATAAATGAACACAAAAAATACTACTCACATGAATCTGAAATTTTCACCCATTACATCCCACCCCTATTATAAGATTTAAGTTTACTTTCAAATTCCATTCCTCAAATATGTTGTCGATTCTTCGATTTAATCTGCATTTAGATTTGATATCTTCTGTTGCCCATGTATTATATCCATACAATAATATTCTGAAGCATTTCATGTTCGTACGTACATTATCACCTTTCACATGTTGCAAAAAATAAAAATGATATCACTCGATCAGCAAAGATGGTGATTGGTGATTAACTTGATGTCGCTAAGGTAACAAATTCCGACATTACTTATTTTAAAGTGAATTGTTCCAAAATCGAATTCTGTCGCCCCGTCAACCGAAAGAGTAAAGTTTAAAAATTTTAAAAAGTGATATCCGTTTTATTGATTTTAAGAATATTCAGCTAACTTGTTATTTTTACTGTAATAAGACAGAGAATATTTATTGGCTTAAAGATACTTAAATTGCTATAATTTTGAATAAATACATAAACAGGAGACATATTTGTTTTATTCATTTAAAGAATATTTAGCTGTAAATGACAATGATTTTTACGGGGGAAGAAAGAGTCATTTTTTTCTCAATAGTATTAACATTTATTATTTCAAATGGAATATTGTTATTAACAGTAAATTATACAGATTGATGTAGAAAGCTCTGTGGAATTTCCACAGGGCCCAGCGAGTAAACATGTTTCCAATTCCAAGGTATTTTACATGCCGAATAGATCTAAGTACAAGTCGATCTAACGATAATAGTTGAGTTTCTTTGTTCTTGAAAACAAATCGAAATTTCATGGACTCCCGCAAAGCTTATTATGAAAGATATTTAATGACCTTGTAGCAAAAAATATTTAATGACCTTTTAGTAAAAAATATTTAATGATCTTGTAGCAAAAAATATTTAATGACCTTGTAGCAAAAAGTATTTAATGACCTTGTAGCAAAAAGTATTTAATGACCTTGTAGCAAAAAATATTTAATGGCCTTGTAGCAAAAAATATTTAATGACCTTTTAGTAAAAAATATTTAATGATCTTGTAGGAAAAATATTTAATGACCTTGTAGCAAAAAATATTTAATGACCTTGTAGTAAAAAGTATTTAATGAACTTGTAGCAAAAAATATTTAATGACCTTGTAGCAAAAATATCTAATGACCTTGTAGCAAAAAATATTTAATGACCTTGTATCAAAATAGACTGATAAAAATAGATTTAGAAGAAGCCAGGTGAGTTGAGGAAGAAACGGCTTATTTCGAAGAAGTAATAATACGCCAGGAGACATATTGTAGCAAGATAAGATGCGGGTGTTTAAACATGGGGTAAGAATGGTAAATTCCAACGTAAGATTAAAACTAATTAAAGAGAAATTTACCAGTTAGAAGTCGATTAACAGTTACGTGTCCCGGCAGCGACATCACGAGAGCAAGAAACAGCTCCTTCTTCTTCTTCTTCTTCTTCTTCTTCTTCTTCTTCTTCTTCTTCTTCTTCTTCTTCTTCTTCTTCTTCTTCTCCCCATCATCATCATCATCATCATCATCATCATCATCATCATCATCATCATCATCATCATCATCATCAGTAGTAGTCTGTTAAGATTCAACTTCGCTTTAAAAGTTAAGGAAGAATGTGTAACTAAGATATATAGGAATAAAAAAAACATTACGGAACAAAGGTTGATTAACTCATTTTTACTATAATATTAGATTTACTAAATTAAGTAAGTTTTACTTAAATTTAAACTTCACATAAATTAAAATTCCAAAGCTATTACTAACTAGAAAGTGTTTTTTTTTAACCAATTACACAAGAGGGTCATGCAATTTCCGAATTTCATACTCAAAGTTTTTTTAATTTTTTTTACTTTGCTGGTTTCTGTTCTACATTCATATTGTTGGTTCTCCGGTCGCGCCGGATAACCATGAGCAGCTAATCATTCAATAGTTCAAGGTTGGAGGATGGCATTTCTTGAGTTACTTTACTTTCCCGGGCAACGCCGGGACACGGGTCAGCTAGTTCTACATAATACATCGTTTGCAATGAAATCGCGTTTCGGCATTACAAAAAATAAAAAAGAATTCATTGCCTTGATACAGACAAACCAAACGAGTTTACAACAAAACCTAAAAAGGTACGCAGGTATGTAGCAGTCACAAATAATATAACATTTATTTCTCCTCGCGGAGAGCAGTCCTTATTAAATGATTTAGTCAGAAACTGACCAATCAGTTTTCAGAGCGTATTATTTTCAACCGCCCGTTGAAGGACTACTTCAGCCCCTTTGGGAATCGTGGACAGCAGCAAGAGAGATTTTCCTTACCCTTTTCCAAAAAAAAACAAAAAAACAACCTTATCTTTCTTTCCTCTCCGTAACCGACGCTGAGCGAAGCTGTTTTCACTGAAGATATATTCTTTGAAGAAAAGTGGCAGCCAACGAACTTTCTGACAAATACTTTCTTCACTCAGAGACTGTTCAACTTTCTCAAACCTACACCCAACGGTGTAGATAACTTAAATAAATACTTTTCGTTGTTGACTATTTGTGTGACGACCATTTTAGTTGTTGCAAAACATATTATAGGAGTATTGATTTACTCCTCTCCAGGAGTTAGGCACAAGGCCAGTTTTTATCTTACTCCCACAAGTAAGATGTGACCCAAGGTCGGGTCGGGAAAGTGGGGTTAAAAAATTGCCTGGGCAGCACCGTCGGCATTCCCCGGTAGAGGCGCCTCAGGGAGTAAGCAATAAACTTACCCCTCCCCAAAGAGGGGAGACAAAGCCTGGGAAGGTGGACCTCCCAAAACTGCACAGGACAGACCCATTGACCGGTGTAAATCAAGACGCGAAGGCCAAGACAACACCAGTATGGGGTGCAGTATCCATCGGAACAGATACTACACTTTGATCTTTGCCAAAAGGCAGCTATTATAAGTAGGTAGGTAGGTAAATAGGTAGGTAGGTAAATAGGTAGGTAAATATGTAAGTAGGTATGTGAAGCAATGGTATTAATATACAGATTTAATTGAAACAAGTGACCTAATCTACAGTGTTGTACGCCCAATATGACAAAAGTTTTCTAAAAAACCCATGAAGTAAATTTGGACGGACGATCGATATTATTCTTGCTTCTTCATCTCTTATTCTTAGACTTTTGTGAATTTGCTATTTTGAAGTCTGTAAAACCACATTTAAACAAAATACTTCAATATATAGAAACTTTTCTATAAAAAACCCAAAAAATTAATAAAAAAGTAAAATCCATTGGAAGTGTAACATCGGTCCAGTGTGTAAAAATATTTTCATTATCTGCCAGATTAACACAAATTATATTTATTTAAGAAATCTAGTGTGTTCCGTGTAGTAGAAGAAACACATCAAAAGTAAGCGTGATATTTTTAGGGCAACGTACACTAATATTTTATCAACGAGACCGGCTCTTAATAATGCAATGATAATATTGGTTTATGAATAACATACACACACGCATACACATATTATACATACACACATATATATATATATATATATATATATATATATATATATATATATATATATTCAACTCGTCTGATGAACACGACCATTTCTTACAAAACTCATACATTGCCCTATATACTTGTCCCCCCACGATGACAGACAAAATTAGAGACAAGTTCTCTATTTACTTTCTCCCCCACAAGAGTAGCCAGAAGGTCGGTTTTTAATGGATCCGGACAAAAAATAAAAACTGCCTCAGTCTCGAAGGATTCCTCCGTCACTGACCGAAAACAAACAAAAAAGATGAAGTGCAGTATTAGAACAGATACTACACTTTGCTTCTAGCCCAAAAATGTCGGTTTATAATGTGGGGAAATCAATACTCCCCAAAAGAGTCACTCTAAATAAGAACACTATTACCTGTATGGTCTCGTCGTCCCCGCCACGAATGAGGCTCCGACAGGCGTTTGAATTACCCCCGATGGAGGTAATTCAAACGCCGCCAATGAAAGAAAGAGAACATTCCTTGGAGGATGACATCCGGTGACAGAAGAGATAGTTTTGCACCCCCAGACCTGATAGTTTTGCACCCCCAGACCTGATAGTTTTTCACCCCCAGACCTGATAGTTTTGCACCCCCAGACCTGATAGTTTTGCACCCCCAGACCTGATAGTTTTTCACCCCCAGACCTGATAGTTTTGCACCCCCAGACCTGATAGTTTTGCACCCTCAGACCTGATAGTTTTGCACCCTCAGACCTGATAGTTTTTCACCCCCACCTCATCGACTTTGAACCTTTTATTGAAGTCTTAATTGAAGACCTGACGAATAGAAAGATGTAAGTGAGGGTAATTTGCACAGATCTACGCATACTTTTCAGTAACTTAGGCCAATATGGCTGATGTGCGTGGTGTTTATCTTCGTTTTTGTACTTTAATTATTCATTTTAATGTGGAATTGAGTTTTATAATGTATGGTGTTTGTGGAGTAGCCTTGTTCTTGTGATTTGCTTCTGCTTTGGGTTGAATGTTGAACTTTTAGTGGCATGTATATTGAATGTGTTTATTTTGTATGGCATTTATATTGAATATGTTTATTTTGTATGGCATTTATATTAAATGTGTTTATTTTGTATCGCATTTATATTGAATGTGTTTTTTGTATGGCATTTATATTGAATGTGTTTTTTTGTATCGCATTTATATTGAATGTGTTTATTTTGTATGGCATTTATACTGAATGTGTTTTTTTTTGTATGGCATTTATATTGAATGTGTTTATTTTGTATGCCATTTATATTGAACTAGCGGGGCTACCCGGCGTTGCTCGGGGTCATAAAAACATATAATTGAAGAAAAAATCCTCATGGTATTCTTCAGCATTATCAATCCTCTCATTGTATTCTTCATCATTTTCAACCCCCTCATGATAGTCTTCATCATTTTCAATCCTCTCATGATGTTTTAATCATTTTCAATCCTCTCCTGATGGTCTTCATCATTTTCAATCCTCTCATGATGGTCTTCATCATTTTCAATCCCCTCATTATATTCTTCATCATTTTCAATCCTCTCATCGTATTCTTCATCATTTTCAACCCGCTCATGATATTCTTCATCATTTTCAATCCCATCATTTTATTCTTCATCATTTTCAATCCTCTCATGATATCTTTCATCATTTTCAATCCTCTCATGATATTCTTCATCATTTACAATCCCCTCATGATATTCTTTATCATTTTCAATCCACTCATGATATTCTTCATTTTCAATCCTCTCACCCTATTCTTCATCATTTTCAATCCTCTCATGGTATTCTTCATTATTTTCAATCCCATCATGATATTTTTCCTCATTTTCAATCGCCAAATACAAGGAGGCCTCTAGAGCTATACTAAAATAAATCTCGCGTATTCCCTTCCCTTTTATCAGGGCAATAGTCCGAAGAAAAATGCAAAAAAAACAATAATAACGTGACTATAACATAAAATAATATCCGAACCTATCACTATGACGTCATGTACCTATCTATGTGACGTCATGTGCACAAGATAACATTAAAAATCGTGATCACATTAAACGAAAAAATGGCTATTTGACCCCTTAAAAATGAATCTTTTTTTTTAATTATTCGATATTATTTTCTCGAGGTTATGTCGGTTAAAATAATACCTAATTCGGAGGTGTTTGTTTAGTATTTTAAAAGCCTTAGCGTTACATACATATCACAGATTTTTGCCTTATATATATTGAGATTGAGATGAGATGAAGTGAGATGTGTTTATTTTGTATGGCATTATTATTGAATGTGTTTATTTTGTATGGCATTTATATTGTATGTTTATTTTGTATCGCATTTAAATTGAATGTGTTTTTTGTATGGCATTTATATTGAATGTGTTTATTTTGTATGGTATTTATATTGAATGTGTTTATTTTGTATGGCATTTATATTGAGTGTGTTTATTTTGTATGGCATTTATATTGAATGTGTTTATTTTGTATGGCATTTATATTGAGTGTGTTTATTTTTTATGCCATTTATATTGAATGTGTTTATTTTGTATGGCATTTATATTGAATGTGTTTATTTTGTATGGCATTTATATTGAGTGTGTTTATTTTGTATGGCATTTATATTGAATGTGTTTATTTTGTATGGCATTTATATTGAATGTGTTTATTTTGTATGGCATTTATATTGAGTGTGTTTATTTTGTATGGCATTTATATTGAATGTGTTTATTTTGTATGGCATTTATATTGAATGTGTTTATTTTGTATAGCATTTATATTGAATGTGTTTATTTTGTATGGCATTTATATTGAGTGTGTTTATTTTGTATGGCATTTATATTGAATGTGTTTATTTTGTATGGCATTTATATTGAGTGTGTTTATTTTGTATGCCATTTATATTGAATGTGTTTATTTTGTATGGCATTTATATTGAATGTGTTTATTTTGTATGGCATTTATATTGAGTGTGTTTATTTTGTATGCCATTTATATTGAATGTGTTTATTTTGTATGCCATTTATATTGAATGTGTTTATTTTGTATGGCATTTATATTGAGTGTGTTTATTTTGTATGGCATTTATATTGAATGTGTTTATTTTGTATGGCATTTATATTGAATGTGTTTATTTTGTATGGCATTTATATTGTATGTTAATTTTGTATCGCATTTAAATTGAATGTGTTTTTTGTATGGCATTTATATTGAATGTGTTTTTTTTGTATGGCATTTATATTGAATGTGTTTATTTTGTATGGCATTTATATTGAATGTGTTTATTTTGTATGGCATTTATATTGAGTGTGTTTATTTTGTATGGCATTTATATTAAATGTGTTTATTTTGTATCGCATTTATATTGAATGTGTTTATTTTGTATGGCATTTATATTGAATGTGTTTATTTTGTATGGCATTTATATTGAATGTGTTTATTTTGTATGGCATTTATATTGAATGTGTTTATTTTGTATGGCATTTATATTAAATGTGTTTATTTTGTATCGCATTTATATTGAATGTGTTTATTTTGTATGGCATTTACAAATATTCTTTGTAAAAAAAACCAATTCTGATGAGAGTCAGCATTTATAATTTTTTATGATTCATTGAATGATATAAAATAAACGTCGCCTCGAAACAGTTGTAAACGACCAGAATACCTTGGTGTATGCTCTTTATTTAGAACGTGCTTTGAAAGATGTTTTAAATCACCAAAATGTATCTCTATATCTATCTATTTAGTTCTATTTCACTAAATATTGAGCTGCAGATATTTGCAAGTTTTTCATTGATCTTTATAATTGTCTCATTAAGGATGTTCTATATGATCTAAATTGAGGGTTAATATATATATATATATATATATATATATATATATATATATATATATATATATATATATATATATATGTGTGTGTGTGCTCTTTTCTGATAAAAATGAAATATAATTGAATATAAATATTATTTAATATTCATTTATGAATATATATATATATATATATATATATATATATATATATATATATATAGTGAATGCTTTTATTCGATCATGTACAAGGTCTGCTACACTGGCATGTCGATGTTATCGATCTACAGCTATCGAGAGCTGAGGTCTCATCAGGCATAAAGTTTTTCCGTGATCCGACCAGGTCGATGAAGTCCGGGTCGGATCAAGGAAAAACTTTCTGCCTGATGAGACCTCAGCTCTCGATAGCTGTAGATCGATAACATCGACATGCCAGTGTAGCAGACCTTGTACATGTTCGAATAAAAGCATTCACAATACAGCTCTATATCTTTATTGAGCACTCTTTTGTAAGCCCGGTTTGATTCCCTTAGGATTTCTACCCTGCGGATTTTTACTCTACCTGGATTACTATATATATATATATATATATATATATATATATATATATATATATATATATATATATATATATATATATATATATATATATATGTGTGTAAAAGGAAAAAGACAAGAGATTATGTTTATATATTTATTAACGTTTCGAGAGTCCATGCTGCGAGAAATCAGTCAGTAGCAAAGAGTGAAAAAAGAAAAGAAACTGACTGACGTCTCGCAGCCTGGACCCTCGTCCAGCGCTCTTAGTAGTCACGGCTACTACTTTTCCTTATCAACCCATCACGTCAACCCAATATTTCGATGTACTTGCATGACATTTTTCTTAAAATTATCATCCTGAGGAAGTCTTACAATAAAGACGAAACGTTGATGAATATATAAAAAATATCTCTAGGTTTTTTCTTTTTCATTTCCCATTACGTCGGATTACTCTCATCCTTCCTTTCTCATATATATATATATATATATATATATATATATATATATATATATATATATATATATATATATGTGTGTGTGTGTATATAATCATGCAATTATATGTTGCCTAGCGATTTATACCGGTAGTTTCTGGAGAAATCATGTACACATAAATACAAATTGGTCTTTATTATAGATCGGGGGATGTATACAGGGTGTTCAAGACAATCTATATAAATTACGGCGGATGGCTGATGTTGTTGTGTGGATTTGAGAGCTGGGGAGCATGGGCGACGGCAACGCATCAGCATTTTCGAAAGAATGACCTGTATCATAGAAGATTACAGTAAGATTAAAAAAAGATACTGCATTGCATAGACTGGTATCGTCTTGGCCTTCGGGGCTTGATTTACGCCGATCTATGGGATGGTCCTGTGCTAGGAGGTCCACCCTCCCAGGCTTTGCCTCTCCTCTTTGGGGAGGAGTAAGTTTATTGCTTACTGCCTGAGGCGCCCCTACCGGGGAATGCCGACGGGGCTGCCCAGGCAATTTTTAAACCCCACTTTCCCGACCCGACCTTGGGTCACATCTTACTTGTTGGAGTAAGATAAAAACTGGCCTTGCGCCTAACTCATGGAGAGGAGTAAATCAATACTAATAGATCACCACTTATGAACGCCAAAAGCCACTCGAGAACAAGGGTAAATGAGATAGAAAGATTGTCAGTTTAGAGATGAAGAACCTGATGAGAGGATTGAAAATGACTGATGGAATGGATCAAGTTCGAATACTCATGACAGGGATCTGTTGAATTTAGATTTGAAGACGACCACGTTGCAATCTACAGGGAATCAGTCTCGTGGTCATATATTTCACAACCAAGAAGCCGTTGCGAAGAAGCTCTGTTAATAAAAAAATCCGCCTGACGGTCGCCAGACGGGGAAAACATATCTTCGTTGTGGTAAGAAAACGAGTTCTTGCTGTGAATGTTTTACAGAGAAGAACCAGTTACAGCGAGGGTCCCGTCATGCCGTCCCACATCTTCGAAACGGGACTCAGACTTTATTCCGAATGAATTGCTGTCTAGTCTTCTTAAGCGCTGGGTGGAGAGGGTGGCTGCGGGAAAAGCGCTATATATATATATATATATATATATATATATATATATATATATATATATATATATATATATATATATACAGGACCGGCGGGACAGTTATAAAAGTGGGGGGGGCTCTCCTAAAAAGTGGGGGGCCCGGTAAAACATGCATATATAACTTCATTATTGATGACCGTAAAGTGGGGGGGGGGGCAGGTCAAAAAGTTGGGGGGCTTGAGCCCCCCCCCCCCCCCCCCCGGTGCCGCCGTCCTCTGTGTAGCTTAATTACCATAAATATATCTTCATAGCTTACTATATATATATATATATATATATATATATATATATATATATATATATATATATATATATATATATATATATATATATATATATATATATATATATATATCTTTTGGTCCTACCGGATTCCAGGACAAGAGTGAATTTATCTTGTCTGATGGAGTATTCAGCTAAATGCTGATACTTGAGTAAATATTACTTGGAGAAGGTGCACCATTCCTTATATGGGCCCGTGTATAGCTGTGCCGAGGGGATTTTATGTGGACTTCGAATACTATGTTATTTTGAATATTTTGTCAGGGTCTACTTGTAGGGTGAAGTATCCTCATATCAGCTCATCCTAACAAACCTTTGTACAGAGAGACCGAAGACACTTGAGGATGGTGTCTAGTAGGTAATTCAAACTCTCCCGCTTATATATATATATATATATATATATATATATATATATATATATATATATATATATATATATCACCATTGTTATGGTCCCCCCCCCAAAAAAAATATATATATATAATACCATTACGAAACAATGGTTTAAAAAATATTTCTAAATACCCTTTCTAATTCAAATTGGCGCATCTTCGCCTTCAGACGTAACGTGATTTTCTGACCCAGAAGTTCATTACCATCGGACGATGAAGAAAAAGAAGAAGAAAAAGAAGAACACTCTTTGACAAGGAGAATTGTTATTCTCGAAAGTTAAGATTAAAATAAATTTTGATTTATTTTAACATCACCATTGTTATTGTTTTTTCAAAATAAAAAATATATATAATATATATATATATATATATATATATATATATATATATATGTGTGTGTGTGTGTGTGTGTTTGTGTAACAAACAGCTGTGGTGTTTGTTTGTGTAAGTTGTCCAAATGAGAAATTTTGAAAAGATTAGATTTCATTTGTTGTGATGAAAAAGAAACATTTAAAAAAAAAATCATCCGAAATATTTAAACCATAAATTCCTCGTGTCAAAAATGACGAATTCTTAGTGAGGCGTAGACATCAAGAAATTGGGGGGGGGGGTAAACTGAAGAGAAGAATGAACAGAAGAAAGGACGGAAAGAAAGAGAAAGAAAGGAAAGGAGAAATAGAGAAATTAATAGAAATGGAAAGAAAAGAAGAACGAAAAGGACAAAGGAAGGAACCGAACAAGAGCAATGCAAAAAGAAAAACATGGATGAAAATAGGAGAAGGTAGGAAAGAAAAGAAAGAAAAAGGAAATGATAAAGTAAGGAAAGAAAGGAAAGAAAAGAAAATGAAAAAAGAACGAAAAGAAACAGAGAAAAGGAACGAGATGAGAACAAAATGGAAACAAAAATAAAGAAAAAAGAGAAAAAAAAGAAAAGAAGAAAATACGAGAAAGAATAGTTAATCCAAGAAAATGAAAAAATGATAAAGAAAAATTAAAAAGAAAAATGAAAAAGAATGAAAAGAGAAAAAATGGAAACGAAAAAGGACAAAAAAAGAGTAAAAAAGAAAAGACGAAAAAAAGGAGGAAGAATAGTCAATCCAATAAAATGAAAAAATTATTAAAAAAAAATGATCAAGAAAAATGAAAAAAAATTAAAGAAAATTAAAAAGAAGATGCAAAGAAATTAAAAAAAAGAAGAAAAATAGAAACATTTGAAACGAAAGGAAAAATGTGACTGGTAAAATTATAAATGAAATAGATGAAAAAGTAAAAGAGAAAAAAGGAAAAATGGAACGTCAATCATAAATATTAAGATAAAATAACAGACGAAAAAAGGAAGTTAAAAACAAATAAATAAGTAAAAAATATACGAAAGTAAAAAGAACAAATATTACAAAATCGACATAAGAAAGAAGTATCCCAAGAATTATACGATAAATAAACGAAAAAGAAAATGATAAAGATAAAAGAAAAATAAAGAATAATAAAAACGAAAAGAAATAGAATGAAAAACGAAAAATGGACACAAATGAATTAAGAAGCTGTTACCAAATGAAAATTCCGAAAAAAAAAAGAATAACTAAAAGACACATATCAGAGAAAGAAACAAAAAAATGCACGAAATTGGCCGAAACCTCTAGAAATAAAGAAAGTCCCAGGAAAAAAAAAACATGAATTTTAATAAAGTAATGTACATAATGATAAACATATCTAATTTAAATTTTATTACTATCATATTAAAATATGTATAAACACACATTCGCTCGCTCTCTCTCTCTCTATCTCTCTATCTCTCTCTCTATATCTCTATCTTTATCTCTATATCTCTCTCTCTCTATATATATAAAATAATAATAATACTTATAAATAAATATTAATTATTTATTACCTACAGACATCGAGTTCATGCTTACGCAATCTTCCCGCGGTCTATGGGCGCGAACTCCGATCACAAATCGCCACTGATTCGCAGTCAGGAGAGTTACCAGTTGGCCACCAGAAATCAGCTCAGAGTTTAGGAGGAATTTAACTATGTAAATACCAAATATATATAGTGTGTGTTGGAGTGAAATAAATTCCAGAAGGAAATCCGAGTATGAGAGCTCAATGTAATAAACAGAGCAAGAATAAAATAAAGTAAAGTAACACGGAATCACATAAGCACCGGTGCAATAATTTATTTCGACCCTACGGTCTTATTCACTCATCCAAGCGAGGCGATTACATTTTTGAAAATGTTTTAAAAAATGTAATCGCCTCGCTTGGATGCGGGACAAATATAAGCTATTTCTAGAGATGGGAGCAGTGGAACATGCTTCAGGATCTTTAATATCGGCAGAAGAAATTACAACGAGAAAGAAAGTTTAGCAATAATCTTTGCTCATGAAAGTTCCATAAATTTGTGTAAGGAATAGATTTCTTGTTACAGAAAGATCATCGTCTTCTATTGTCCATATATAGATTGAAGAAAAGTATTTCTACTAATACAACTATCAGATTACACCGTTGGGGAACCATATTATTGAACTACGATTATAAAATGGACTTTTTACCGTAGGAAAAATAGGTCATCTGTCTAGGTTGACTCACAATTTTTCAGAACCACTGGAAGACACGTTGATTGCGGCCTTACTAGTTGAGAAGGAATTTAAAGATGTACCACATAATACAGTAAGAGACTTTCCCGGGACACAGGAGGAAATTAAAATTAAGGTTCAAAAAGGATTATTTTATTATGAAAATGAATAAACAAGTTAGTTTAAACCAGAAGAATAAAACAATACTGGGAAATACAGCGATTTGATACGTGAATTATTAATGTTTAAATCAATTAATCAAGATTAATCCATTTTAGACATTTCTAGAATCAGAAGCAAATGTGGGCTATATTTAGTTAAATTCATTTCTATGCAAAAGGGGGTAAGAAGTGAGTGGACGCTCTTCGTGAAAATTCAGATACCTCCGATTTGGTGGAAAGTTTAACAATAGCTATAAGACATCAATTAATAAGTATTCCATAAATTTCAAATTCTTTGGAGAATTTTAAAGGGGTTTTAGGCGGCATAATGTGGACAAAACCCCCATACAAAACTTCAAATAAATCAGATTTGCATTAAATTTGATCCACAGTCATTAGCCTCTGAATTAACCTCCGAATTAACATCCGTATTAACCAAGATGCCCTTAATTTCAATTTCTTCTTAAAGATCTCTTCAGCTTAAGCCTAAATTTTTAGACAGTTTTTTAGAATCAAAATCATGTAATTTATTTTGATCAAAATTTTAATAAAGATTCTAGACATAAGGTTTAGTATCAGTGTATCTTGATTTTAATTTTCGTAAGGCTCCATAAAATACCACGCATGAAATCACTTATGGGGAGCTATACATATTGGTCACAGATTGACCAGGATATTGAGACTGTTGAACGGATCATACTATCTGGCATGAAGTATTCAATGTATGTACAAGACTCACTTCTACGGTTACAATTAGTTTTCTCCATTAACGTTTTGCTCAATTCAGAGTTCCTGAAACGATTGTCAATGACAATTGAATCAAATTTACAGAGAGCAAATTCACAGTATTTTGCAAATCAAGTACCTCTCCATACCATCCTATATCCAATAGACAGGCCGAAATGTTCACCGACACATTTAAGAGAGCCGTTAAAATGTCCAACGTTATGAAGGTACAACAATTTCTGAGTGTTTACAGAATAACACCAAACTCAAACTCCGTATTATGTATGCTTCCAGCCGAGCAGATGTTCACCCGACAATTTAGATCGATGTTTGATAAACAACCACCAAGACGAAAACAAAAAAAAAATGTTCAAATAATTCCAGAAGCCGAACTAAATATTTTAGTCCTGGAGATAAAGTTTTTTCTCGGGATGTTCAGAAGCGGAAAATAATTTTGGGAAACGTCGTTATTAGTAAAAGAGTCGGAAAAATTAATGTATATAGTACGTAGTGCAAAATGGCAGCACAAAGGACATATAAAACAATTGAGACACAAATTCACTGAGGATATAACTGCACGAAAAGAAGTCTCGATGAATGTAATTTATGGTATTTTCGACATTCTAGGACAGCCAATTCCTGAAATTGTTGTTCCAAGAGGGATCAATCAAAGAAAAAGTATGCGCATAGATCATGAAATGAATATATATTAATTTCCCGAGAAAAATAATCCTGAGAAGGAAAATGTTGTAGAGAGCTATACAATCATTTACGATATTGTCTGAGTGGACTGGTTTCATAAGCATTCATTTAGCAGGTCTAGTTCGCCGGATGTGCTCATACCAGCCGAGGATACGCCTTTCACATCATTCTGCCAAAAACGGAACTGCCGCGCCGGTGAGTAGATCTTCTTTTGTCAAAATGACATAGGGTCATTTTCAGTCCTAAGAGGTGCACCTTCCCGTACTTTACCTTTTAACTTTGAGAAGGGGTTGGTTTATTACTGATCATCTGAGGCGCTCTTACCGGGGAATGCCGACGGAACCGGTCAGTTATTTTTGCGGAAAAAGAGTCCCCCTCTTTCTGGTGCGCTTGCTTTTGCCACACCTCCCGGCCTTGTGCAACATCTTCCTGTTTTCCATTCATTCCGAACAACTGGCTCACCAGCTAGTTTCATATCAGCCGAGCTTCTTCTTGGAATCATTCAGACTACCTAGTAACTGCGTCGCTGGTAATCAAACTCTTTCTCTGTACAAATAAGGTATGATTTGACTCGGCCCTAGGCGGTGCACCATCCCAAACATTAACACCTCCTGCAGAAGTGGGTTTGTCTATTGCCTCTACTGAGGAATGCCGACGGGCCCCTTCTCAACTATTATAACATCCGACCAGTGTTCCATCTGGGGACACCTGCTTTTCCCCATCTCCCGGCCTTGTGCCACCTTTTGCTGCACTGAAAGCATTTTCATTACATACCAAAATTCAGAATACTAATTCTACTATTTCATGTAAATACATATTCCTATGTTCTTGTTTAATACGTTTAATTTATATTTATAAGTGGCCGTTAAGTTATGTATATAATAATACGCTTAGGCAATTTTATGTTCGTACGTACGTTATCACCTCCCCCACTTTTAAAAAAGTTGAGATCGCCCGATCACCGAATATGCAAGCAAAAAAAGAGTAATTAAATAAAAATTAATCTTTAGTGTCGAACGTGGAACTCGAATTAAAATACACTTCCGTGGTCTTTGGGATTGGATCAAAATGTTCCGAGTCAAGAGCAGGATAGACACATAGAATAGAGAAAAGATAACCAACCACATCCATCTCCCACACTTTTGATGGTCCTGTGCCTAATTTGTTAAACATGTAACTTTTATAAATAATTCAAAGTGTAGTATCTGTTTTGCTAAAAAATGACGCAATAATATCGTGAGTTCTCCGTTCGTATTGGACTTCCATAGAATGGATATATATCACAAACTCCTACAAATGTTTTGGAGAAAGGTCACCATAATAAGATATATTCTGAAACTACGTTAGCCGGAGTAGTAATATAAGTATGTTTCAGTTTTAACAAAGGTGGTACGATAATATCATGGGGTCTTCGTTCGCGCTGGACGTCCATAGAATGGAAATATCTCATGAACTCCTTTTTAAGCACAGCAGCAATATATAACAGATGAGGGATACAACGGTGGAATTTCTACGGATCCCGCGAGTTCTTTAATAATAATCTTCGATCTAATATTACTAAATATATGAGGTTTGGGGAAATAATCACACATACGCGATCATTAAAAATCTAACATTAAATAATAATTGTTTTTTTTGTGTTCTTACGTACCCAGGTTTTAAAGAATTTCTTTGTCTGTATATTTTGTGCCAATAGGTTGGCAAGAGAATAATCTTTCTTACTAAGCACATAGTCTATAGGAGTTTCGAGTTGTCACATAACGAGGGTTGTGTTTGAATTTGAAGGGTTGAGTCAGAGGTGACCCCAGACGAAAGTCGCAAAACCACGTGATTCCTGGGCGGATATTTTATGTCTCTTGATCTGGTGATACTTCAAGCAGGAAAGACGTGTATAGATCGCCGCTCCCAATGTGTGTGTGTGTGATGGGGAGGCGTACAATTTAACTAGGTGTAGCGGGACAAGCTATCTGCCCGTCTATATATCTGTCTTTCTCTCTCCAACGCGTGCGAAAGTAACTGATCATTCTGATGTTTTTTTGTGTGTGACTGTTCTTCTCTTTGTAATAAACCTTTATGAAAAACTAAACATCGGCGTCCGAGTGATTGTATCCACAGACAAGCGAGAACATGCGTTCACGACGACGACGACGACACGAGTGTATAGTGGTTTTATACACGCACCGGTAAGTGAAAACATAGCAGATTGGATGATCAAAAATATAACAAATGAGATCACCCAGACACCATGAAAGTGAATGAAAGTGATAATGATGTTTCGTTATTCTGTAATTAATTCTACCCTCATCAGTGCAGAAGTGGCGGTTGCAGGCGGTCGCATGGGATCGAACGCAGTTCGTAGATTTAGTTTAGAGTCACGAGCCTAACGCCTATGCCCATGCGGCCGCGAAAAATCGCAACAGACAGTAATTAAAATTAACGTACACTTACCCGAGAGGCGGAGGCGAGCGTCTTGTTGTCGAAAGTGTTCAACGATCGAGCGGGACTTTGCATAATCGCTAATGACAACAATCTCGTAACTCCAAACATGGCTCTACTATTAAGACTATTAAATCTTCAAGGGGCATTTACTATAAATATTGTTTTAATATTAAAGTTTT
>OY744531.1:28367108-28389608 GCA_963556195.1 Sepiola atlantica | reverse complement strand
TTTAATTTCACAGGGTTTCAAATAAAAGGCAGAGGGTTCAAAAATATCTCACTTGGCCCGTAGAGATTCGTGTCTCCGTTTTGTGTATAATTCCTTAGAATTCAAAGTAAAAGTCCGTGGAGTAATATTGTAAGTATCCAGTTCGGCGGATCCGAAGCGAAGAATATCTGTAAAAACAGCTTTCGTTGGATTCAGTTCTGTTCTCTTTAATCGGCTGAGTTTCCTACCAAAAGCCGAATATTTATGACAACTTTTGAAACATCTCACTGCCCGGAGGCCAGGTGTTTGAAGGCAGATATGAACCTTGCCACATAGCGTCTGACAGATGATTTTGCCGTACTCGTTGTGTACCTTAAATCTTTCGATTCCTTCAAATTTCGGTCGATTCGTTCGACCATATTCATTCTGTATTCATATACGTCAACTAATAAGAAACAGAACAAAAAATATACAAACAATTTATATATTTATATATATATATATATATATATATATATATATATATATATATATATATATATACAGGGTGGGCCAAAATAAGGGTCCTATCTTCAAATTTGAATAACTTGAATTTGAATAACTTCCACAAAATAAAAGTTAAACTCACCAAACTTTATGTGTGTGTAGACTGACCCTTCCGAGATTTTTTGAAATAAACAAAACAAATTTTAGCCGAAAAACACTTCTTAAAACTTACAAAAACTAAAGTATTGTTTTTTACACTGTTTTGAGTTTTTTAAGCAAAAATAATGTTTTCTAAATGAGGGTACGCTCCTTAGGGCTAATACGGCTCATGCTTGCTTCGGAAGGGGTCCTTTACTTATTCTAAAAAAAAAAATTTTTTAAATCAATAAATAAAAAAGTTATGAATTTAAAAAAATAGGACCCTTATTTTTGCCCACCCTGTATATATATATATACTAGCTGGCTTTGTCAGCTCGCTACCACTATACAAAGTTCGCTACTTGTTATACGTAAAACATTAATTTTAAATTAAAAAAAACATTTCATTGATAACTTTGTTTTAAATACAAAATAAACCATCCTTATTTATGGGTAGATGAACATTAACATTTTGGTAATTTCGATACAAATTTATGTACCTTTTAAATGTGTACGTAAAGAAAGGAAAAGACAGGAGAATCAAATATCACTTGTTGAAAATCAAGTCGATCCCTCTAAAAAAAAGAACATTTTAACACAAATTCTAAATATATGTCCAGGAAATAAAACAATATTGCGAAACAGAATTTTTTCATATTAAAATCAAAACAATCATTGAATAAAAAAACAATAACAATAATAGTTAAATAACAAAACCAATATGCAAATCAGTCAACTTTACCACTGGTGTTGCATATACATAAGCAGTATATAAAAAAGATGGTGCGTCTATTGAGTAAAGTTGAATTCACTTCAACAAAAAATCCTCCTTGGCTAAGATCAGAGTGTAGTATCTGTTCCGATGGATGCTCACTCTGTAGATCGGTATTGTCTTGGCCTTCGGGTCTTGATTCCGCCGGTCTGAGGTACTGTCCTGTGCAGTTCTAGGAGGTTCACCCTCCCAGGCTTTGCCTCACCTCTTTGGGGAGGAGTAAGTTTATTGCTTACTGCCTGAGGCGCCCCTACCGGGGAATGCCGACGGGTCTGCCCAGGCAATTTTTAATAGCCAGAGTGCTCACCTTCTCGGGCGCTGGCTTTTCAAACCCCACTTTCCGACCCGAGCTTGGGTCACATCTTACTTGTGGGAGTAAGATAAACCTGGCCTTGTGCCTAACCTCCTGGGGAGGTAAATAAAAAAGTTGAATTAACTTCAACAAAAAATCCTCCTTGGCTAAGATCAGAGTGTAGTATCTGTTCCGATGAATGCTCACTCTGTAGACCGGTATTGTCTTGGCCTTCGGGCCTTGATTCCGTCGGTCTGAGGTACTGTCCTGTGCAGTTCTAGGAAGTCTACCCTCCCAGGCTTTGCCTCCCCTCTTTGGGGAGGAGTAAGTTTATTGCTTACTGCCTGAGGCGCCCCTACCGGGGAATGCCGATGGAGCTGCCCAGGCAATTTTTAATGGCTAGAGTGCTCACCTTCTCGGGCGCTGGCTTTTCAAGTCCCACTTTCCGACCCGAGCTTGGGTCACATCTTACTTGTGGGAGTAAGATAAACCTGGCCTTGTGCCTAACCTCCTGGGGAGGTAAATAAAAAAGTTGAATTAACTTCAACAAAAAATCCTCCTTGGCTAAGATCAGAGTGTAGTATCTGTTCCGATGAATGCTCACTCTGTAGACCGGTATTGTCTTGGCCTTCGGGCCTTGATTCCGTCGGTCTGAGGTACTGTCCTGTGCAGTTCTAGGAAGTCTACCCTCCCAGGCTTTGCCTCCCCTCTTTGGGGAGGAGTAAGTTTATTGCTTACTGCCTGAGGCGCCCCTACCGGGGAATGCCGATGGAGCTGCCCAGGCAATTTTTAATGGCTAGAGTGCTCACCTTCTCGGGCGCTGGCTTTTCAAGTCCCACTTTCCCGACCCGAGCTTGGGTCACATCTTACCTTGTGGGAGTAAGATAAACCTGGCCTTGTGCCTAACCTCCTGGGGAGGTAAATAAAAAGTTGAATTAACTTGTTAAAATAAGGTGTTTTGAATTTACCGTTAGAGCATTTATTCATTTATTCATATATATATATATATATATATATATATATATATATATATATATATATATATATATATAATTATGCACAATGTAGAAAATATGCATAAATAGAACTGTGCGCAATAGTTAAACTAAACCAATCATAAAACAGAAAAAAAACGAATAGGTAATTAAAGCATGGTTAGATAAATAAAATTAGCACATTATTTATATCAGTTCCAAGAATTCAAACACAACAAAATTTGGAGTACGATTGTTTCTAAAAACCGTTACGAATATTTCATTTTGTATTTAGATGACTCCAATAAGTCATTTCTTCAGCGCCCCTCATAACATCACAAATAGAAGTCAAACAAGAAAAACATCACAATTTAGTATTATTTAAGACTACATATATCCAGTTATGATAGGAAAATAGAACTTATTATTATATAATTTATACCACTATATTTACAAAATAAATAATGATGATAATAATTATATATAGTATACATTGGTTTAAATATAAAACAAATAAAGTAGCATAAATAATAAAATAAAAAAATAAGAACAATAAAAATAAAGTACAAATTAAAATAATGAAATATTAAAATACTTTGAAGTTAAATATTATCCATAATAGTGAACATATACATCATAAAAAATTGAATCAAGTAATAAAGTAAAACTAGTAGTAATGATAATTTTAAAAATTAATATTAACGTCTTTCTGAGTGGTATTGTCAACTAGTTCGATTAATAATTTAGATTAATTGTGTTTGTTTTAAATACAAAATAAACCATCGTTTAATATAATATTAAGTATAAGAAGGATAATACTTTAATAAGGTATATATATTATTATAGGTAAAAAAGTTAATAGATAATTATGAGATATGCCATAACATAATTATATTAAAAAACTATAATAAAAATAAATAAAATACAGAAATCTAAAAGTTAAAATTTTAAATTCAAATTTTAAATTTAAATTTTAAATAAAATTTTAAAAATTTAAATTCAAATTAAAAGATTAAATGTTAACATTTATGTATTAATCAAAAAATGTTGACATTTGATGTCTTGATTAAACCTACATATTAGATAGTTATATAATTCCTATTATACATATATCCTAAAATATTAAAAGTCCATAGAAATCTGTAAGCCATAACACCTACCAGTATATGAAGATGGTGGTTTTAGTGACCATATAATAATTAAGAAACTTTAAAGTGGTTATATTTGTACCAAATTATATGCAAGCAACTGGATAATATTTCATCTCTTCTATTCAACAAATAACCCTTATATTTAATGATTAAAGGAAAAAAACACAATTAATCTAAATTATTAATTGAACTAGTAGACAATACCCCTCAGAAAGACGTTAATATTAATGTTATTAAAAATAAAGTAATTGTCTATATTAAAATAGGAAAAAGCAAAATCGCATAAATTTATAGTTGGCTAATATTTGTTTAGTTATATAATTCCTATTATACATATATCCTAACATATTAAAAATCCATAGTAATTTGTAAGCCATAACAACAACCAGTATACAAAGATGGTAAAATGAGTGTTGTTTTTAGTGACCATATAATAATTAAGAAACTTTAAAGTGGTTATATTTGTACCAAATAATATGCAAGCAACCAGATAATATTTCATCTTTTCTATTCAATAAATAACCCTTGAATTTAATGAATTAAAGAAAAAACACAATTAATCTAAATTATTAATTGAACTAGTAGACAATACCCCTCAGAAAGACGTTGATATTAATGTTATTAAAAATAAAGTTATTGTTTGTCTATATTTAAATAAGAAAAGGTAAAATCGCCTAGATTAATAGTTGTCTAATATTTGTTTAGTTATATAATTTCTATTATACATATTAAAATTCCATAGTAATGTGTAAGCCATAACACCTACCAGTATAAAACATAATAAACATGAAAGCCAGAAAATACATAGAGACAGCAAAATCTGAATAATGAAGGCTAAAAAGGAATATAATTAATATCCTTATTAAGTTAGAAATTAAATAACATAGATTGAAAATTTCAAATTACAAAGTAGATTAGTGAACCTAAATTGAAATTAAAAGTTGGGAAACATAAGGGAAGTTTTTAGTGATCATTAAGGAATTAATGATAATTAAGGAAATTTAAAGTGTTTATATTTGTACCAAATTTTATGCTCGCAACTATATAATATCTCATCTTTTCTATTTAACTATTCACTTTCATACTATAAATATTAAATATTAACCCCTACTTGAAATAGTTTCATCGTTGTCATCATAACTTTCAGTGAGGATTAAAACCTACAAAGCTTTCTTTTCTCCTGTATTGACTGATAAGAACAATTTTACAAAATCTTACTCTAAGAAAAATATGCCTTTAAGTTTCATCCTTCATTTTTGTTCATTTATTTTATTCATCATTTTTTTTTCTTTGATTTGTCGGAATTTTCTAATCTCTATTTAAAGGGCCCGTCTCCGTTTTTTTATCTATATGTCTTTTTTATTACTTTAGATATATGATATACTCTATAAAATATTTAAACTAATTTTTTCAATTTTTTCTCTCTCACTTTCGATTGTTTTTCGTGAATTGTATGCCATATAATTTTAGTATATATTTCTTTATATATATTGATGTAATTAAAGTCTGTTTCGCTTATTGAAAATTTAACATGTAGGTTTAATTAAAACATCAAATATCAAAGTTTTAAATTTTTTACAGTAATTTTAACTTTTAATCTTTTAATTCAAATTTTAATTTGTATGTTAACATTTACAATAACAAAAAATAATGTACCCATATTACTCACCGTGTGGCCTATAATATATATTCCAACATTCATGATGATCCGTTCATTAGTTTAGGAGATTGTTCTGTACGTAAAAAAATATATATGCCTATGTGTTTGTGTGCTAGAACTGTTCACCCTTAATTATGCACAATGTAGAAAATATGCATAAATAGAACTGTGCGCAATAGTTAAACTAAACCAATCATAAAAACAGAAAAGAATGAATGGTTAATTAATGAGACTACGTTGTTTAAATGAATATGTAAATTGGTTATCCTTTTCAAAGTCGCTCGCATATCCACGACTAAGTATATTAAAAAGTTGCTTTTACTTTTTTAAATCGACAAGTGGTCTTTAATATCAAGCTCAGTGCGACAAATAACTGAACACTATATGTATATCTATATACATATACCTAGCTTTATATATATATATATATATATATATATATATATATATATATATATATATTTCTGAGTTCTTATAAAAATATATATTTACGTATATACTCCTTATAATATCCGAAAATGTTTCAAATTGCAAGCTCAATGAAGTTGTATTATAAGCTTCAGAGCATATTTACTTCATAGCTGCATTCTAATAACCATAGGAAAAATCAATCTAAAACCATAATTGACATTTATAGTTTCAATTTCTTTACTTTCTAGATTTCATGGAATACCTGTGTTTTGTCTTCGTCTTACGAAGCAAATTTTTATTTTTTATTTTTTTCCAAATTTAATGCTATTTTTTTACGCGCATTTCATAGCAAATTCAAGAGAAATATATAGTCTTTGGTTCAACTTTCATGATCATCAGAGCAATAGGTCATTTAATGGTAATATGAAAAGATATTATCCCAAAAACGGGAAAAAGAAATAAGGGAAAAGTTTTTTAAAAAGTATTGTAAAAATAACGGCAAGCCAAAATACATAAAAAAAACTCACCTGAAAAATGGTGAGAATAATCCCCACCCCCCAAATAACCTTGCTCTCGAAATTTGAAACGACTTATAAACCCGTCACCTATTGTTGCATACCTTACTTTTCTCCCTCGCCGTGTAGAGGGGAGTCATGTCGTCTAGTGGATGAATTCTTTCTTCTTTCCTTCCTGCCGCGAACCACGCCGTCCGTTGTCTGCAACAAAAGCCTCATTACGCACTCTGAAGACAAACTATTCTTTAAATTTAATTCATTTTATTACAAGCGTTGTTATTTCAACTGGGAGTCATTCACTACGTCGAGAGAGAGGGAGAGAGCAAATCACTACTTTATCGTAGTTAGTTAACAATTATTTTCTTAACCATTCATAGAGAGGGGGAAAGGATTTTCTCGCTTGTATTCCTTTAAGGGAAATATTTCCCTTATCTGTTGTAAATTACATTTTAACAAACACGTCTCATCGTGTGCTTCCAAAAACCCAGACTGACGAAAACTCGCTTCTCACGAGAACGAGTGACGTCACAGAGCCTCTCGCAGGTGCAGACTGATCCTTGATCTGGGGTCTCGTCACACGGTAACCTTGTCACGTCTGTTAGCTCTGACTGTGAGAACAAACCCTATTCTGCACTCGACGTCAATTCCCATAGGGCCATTATCCAACACTATAATCAAACCTAACTGAGCTAGCCTGAATCAACTTCATATGCAAAGCAAAATCCCGATCGAAGAAAACAAACTTGAAAACTTGATAAATTATTATTAATCCTGAAGATAAATAAAACCTGTTTTAAAAAATTTCAAATCCATATAAAAGATTAATACAAAAATACGGTTAGTTTAGAATACTTTCTAATGTAAACGGCAGATTCGCAGAAAACGTAGAAAATATCCTTCAATGTTGACTTACATAACCCAAATTCCAGATAGATAAATGGTTTCTATCATAGAGATTATTTATCTTTATTTTTAGCGAAAATAAAATTAAAAAATGATAGTTAATCAGATTTAATTTTTATGTATTCATTTTATATTTTTTCTAATTAAATTCCCTAAAAGTGACTCAAAAGTTTCCCCGTTTCATTAACTAACTAAACTCAACTGAGCTAACCTGAATCCACTTAAGGTACAAAACATAACCCCGATGAAAGAATCCTCTTCCCCATAAAATTTGAACAAACCAATTGATAAATTGATGTTTATCCTGAAGATAAATAGTACCTGTTAAAAAATTAAATCCATATAAAAGCTGTGGTATACGTGACACTGCTGGCCGTACTTCCGCTTTCTATCCACTCCGAGACGAATTTCTGCAACGTTTTTCTTCACTCTCTACGAATCCGACTTTTCCCCTATGATCAAACTTCTCTGTTCGCAATCTAACTTGCCTCTGCCTCCTCCCCCAATCACTCCTCTTTTATCTCTTTCATTTCCAATCAGGAGCATCTCATTTGCATACCTCGTAGTCACCCTGTAGGCATTTAAAGAAACAAGTCGGCCATTCTTGTTTCCTTCTTCTTCACACGAGGTAAGCCACGCAAAAACGCGGTCGGTCGTTCTTGTTTTCTCTTCTTTTTTCCTCATTTACACCACACGCCCCCCTTGATCTTCGAGATCAATAGGATACTTCGTAATCCTCCATCCAAGCAGGCCGCCTCCTCACCCGTCCTCCATCCAGGGCCTCCGCCGGTTTTGCAGTTAACCCATACTTCTCGACATGGCTTCTTACTTTCTCCGCTGTCACCTCTGCCTCCTCCACCAGAATGTCGTCAATGTACGAACTAGTGGCCTCCTCCACTGAACGGTCTTTGCTCAGCACTGTCTTCAGCACGGCAGTCATAATTTTGGGGGCTGAACTCCGCCCAAAGCCTAGCCTCGTCAGACAATACACTCGCCCCTTGTACCGGACCAGCTGGTACTGCCAGAGTTTTTCATCTACATGGATCTGCAGATATGCCGATTTCAGATCGACAATTTTTGTGGCCCGTCCCATTCTTCTCCATTTCCTCATGACCTCCTCACATACGTCGATCCCCGTTCCAGTGTGGCAGGCTACGTGTCTGTTCAATTCTCTGAAGTCCAGTACGGGCCTAATCTTGTTTTTCGTAGGCTGAACAACCGCCAGTAGTGGCAACACTCCTTTTTCTTCCCCTGTCCACGGTTTCAGAATTCCTTCTTTTATCCACCTCTCCACTTCTTCCTCAAATCCTTTTCTTATTTCTCCTCGCAGGGTGTTTTCGTAGCAGCCCACTTTATTCTGTAATTCCGGGGGTCCGGAGATCCATTTCCATTCCACCGTCCACCTCACGCCATCAAACTTTGCCAGGAAATCTTTGTCCTCAATGCAGCAAACCTCCGGTTTTGGTATTCTGATGGTTCTATCACCTTCCACTCCTGCCATCCCCACTGCGCCGAGACGTCCGAACGTCACTTGGCTCCCTCGTAACGTGGCGCCCCCCAGTCGGTTAATTGCACTCATACCTATAATCACGTCAACACCACCGACCAGATGATTCAACACTAAGGCTCGCAGTCCAATGGACACCCCTTGCAACATTACTTCCGCTGTCGTCTCACCTAGGCACTTCACATCCCTGCCATCCACGGTCCTAATAGTCCTGGTTCCGCTCCATGACCTAGCGACATTCCTCGCTAACAACGTTGTAGTACAGCCTGTGTCGACAAGGGCTATGGCTTTCTTCCCATTGACTACTACCGGTAACCGAGGCAACGTTCCATCATGCGCCATCTCCGCACAGAAGGGGTAACCACTGGCGCAATAGCTCCCCTTCACTCGTTTCCCTGGTGCCGTGCAGCAACACAATAGCGGCTAAGGTGCCCCACTTGTCCACATCGGTAGCACGTGATCCCCGGTCTCGGCTCTTTGCAGTCCTTGATCAGATGAGGGCCCTGGCACCGGAAACACTTGATTGCAGGTCTCCCCTCCTGTCGCCTCGCCGGCTGCCTCTCATTCAAGTGAGGCCTCATGCACATATTTCCACCCACAGCTGCAGCCACGATTGGGCTTTTAACATTTTTCACTAGGACTCTGGCGTGAACCAAGAGATCGTCCACTTCCATAGTATGGATCCCAGTGATTCTCTGCATGTTCGTAGAGATTTCCTCTGGGAAGCCGTTAACTAGGTACAGCTTTACCGTCATCTCCAGGCTCCTCCCCACGTAACCAGCCAACCCTGCCAGTCTCCTGATCTCTGCCGCAAAGACGTCAACCGACTCGCCGGTCCACCTCAAACTGGAAAGCTTTCCAAGTGCTTCGAATGGGCCCTCAGCGAAGGCCAATTTCAGCCTTTGCTCCACTGAGGCAAAGTCTTCCTTGTCTTCATCTCGCATCTGCTGGTAAATCGTGAGGGCTTCCCCCTCTAAGTATAGCGGCAGCAGGGTGACCACATCTTCTATCTTTTGCAGCTTCGCCACCATCTTTAATTTCTCCAGCCACTTAATCAGGTCACCCTCCCCAGTAAAGGGTCTCAGCATGTGAGTGCTCAGTCTCCACTCAGCCATGGTAATTTGCTCGATGCGCCGAAATAGCTTGTGGTATACGTGACACTGCTGGCCGTACTTCCGCTTTCTATCCACTCCGAGACGAATTTCTGCAACGTTTTTCTTCACTCTCTACGAATCCGACTTTTCCCCTATGATCAAACTTCTCTGTTCGCAATCTAACTTGCCTCTGCCTCCTCCCCCAATCACTCCTCTTTTATCTCTTTCATTTCCAATCAGGAGCATCTCATTTGCATACCTCGTAGTCACCCTGTAGGCATTTAAAGAAACAAGTCGGCCATTCTTGTTTCCTTCTTCTTCACACGAGGTAAGCCACGCAAAAACGCGGTCGGTCGTTCTTGTTTTCTCTTCTTTTTTCCTCATTTACACCACAAAAGCTTAATACAAAGATACGGTCAATCCAGAATACTTTCCAATGTAAACATCAAATTTGCAGCAAAAAAGGGTAGAACTATCCCTAAATGTGGACTTACATAACCTAAATTCCAGAAAGATAAATGGTTCCATCATGGATCTTATTATTCTTTTTAATTTTTAGCGAAAACAGGATTAAAAATTGTAGTTAATCAGATTACATTTTTTAGTATTTATTTTATTTTTTTAATTATCTAATTACTAAAATATTTACCCGATTCATTAAACATATATCCAGCCTATGATACCAGGGACATAATTCATTTGATACCAGGGACATAATTCATTTGATACCAGGGACATAATTCATTTGATACCAGGGACATAATTCATTTGAAAAAAATCACGAGTAATCTCAACCTAGATCATTTTTAATTTTCTATGTATTTAGAATAGGACAACCGTCTCGTTAAGTGTGTTGTTAGAAGGGAGAGTATTGTATATTTCCTCCAAATAAAACTAAAATTTTTATCATGAATAGGTTATATCAGGATTTGATAGATTATTAAAAAAACATTAACCCTTCTTGAAACTTCCATAAAATATGCACTGATTGACTACAACGCTCACCCAAAGACTTGTTCATACTAAAAATTCTTAGAAGTGAAATTTCCAACTAAATTTGCAAGCTATTCACACCAGGAAGACATATATAATTCCATTCATCTCGCACATATTAGTACATCGGAATAACATTATGTTATACATATAAACCAGAATCATCGTGAATAGTCACATCCTATCAATTTCTCTTTATATGTCCACACATAGTCTGAAATAGGCATATTGTCTTGCTCTATAATTTCTATAAGTTGAACATGTTGATACATTTTCCCTCGGACTTAGCTTCATTATGTAGTGTCTTAATGGAATCCCATCGGTACTAATGATGATGTATCAGTTAATTCAAAGAATTCCGTTCTATATGAATAAATTCTAATTTAAAAATTTCCCATTAATTAATTTATTGGGTAGTTACATACATGTAGTGAATTCTACTAAAATTGCCTCAAAAAATTCTATACATGTAGCGAATTCTACTAAAATTGCCTCCAAAAATTCATACATGTAGTGAATTCTACTAAAATTGCCTCTAAAAATTCATACATGTAGTGAATTCTACTAAAATTGCCTCGAAAAATTCTATACATGTAGCGAATACTACTAAAATTGCCTCCAAAAATTTTATACATGTAGCGAATACTACTAAAATTTCCTCCAAACATTCATTGCTATATTAATATGACCTAATAAACTATATAGGTCCCATGATATCGCCCCCTAAAACTTTTTATATGTCCTCAAGCCTAATTTACTGCTTACAATATAGTTAATAGTCAATTTACTGCTTACAAGATAGTTAATAGTCAATTTACTATTTAATATAGTCAATAGTCAATTTACTATTTAATATAGTTAATAGTCAATTTACTATTTAATATAGTTAATAGTCAATTTACTATTTACAAGATAGTTAATAGTCAATTTACTATTTACAAGATAGTTAATAGTCAATTTACTGCTTACAAGATAGTTAATAGTCAATTTACTGCTTACAAGATAGTTAATAGTCAATTTACTATTTAATATAGTCAATAGTCAATTTACTATTTAATATAGTTAATAGTCAATTTACTATTTAATATAGTTAATAGTCAATTTACTATTTAATATAGTTAATAGTCAATTTACTATTTAATATAGTTAATAGTCAATTTACTATTTAATATAGTTAATACTCAATTTACTATTTAATATAGTCAGTAGTTAATTTACTATTTAATATAGTTAATAGTCAATTTACTATTTAATATAGTTAATAGTCAATTTACTATTTAATATAGTTAATAGTCAATTTATTATTTACTATAGTTAATAGTCAATTTACTATTTAATATAGTTAATAGTCAATTTACTATTTAATATAGTTAATAGTCAATTTACTATTTAATATAGTTAATAGTCAATTTACTATTTAATATAGTTAATAGTCAATTTACTATTTAATATAGTTAATAGTCAATTTACTATTTAATATAGTTAATAGTCAATTTACTGCTTACAAGATAGTTAATAGTCAATTTACTATTTGATATAGTTAATAGTCAATCAGTGCATATTTTATGGAAGTTTCAAGAAGGGTTAAAGTTTTTTTAATAATCTATCAAATCCTGATATAACCTATTCATGATAACATTTTAGTTTTATTTGGAGGAAATATACAATACTCTCCCTTCTAACAACATATTCATCTTCCTCTATACCACCTCAAAAGTAATGTAAAGTGCACCAACACCGACACTATCAAATTTACCTGACCCAACCCCGCAATTACAGTTACACTTTAAACTCCGCCTCAATCCCCCAAAAGAGGCTTATATACCTATCCCAGTTTCGACAACAATTTCCAAATATATAAGAAACTCAACTATCCCTTTCTATGTACCCGAATTGCTCAATATCCCTTTTAAAATTTATCGTTTTATGATGTAACTATAATGCTTAACTCTGAAGATAAAAAATTAAGATTCCTCTCTAGCTAATTAAATAAAATTAGTTTTAAAAAAATAAAAACATTTTTATATAATTATTTAAAACATATTCATCCCATTTTATGCATCTGTTGTATAATATACCTATATAATGTTGCTATAATTAATAAACAATTTTAATATAGCTATTCTATTAATTATAATAAAACATGCTCAAATTAGTATATTATCTAATTATCATCCATTAATTATTCATTATCTAAAAACCTAAGATCTAAATATTTATTTAATACCCCACTGATTTCCTAGGTAATAAAGGCTAGTTGTAGAAATACTTGTTTAAATTAGATATACTAACTATTTAAGACACACAATTGGGAAACAACGTTGCATAATTGTGTATTGTTTCTAAACTGAGTGAAATGCTTTAGTATTTAATTAAGCACATACAAAAGCAATCTAATATTGCTCTGATTCCACAACTTTTATTTAGGCCTGAAATAAGATAGCATATACCTATTTATGTGTAAGCAATTTTGTAGAACCTCCTGCCTTATATTTAGCAAAATGTCTCTAGAAATTATTATATGGTATATGACTCTAGCGTTCACAAGTTACATTTTTTCTTTTTGTTAGATATATATTTATTCACTCTATCCAATATGGACCACTTCAGCTCAAAATGAGTTTTCTTACCAACTAATTCCTTAACATATTTGGCTTGTGGTGTAGGAGTTTTCTCGGAATAAGGATCAAGCTTACTTTTAAAAGAGGATATATGGTTTCTATAAATATCCTTGAAATTTCTTCAGTAGATGCGACATAAGTACGGATATTATTAAAAAATTACCTTAAAACATTTCTGTGTGAAAAGAATGTAAAAGTGTTTTTATTTTTTCTTTATAAATTCGAACGTAAGAAAAATATAATAAGAGGCATCATGTTCCCCAGCGATTAAAATATTGAATTTAATTTCGATCTACAGGATTTTAAATATTTTCAACAAAACCGATTTTTTTAAACATTGAGATCTTACGCGCGACACTGCACTACGCACACTGTACATGCACCCCGATTTATAGCTTTAAAATTCTTATCAAATAATAATGCATTAACAATCCGATAATATTATATAAAAAGGGATTTAGTCCGTCCGTCTGTCTGTCTGTCTGTCTGTCTGTCTGTCTGTCTGTCTGTCTGTCTGTCGTTACGTCACAATTTTTCAACGTAATAAGTACATTAAGAAATAATAGAGAATACTGTATTAGTTAATCTTATATTCTAATCTAATCTAAATATGAATAAATTCGAATTTTTTTAAACATCAAAACCTTTTAGTCTTACTAAACTATGATACAATATATATAGTATTCTCTAAACTCCGTCAAAGAACCCCCCCTTTTAATATTTTCATATTTATTTTCTAATTAAGTTTCTAATAAATTAATATTCTTTAATATACATTTGGTATTGCCAAAGTTTATTATATAGCAGGAGTAACATTTTGACATTCATCCATTTTGTCCTGAAGCTGTTGGACTGACTGTAGCTTGTAAGATGTCATGCGCAGTTGTGCCATGCCATCTTAATATGGGCTTCCTTTCTGATTCCTCTTTTCGGAATTTGATGCGAAAATCACGTTCAGCAAGTGTCCGTGATTCGGTTTTTGCAAAATCAAGGACGCACGACGCTTTTTTTCTGGTTGAGTGAACGCCATTACTAGATCTGAAAAATATATAAGAAAATCATTATCATTACAAGTAACTTAATGAATTCAGCTTGTAAATGAAACCATTTCCATCTTACTACAATGCATAGTTCAGCAGATATAAAGTCTGGAAATGTTCCCAAGATTTCTGAAACACTCTGTACTTTAGTTCAATTAGTAATTGAAATGATACTAGAATAAGTTAAAATAACTTTCAAAATCCTATTTAAATAAAAAGAAATGTGTAAAAAACAAACAAACGAAACAATGAAAATAAAATAGCACCCGGGCAATTCCGAATAGGGATAGCTAGTATAATATACTTTTCTTTAAATATATTACATATCGATGTATATATTTAATAAAAATAATTGGAAGAGCACAAATATGTAAGAAAAAAAATACGTTTAAATTGCAGCTTCAAAAACTAACCGGTACCATTTGTTATTAATAATTAACAGGATGATCCGACGTTGCTCGGGATTGAATGAGGACCACGACTATGTACTTTTTCCCTATGCACATGACACCATATTAGTACTTTCTTTGTTTTACTTCCCTCTCCCCCGTTTCGCCCTCTAATATAATCGGAAGAAGTTGAAATCTTGGAAAACTCTTTGAATTAGTGTCTTATACATATATAGGGTGGGCCAAAATAAGGGTCCTATCTTTAAATTTGAATAACTTGAATTTGAATAACTTCCACAAAATAAAAGTTAAACTCACCAAACTTTATGTGTGTGTAGACTGACCATTCCGAGATTTTTTGAAATAAACAAAACAAATTTTAGCCGAAAAACACTTCTTAAAACTTACAAAAACTAAAGTATTGTTTTTTACACTGTTTTGAGTTTTTTAAGCAAAAATAATGTTTTCTAAATGAGGGTACGTTCCTTAGGGCTAATACGGCTCATGCTTGCTTCGGAAGGGGTCGTTTACTTATTCTAAAAAAAAAAAAAAAAAAATCAATAAATAAAAAAGTTATGAATTTTTAAAAATAGGACCCTTATTTTTGCCCACCCTATAGTTTAAACTTAATTAAAATCGCATATACGTATTTTAATAATATGATACTTTAAAGTCACATTTTTATTAGATGACACTTTTAAAGCAGCATATTTTATTAGATGACAAAAAGGGAGTCACTTTTTCTCTAAATGCACAGATGCATTAAGAAATATAAGAGAGTTGTTTAATCAACATAAAGTGAGATAATAGATAGCTAAGAGAGAAATGGGTAACTTGTTCAGTTAATTATAAATTACGGCTAATTAATACAATTAAAGCAGATGGTGCTTCTGTATTATAATTTCATTTTCATTTTAGAAGAGTCAGTTGAAAGGGGAGATAATTCAAACTGTTATTTTGTTGTTGTTGTTGTTGTTGTTGTTGTTGTTGTTGTAACCATAACCCATAAGGAAAATCCAGAGAATTAGTAAGAAAATAAATTCAAAAAAGCATACTTATGCAGTGTACGGACCAGGCTGAAATAATGGGTCACTTAAAGGTGAATCACGTAGGTATTTAGCACATAGAGGATTACATAGGGATTCAGTACCACTTCCATTGTTTTCCCCGGAGAATTTTTTACATATGATATAAATTTCATCAAAATAATTTAAAGAAGGTTCGGCCTCTATGCCCCCCCCCCATCCCCTAGGTTAGAAGGGCACTTAGAGATTCAGGACAACTTCCATTGTCTTCCACAGCAAATTTTATACATATGATTTAAATTTCATAAAAATATGATATATTTTAAGTTTTAAGGGGGTTATGCCCTCATACTACCTTTTGGGGCGAACTTAGAGATTCGGGAATATTTCCATTGTCTTCCCCGGTAAAGTTCACATGAGAATACACTTTGTAGATTCTTTGACCTTTCTTTGTATAAGGAACACACAAACATCGCACACGCATACATACACACAGACATTGAGTTTTATATATAGAGAGAGATTAACAAACATGTTCTATTTTCTTATATTGGGTTTTTGGTTGTATACTTAATCGACATATCAACCATATTAATTACCTTAATGACTCCGTATTGCCCGTGTTTGCGGTATAGATAATAAAGCAAAACATTATTATTTATGATCAGCATATTTGACAATTCTTGCTGGTATATATATATATATATATATATATATATATATATATATATATATAGTCTCGGAAGTTTCTCAACTATTAAAACTATATTAAAAAAAAAAAAAAAAAAAAAACAAACTTATAGTCCCAAGTCTTCCAGTGGAAAATCACTCATGTAAGTCAATTTATTTTTTACAGTTATTATATTAGTTTATTTCTAACACTATTTTAAGGGATCATCAGTTGTTTACCATGAAAAACTGTTTCGGGAATTTAACCATATACATAGTTAGGGATGTGCATATGTTTATATATTTGTATGTACGGAATTCACTCCTAAACTAATTAACCGATCAATATAAATTTTGAAACACAGCTGCTCGGGGTCGTAATGTGGGCTTTAAGTTTAATTCAATTATATTATAATAAGGGAATAAAAAGGGGTAAATTCAGATACGTTAATTTTTAGCATTAGTACAGAAGGTATTAGTCATCAATGAATAAATATTCCACAAATTTCAGTTTATTTGGATCATTTAAAGACAGTTTTTACAGTGCATAATATGAGCACAACCTTCTATTTGAAGATTCAAATATTTTAGATGTGCATCCATTGTTATTAGACACCGGTTATGCAAGATTCATTTTCTTCTTAAGACCCCTAAAACTTTAGCCTTAAATTTGAGATATTTTCAAAATTAGAGTGAGGATTCTAGACATAAGGTTTAGTATCGTTATATCTCGATTCTTATCTTCATAAGGGGATAGAAGAATGGTGTAAAACTGTTCTTTTCAGGACATTAATTGTACTCATCCTGGGACGAGTATTTTTCCATCAAATGAATTAATGCGAAAGTCTTTTTTATGTATCAGAACCGTGTTACCATCAAAGCGGGTTACTTTAATTTAAATCAATAATTCATAATAGTCTTTTGAAATACTGTATATATAGTAACAAACCAAGGCCCAAAGTATTTGTTTACCTCATTTGCATAACTATTTTTAAACAGCTTAGAATAAATTAATGCTTCGTTTGTTTTTTCGGTTGAAATTTGATTGTCTGTTTTCCTATATATATATGTAATAGATTTCTCTATATTAACAGTAATTAATTCAAGTGATTTAATTTAAAAAAATGTTCCGATTTCTAAATAAAACTGTACGTACACACGCACACATAACATAGATACACTTACAATACCCCCCTACAAGGGGAATACTTTTTTTTGACAAATTGTTTATTTTTCTTCCCCGCCTTTATCTACAACACCCTAACCCTAACCCGACAAGAAAAACAAGTTTTAGATCAACACTTTTATTTTGCAAACTAAGCTAATTATTTTTATATATGTCATCTTAAAGCGCAGTTTTTCCTAGAGAAACAGCATTTTTAACTTAGTCCTACATTATGCTTGACATGGAATTCCATGAGTAAGTAAAAACATATTTTATAAGTACACGTCCTCCACTCTTCGCTTAAGAAAATGCTTTTTTTATTTTAAGCATTTCATTTTTGAACATTTTACATTTTCCATGAAAAATAAACTACTAAATTTTATTTTCAAATTAGCTTGCAGCTGCACATTTCGAGGTGAACCATTGAAGGGAGTGGGGTTTGCTGAAGAATTGTCGCATGGAGACATATGCTTCAATGCCTGATTTGACCAATTCGGTTAACTCATTTGCATACTGATCAGCAGGGAGTGAAATAGTTTCAGTCCATACGGCATCACGAGGCGATTAAGTGTAAAAAAAAAACAACAAGGGAAAGATTTTAATATATTAAAATAAAGGTGAAAAGCACAAAGTAACCATTTCAAATTACTCAATAATATTTAATTATTTTATTTACCCAATCGGCGTTCTGCCCTTTCGTTTATTGATTTCAATATATAACCAGTTTTAATGAGAAATTCATTTTCATTTTTATGCTTATACAAAATGAAATCCTTCGGCGTTGAATATTGAAAAGACCATATGAAACAACATTTTTTTGTCCTAATTAATAAAAATTGACTATATTCAGGCACAATAAATTTCCTCAACACTGGATTATATCAGATTACACTATGGAAATCATCTTTGTGTTGTTTTTCTGCAAATTACAAAAATGTGAAATGAAAATTCTTTCTTAGTTTGTCTATAAAGGAGGCTAAAACTGTTTGCTAGTATATATATATATATATATATATATATATATATATATATATATATATATATATATATATATATATATATATATATGTATATATATATATGTATATATATATGTATATATATATATATATATATATATATATATATGTATATATACATTTATATACATACACACATATTTATACTGGTGATACCAGATCAGGCTGCCCTGTGGCTCCCTGAGACGAAATTCACCTACATTGACGTTTTTTGTTTTTTTGTTTGTAAAACTTAATTATGTTCTACAAAACCAAAAACAAAAACAACAGCCCCTCTCCCTTTCTCCCTTTCTCCCTCCCCTTTTTTATTTTTCCTACCCTACTCCCGGTCCTGGATATGACCTTAAACTACATCCGATGGTGAGATCCGGCTTACGGACTTTGGGGAATGTGGAGCCTCCTCTTAATTACCATTGCTCCCAGGTCCACCCTGACCCGGAGTGGTAGTACCTGTTAGGGTCCCAACTATGGGTCAAATAGAAACAGATATTAAAAGGGGAAAGAAACAAAAAAGAGAAGAAAACAAGACCAGATTCGGCATTAAATAACCCAAAAAGGGTTGATATGCCGTAAAACAAAACTACCAAACCAAAAACCCTGATTAAACATTTGAAGATATAAAGAACTTGAAGCATAAAAACTTTCACTATAATGACCAGATTCGGCATTAAATAACCCAAAAAGGGTTGATATGCCGTAAAACAGAACTACCAAACCACCACATATTTATATATATATATATGTTGTTATATATATATATATATATATATATATATATATATATATATATATATATATATATATATATATATGTATATATATATATGTTCTTATCTTTATTGCTATTATTATCATCATTATAACTATTACTACTATTTGTACTGTTCTATTATTATTTATTACTTTTTTACTATTGTTAAAATTACTGGGATTACCACTCTGATTACTGCTGTCGGTAAAACCACTATTATTACTATTTTTATATGATCAGCATTATTGCAACCACTAACCCATATCACAATATCAGCAAACATTATCTTATTATTTACTATTATTACGATTATCACTACCTCCTAGTATTTCTAATATTTCTTAATAATTCTATCTCTTTCCTAAACTATTATTTTTATAAATTCTTAAATATTATTGACCACCATTATCGTTGTTGTCGTCGTTGTTGTTGTTATTATTATTATTATTATTATTATTATTATTATTATTATTATTATTATTATTATTATTATTATTATTATTATTATTATTAATTAATTAATAACGTCGGCATTTCTAGTTATTATTTAGTTATATTTATTTTTCTAGTACTTTTAAATTAAATTAAACTATTATTATTATTATTTTTACTATCATTCATTATTATTTTCATTATTTCATTTCAATTATTATGGGTGTTTATTATTATTATTATTATTATTATTATTATTATTATTATTATTATTATTATTATTATTATTATTATTACTACTACTAATCCTGTTATACTTAACTAATATATTTATTCAATTTATTAATTAATTAATGGTAAGCTAATAAACTCTAGACAAAATATAAAGATAATATAAATTCAGAATTAGCGACACATTTGATTACCACTCCACCCACCACACCAATTACACGCGTCTACTCGCTACTAATGCCGATTATAGCTGATCGGTTTGTTCGCACGCATACACACGTATACATAATATTATAGTTCACTTGAAAAATACATTTATCCGCTCGACTTGAAAATAACTGTCGTTTTTTGACACTTGAATCGTGCATGTTCACCTCCCCCCTCCTATTTTCTATTTCCTATCTCTTCTCTCGCGGTCTGAATCAACAGACGTTTTCTTTTCCTTTTTCTTTTCCTTCTTTTCCTTTATTCGTCTACCTTCCTATCACTTTACCCTACTCCCTTCAGTATATGTCTCTATTTATTTATTTATTTATTTGTCCTGTTTGTTTCAGATTTTAGATTTTTTAGATTTTTTGATTTTTGATTTTAAACATCCCTAAATCACGTGACCCCCCAATTTTTGAAATGTTAAATTTCTTTTCTTCTTCTTCTTCTCTTTCTTTATCTCTCCATTTCATTCTCTCCAAATATGATCTGAGGTTAAGATCGGATTCTAACTCTGCCTGATGAGATCTCAGTTTATAGTAACTGTTGATCGATAACATTGATATGCCAGTGTCGCAGATATTGTGCATGTCTGTGTAAATAAAAAAATTATCATATGTAAAGCTCTATTTTGATATTGAGCACTTTTTATAAACCCGGTTAAAATTCTCTGGATTACCACCCTGTGGATATTTTTACCTGGATTATTACCATTATATATATATATATATATATATATATATATATATATATATATATATATATATATATATATATATATATATATATATATATATATATATTAATGTTATTTTATTTATCCACATAAAATTTTATAAGGAGACATGATATTTTATTTACTGATTTTCAGTATTAATAAAAATGTTATGTAAATCGCTCCAGACAAGGCATAAAGCCATTTGATCTAAGGAGCTAACAAGAACGAAATATGATTATCGCAAAGACAGGAGATGCCTATTGACAGCTAGCTGGAAAAGAGTTCTACAGGTTTGCATTTCTTTTTAAAGAAGCTACGTGAATAGGAATATGTATTACAGTGACGTATCAAAACAGCGAATTGATGGAGACCACTAGACCAACGAGTTAAATGTGTCGGAATTTTCTACCTGCAATTATGTAATCCCTATATCTTCTGTATTATAGTTATATATTTTGCATCCTATTTAATATTTACATATTTTGCATCCTATTTAATATTTGCATATTTTGCATCCTATTTAATATTTACATATTTTGCATCCTATTTAATATTTACATATTTTGCATCCTATTTAATATTTACATATTTTGCATCCTATTTAATATTTACATATTTTGCATCCTATTTAATATTTACATATTTTGTACCCTGTATCATATTTTGATATTCTGTATTTTACACTCTCTATTTATTTGCTTTCGTACTTTTGATGTTGATTTTGTACGAAATTCTATGTAATTTGCATAAAGTTTAAAGCCAGTTCTTTGAAGCTGACGTCAGCGATTCTGGCACCAAATTTTTCCTTTTGGAATTCAGCCAGCTTTGGGAGTGGGCGTAGTTTACCAGCTCATTGATAGAGCGAATTCCCAAAGCGCTTCCTTTCTCCAAGAACACCGAGACTGTGAGATTCAACACAGAAGTTCGTTGCCGCACGGAGCGTTGAATCGAAATGCAACGCGTTAATAAGTTTCGAGGATTTGCGGCTTCTAACCTTTTCTGAAAAAGACAAAGAAGTTGTCGACTTTGACAAGATTGTTCACGCAGCGTTGGCATTGGAAGGCGAAGTTGTCAAGTTTGACACGTTTTATTCACGCAGCGTTGGCGTTAGAAGAACATTTATTCACAGAGTATTAAAGCCTTTAAACTGGCGAAGGCTGTTTGTGTCTTTTGAGAATTGTAAGTACTCCGTCATATTCATTATTTGTTTAAACCTTAGAAACACTTACTCTCCTCATATTTGTAAAATATCATTCGTCGTTGGTTCAAACGACAATTGTCTAACTGATTGAAAAGCAGTTTATTTTGGTTTATAGTAGGCAGCTTATACGCTGTTCCTCCTATTTTGTTTTATCACA
>OY744531.1:28337108-28362108 GCA_963556195.1 Sepiola atlantica | reverse complement strand
ATTCCTAAAACTCTGACACTCCATTATTCTTAATACTCTGACACTTTTTTATTTTTAGCACTCTAACACTCTATAATTTTTAACACTAAAAAAGGATTTCTCTATTGGAGTTAGTGAAATAGACTCTAGGGTCGTGTTCGATGCTTTATCCCCAGTCAAGACATAAAAAAGAAAGTTAAAAAATGTTCTATTAGTAAATTTTATCGCAAATTCATGAAAATTAAAGTTTGAATACTAATTAGAATCATTGCATTACTCATAAAATATGACCCTAGAAAAGGTGGTTAATCTTGTTACAAAGATTCGCTACATATAAAATGAAATAAAACGTTATCTTTGCTCTTTATGGATGTTCGGCGCGAATGCCGACCCAATGGTATCATTATAAAGAAAACTCTGATATCAGATAAATGCTATTATTGGATTAAAATTTTATCCGAGAAAAGTTGTGTTTTATTTCGGAATAAGGATTAGTTTTCACAGAAAGACGGACAGAAAGGCAGACACGGCAAATAGAGTAATGATACACGTTGTTCGGGAGAAAGGCAAGAAACACGCGTGAGAGAAAGAGAGAGAGAGAGAGAGAGAGAGAGAGAGAGAGAGAGAGACAGACAGACAGACAGACAGGGAGGGAGGGGAAGAGAAAGAGCATTTTTCGTCTACATTGTTTCTGGACACTGGTCAAGTACCACATCTCTGTCACATTATCCACTCTCTTAACTGTTTGACTCTTCCCGTCATTATTTTTATCCTAATAAAATGTAGTTTTTTTTTGTCAAAAAGCGTATTTTCCTTATATGAAAAAAAAATGTAAAAGACTTTTGTCAACTTTTAAATGAATGATAATGAAAACTTAACTTTTTCTAGGGTATCGTTTTATTTTGGTACAATATTTTTCGCATACATAGTTTACGCTCAGTTCAATATCTCGCCTTTATCCAGTTTACGCTCAGTTCAATATTTTGCTCATCCCAATTTACGTTCAGTACAATATTTTGCCTATACCACGTTTACACTTAGGTCAATATTTTGCCTAGACCAAGTTTACGCGCAGTTTAATATTTTGCAACAAACCAAATTACGCCCAGTTCCATATTTTACCCATACTTATCTTTCGTGTTTAGTACAATATTTTGCCCATACCGAATCTAGTACAGTTAATATTTTCCCATAACCAGTTTATGCCTAGTTCAATAGTTTACTCATTCCACTTTACGCTCAGTACAATATTTCGTCCATATTGAGTTTACGCACAGTTCAATAGTTTGCACATACTTAGTTTACGTTCAATTCAGGATTTTACCCATACCCAGTTTACGCTAAGTTCAATATTTTGTGTATACATAGTTTACTGTAACTTTAATATTTTACCCATACCCAGTTTACGCTAAGTTCAATATTTTGTGTATACATAGTTTACTGTAACTTTAATATTTTACCCATACCCAGTTTACGCTAAGTTCAATATTTTGTGTATACATAGTTTACTGTAACTTTAATATTTTACCCATACCCAGTTTACGCTAAGTTCAATATTTTGTGTATACATAGTTTACTGTAACTTTAATATTTTACCCATACCCAATTTACGCTAAGTTCAATAGTTTGTGTATACATAGTTTACTGTAACTTTAATATTTTACCCATACCCAGTTTACGCTAAGTTCAATAGTTTGTGTATACATAGTTTACTGTAACTTTAATATTTTACCCATACCCAGTTACGCTAAGTTCAATATTTTGTGTATACATAGTTTACTGTAACTTTAATATTTTACCCATACCCAGTTTACGCTAAGTTCAATATTTTGTGTATACATAGTTTACTGTAACTTTAATATTTTACCCATACCCAGTTTACGCTAAGTTCAATATTTTGTGTATACATAGTTTACTGTAACTTTAATATTTTACCCATACCCAGTTTACGCTAAGTTCAATATTTTGTGTATACATAGTTTACTGTAACTTTAATATTTTACCCATACCCAGTTTACGCTAAGTTCAATATTTTGTGTATACATAGTTTACTGTAACTTTAATATTTTACCCATACCCAGTTTACGCTAAGTTCAATATTTTGTGTATACATAGTTTACTGTAACTTTAATATTTTACCCATACCCAGTTTACGCTAAGTTCAATATTTTGTGTATACATAGTTTACTGTAACTTTAATATTTTACCCATACCCAGTTTACGCCAAGTTCAATATTTTGTGTATACATAGTTTACTGTAACTTTAATATTTTACCCATACCCAGTTTACGCTAAGTTCAATATTTTGTGTATACATAGTTTACTGTAACTTTAATATTTTACCCATACCCAGTTTACGCTAAGTTCAATATTTTGTGTATACATAGTTTACTGTAACTTTAATATTTTACCCATACCCAGTTTACGCTAAGTTCAATATTTTGTGTATACATAGTTTACTGTAACTTTAATATTTTACCCATACCCAGTTTACGCTAAGTTCAATAGTTTGTGTATACATAGTTTACTGTAACTTTAATATTTTACCCATACCCAGTTTACGCTAAGTTCAATATTGTGTGTATACATAGTTTACTGTAACTTTAATATTTTACCCATACCCAGTTTACGCTAAGTTCAATAGTTTGTGTATACATAGTTTACTGTAACTTTAATATTTTACCCATACCCAGTTTACGCTAAGTTCAATATTTTGTGTATACATAGTTTACTGTAACTTTAATATTTTACCCATACCCAGTTTACGCTAAGTTCAATAGTTTGTGTATACATAGTTTACTGTAACTTTAATATTTTACCCATACCCAGTTTACGCTAAGTTCAATATTTTGTGTATACATAGTTTACTGTAACTTTAATATTTTACCCATACCCAGTTTACGCTAAGTTCAATAGTTTGTGTATACATAGTTTACTGTAACTTTAATATTTTACCCATACCCAGTTTACGCTAAGTTCAATAGTTTGTGTATACATAGTTTACTGTAACTTTAATATTTTACCCATACCCAGTTTACGCTTAGTTCAATATTTTGTGTATACATAGTTTACTGTAACTTTAATATTTTACCCATACCCAGTTTACGCTAAGTTCAATAGTTTGTGTATACATAGTTTACTGTAACTTTAATATTTTACCCATACCCAGTTTACGCTAAGTTCAATATTTTGTGTATACATAGTTTACTGTAACTTTAATATTTTACCCATACCCAGTTTACGCTAAGTTCAATATTTTGTGTATACATAGTTTACTGTAACTTTAATATTTTACCCATACCCAGTTTACGCTAAGTTCAATATTTTGTGTATACATAGTTTACTGTAACTTTAATATTTTACCCATACCCAGTTTACGCTAAGTTCAATAGTTTGTGTATACATAGTTTACTGTAACTTTAATATTTTACCCATACCCAGTTTACGCTAAGTTCAATAGTTTGTGTATACATAGTTTACTGTAACTTTAATATTTTACCCATACCCAGTTTACGCTAAGTTCAATAGTTTGTGTATACATAGTTTACTGTAACTTTAATATTTTACCCATACCCAGTTTACGCTAAGTTCAATAGTTTGTGTATACATAGTTTACTGTAACTTTAATATTTTACCCATACCCAGTTTACGCTAAGTTCAATAGTTTGTGTATACATAGTTTACTGTAACTTTAATATTTTACCCATACCCAGTTTACGCTAAGTTCAATAGTTTGTGTATACATAGTTTACTGTAACTTTAATATTTTACCCTGTTATGTATATTATATTTCTTCAGCTGCATTTGCCCAGGATTGAACTCAGCACCTTGGGATTACGAGATGGATTATGTGCACTTGCATATATTTCCGTTAAAGTAAAATTACTGGGTTTTCTTGTCCACGTGACCTGTTTGGCTCTGTGAGCCTGGGGAGGTGTTATTAAAGCGATTTGGTAACAGGAGTAAATATGACCCGATCGTTGAGGTAGTGGAACTCCTCGAGGCTAACCCTACACATGCAAGAATACGATATCATGATGGCCGGGAAGATTCAGTAGCACTAAGACATTTAGCACGTTTTCCACGCTCGGGTCGATCTCAAGATTCTGCTGAAAACGTTCTACCTGACATAGGCCCTTTGCCTGATACAAGTTCCACAAATACTCCTTCACCTAGGGAAAGTTATACAGAAAATGAATTAGTGAATCAGAATTCAGAGAATCAACCTTCCCAGAGAGATGGTGCTTCTGATAGTGAACTACTTCCCCGCCGGTCTAGCAGGATTCGCAAACCAGTCCAGCGTCTGGATTTATAAAACTTTCTGATAACAATCTCTGTTACAAGTGGGAGAGAATGTTATGTATATTATATTTCTTCAGCTGCATTTGCCCAGGATTGAACTCAGCACCTTGGGATTACGAGATGGATTACGTGCACTTGCATATATTTCCGTTAAAGTAAAATTACTGGGTTTTCTTGTCCACGTGACTTTTTAATTTAAATGCGTTCTCTTTCTTTTACCATATATACGTTCTTAGCCTCTTGCCTTGTTGGCATTGTAGTTTTGAATTAATTGAATAAAGCCTTAGAAAAGGTTTTTCTATTCGTGTCTTCTTTTTACATTACATACCCATACCCAGTTTACGCTAAGTTCAATATTTTGTGTATACATAGTTTACTGTAACTTTAATATTTTACCCATACCCAGTTTACGCTAAGTTCAATAGTTTGTGTATACATAGTTTACTGTAACTTTAATATTTTACCCATACCCAGTTTACGCTAAGTTCAATATTTTGTGTATACATAGTTTACTGTAACTTTAATATTTTACCCATACCCAGTTTACGCTAAGTTCAATAGTTTGTGTATACATAGTTTACTGTAACTTTAATATTTTACCCATACCCAGTTTACGCTAAGTTCAATATTTTGTGTATACATAGTTTACTGTAACTTTAATATTTTACCCATACCCAGTTTACGCTAAGTTCAATATTTTGTGTATACATAGTTTACTGTAACTTTAATATTTTACCCATACCCAGTTTACGCTAAGTTCAATATTTTGTGTATACATAGTTTACTGTAACTTTAATATTTTACCCATACCCAGTTTACGCTAAGTTCAATATTTTGTGTATACATAGTTTACTGTAACTTTAATATTTTACCCATACCCAGTTTACGCTAAGTTCAATATTTTGTGTATACATAGTTTACTGTAACTTTAATATTTTACCCATACCCAGTTTACGCTAAGTTCAATAGTTTGTGTATACATAGTTTACTGTAACTTTAATATTTTACCCATACCCAGTTTACGCTAAGTTCAATAGTTTGTGTATACATAGTTTACTGTAACTTTAATATTTTACCCATACCCAGTTTACGCTAAGTTCAATATTTTGTGTATACATAGTTTACTGTAACTTTAATATTTTACCCATACCCAGTTTACGCTAAGTTCAATATTTTGTGTATACATAGTTTACTGTAACTTTAATATTTTACCCATACCCAGTTTACGCTAAGTTCAATATTTTGTGTATACATAGTTTACTGTAACTTTAATATTTTACCCATACCCAGTTTACGCTAAGTTCAATATTTTGTGTATACATAGTTTACTGTAACTTTAATATTTTACCCATACCCAGTTTACGCTAAGTTCAATATTTTGTGTATACATAGTTTACTGTAACTTTAATATTTTACCCATACCCAGTTTACGCTAAGTTCAATATTTTGTGTATACATAGTTTACTGTAACTTTAATATTTTACCCATACCCAGTTTACGCTAAGTTCAATATTTTGTGTATACATAGTTTACTGTAACTTTAATATTTTACCCATACCCAGTTTACGCTAAGTTCAATAGTTTGTGTATACATAGTTTACTGTAACTTTAATATTTTACCCATACCCAGTTTACGCTAAGTTCAATATTTTGTGTATACATAGTTTACTGTAACTTTAATATTTTACCCATACCCAGTTTACGCTAAGTTCAATATTTTGTGTATACATAGTTTACTGTAACTTTAATATTTTACCCATACCCAGTTTACGCTAAGTTCAATAGTTTGTGTATACATAGTTTACTGTAACTTTAATATTTTACCCATACCCAGTTTACGCTAAGTTCAATATTTTGTGTATACATAGTTTACTGTAACTTTAATATTTTACCCATACCCAGTTTACGCTAAGTTCAATATTTTGTGTATACATAGTTTACTGTAACTTTAATATTTTACGTATACCCAGTTTACGCTCGATACAATCTTTTGTTATTTCAATGTTTACGTTCAGTTCAATAATTTACACATATTCAGTTTACGCCCAGTGCAATATTTTACGCCTACCTCGTTTAGGCTCAGTTAAATATTTTTTCCATAGACAGCTTATGCCCAGTTCAATATTTTTTACATACTCAGTTTACGCTCACATTCTTTTCAGTTGAGGTTAGCATCAGCCGACATACTTTTGTCCACTAATTCAGGGCATCCAGGAAGGATCGAACTCACTATGTAACTGTAAAATGCTGCTCAATGAAGTTGTTAACAATTGGCGTGTGGGGGGGGGGGGTGTCCTCATCTATTATTGTAACTTTATAACACTTGTGTGTGAGTAGATTGATTTCCCATACGCTGTTAAGTCATATTAATCCAATTCTGTAATTAGAAGTTGAGTGGTTTATCGTATTGTGACGTGAATTAACCTTGCTATTCTTCATTCTTTAAAACTAATGTTTTTTTTGTTTGTTTGATTGTTCTATTTTGTTGTTGTTTTTTTTGTTTTTTTGGGTTTTTTTGTTTTTGTTTTTAGTTTTTTCAAGCCGTTGTTTATATTTAGCCACGATGATTAGAAAATAATCCGTGTCGATTTTATTTCGTAATTGAAAATCTTTGTATGCTTCAAACGATTCTTTGTCGGCGTTTTCTATTTCTAGCTCCACTTGTTGCCACTTCCCCAGTTAATCTATTTTTATACCTCTCCCCTCCCCCTCCTCCTCCGCCTCCGCCTCCGCCTCCGCCTCTTACTCCTCTTCCGTCTCCCACTTCGAATAATCATCATAAAAAAGACTTTCCTTTCTCCTTCGATGTGCCTAGAGTCAGGCCGAATTTCCATGGACATAACTTATTCGAAAGGATTTCCTGTCTACGGAACACATTACCACAGGGCTACTTCCCTGCTGATTACATCTTGGTTGTCTTCAAATCCAATGGCAACAAATTATTGTCATAAATGATCAAACTCAGTTAATACCTTTGATCAATGTTAGTACTCCCATAATGTTCCTCATCCTTCGCCTGGTAATCATTACCGTTTCATTAACACTGACTCTCGAGTTGCTCTTGGCCTTGATATGTGGTGACCTCCAAAATTTGAAAAAAATATCGAAATCGGTCATGCCGGGTTCAAATCTTCGTGAATCTATTGACGCACTAATACTGTCCGGAAAGGTATGAGACCGCAATCTCCCTCCAGCTACGGGTAAAATTAGCAACTCGTGTTCAATGAATCGTATACAAAAGCAATATAAAAATAGACATGACTGAGTTGAAAGTGTAGTACACTGGGATAGTTATAAACGATTTCGGGCTGTGATCAAAGTGTAGGATATGTTCTGTCCTCAATCAGCGAAGAAGAAATCATTATTTATTTTTGTCCCAATGCAAAGTGCCCCTTTCTCGTGGAGCTGTATGTTTCCTACATTAAAAACCGACCTTGTGTCGTACCATGCCCACGTGATGAGGCATGTAAATAGGAACAACATTTTGGACACACAAACAAATGGTACAAACAAAAACCGGAGCCTGTATTGGGAAAAGGAAAGGCATAACATCCTCTGGGAGTTTGAAATAGAAGCAGGCAAACTCATCCAAGCTAAAAACAAAAAAAAACAAACAAAAAAAAACAGATATAATAATAGTCAGTAAGAAAGGAAAATACTTGCTTAAACGTAGACTTCACCGTTAAAGCTGATCACAGGTTGAAAATGAATGGAGGTCAGAAAAAAAAAACGAAGTAAGAACTTGTCATGAAGCTACAGACGATATGAAACATGAAAAATACCGTAACACAAATTCTTGTAAGAGCACTATACACACTTCATCACTGAAGAAAAGTCCTAGAGTGCGGAAACCAACCAACATAACCACCTGATACTAACTAATCACAGATAAATTGAAATAAAATAGCACTGAAACCAAACCCAACTGCTTAGGGAGGGGGGAGGGAGACAATATATGTTTTATACATTTGTACAAGTAGTATAAACACCATTAGGTTCGTCTCACTTCCTAGTTGGGTTTACCAAAATCGTTTGGTCCCACGAAAAATTAGCGTAGAAGGTCTGAGAGGACATAAAGAGCCCAGAAGAGATACCATCATCCAGACTGGGGGAGGATGCTGAGAGTGTTTGAATCTAGAGGAGATTTACTGTCACTCAAATATCCGAGAAAACAACCGAACGTTATCAGTGAGAAATCACTGGCGAACGACTGGTGAGAAAACACCAAGTAGGTTACAATGATAGTTGAATGAAACTATGGGTACTGGGATATCTTTAATGATTTGTTGTCACCCAGACTCCAGGGAAAAGCACCGGTTTTGTCTACGAGACATCACAGAGAACGGCTGATGTTAGAAATCTTTAGATACGAAATACTGAACGTATTTATTTAATATTCAACATCAATGTGTATCTCTCTCTATATATAAAGCAAAGTTGTATGTATGTATGTATGTATGTATGTATGTATGTATGTATGTATGTGTGTATGTATGTATGTATGTATGTATGTATGTGTGTGTGTATGTATGTATGTATGTATGTATGTATGTATGTATGTATGTATGTACGTGTGTCGCAGTATCACAGTTCAACGGTTGATCTAAGAGCGAAACTAACCGCAGATTTTGATCAGCATGTTTGATCCGGTGTCCTTATCGACGTCAGAAGCTCTTGAACCTTTTTTGAAACTCATTATTCAAAATCAAAAGTGCGTAAAACTAACATTAAAAGCAATCCGACCGAACAACTGCTTTTTACATCAGATCATTCTACGTATTTGTTCTCTCCCTTTAGGTAGATTCAACATTATTTGTATTCATAAATAAATAAATAAATAAATAAATAAATAGATAACTTATTTCTCTCGCGTTTGAAGTGACATTGGCACAACAGCCTCGCGGTAAGAGGAGATTCGAATCGTTCGACTGGCGGTACACTTTTATAATCCATACTAATGAATGAAACATATGTATGCCTATGGATATTAAAAACTATTTATTTAAAAATAAATTATTACAAAGCTCCGTAAAGTCGAGCACTTTGAAAGAGATTAGATTGAGATATAAAAAAAAAAAATAGCCACGTTGCGAATTCTCTTATTTTAGGTTCAATCTTCAACACTGTCTGATTCTCATTATTTGTGTTTCTAAATAAATACAGCACTTATTTCTCTCGTATTTGAAGCGGGATTGCCACGACGACCGTCACGGTAAGTAGCTTGGCTTCAAGATATTCGTATCCGGGGTTCGAATTGTACAACCGGGGGTTCAGCTTCATAATCCATACTGTTGAGTGTTTAAGGTAACACGAAGCATATATATGTGTATTGACATAAAAAATATTTATTTACTAAATAATAATAATAATAATAATAATAATAATAATAATAATAATAATAATAATAATAATAATAGGCCTGTGTAAAAAAGAATCCGACCTTAAGCCTGAAAAAATAGTTCAAATACGTAACAGGGTTGGGACACTAATCCCCGTCAAAGTACGCCTCTTATTCTTACACACACTTAGCCCACCGATCCATCCACTGCCGTAAACACATCTGAAAGTCTTCTTTTGGAATGGTGTTCATCTCCGCCGTCGCTTTAGATTTAGCAGGTGTTTGGAGAAGATGCGATGTGTAACACAAATTAAGGAGTAGTTCAACCGATTCAAAAATGGCCGCACGCCAGCAGAGAGTGGCCAGCGTTCTGGCAAGCGCCAAACTGCTCGGAGTGCAGCTGTTGTTGAGAGGGTGCGAAAAAGAGATAATGCAGAACGCGACTGCGGGGATGAACACCATTCCAAAAAAAGACTTCCAAAGGTGTTTCCGGTAGTAGGTGGATCGGTGTGCTAAGTGTGTACAAGCACAAGGGGCCTACTTTGAAGGGGATTAGGTTCCCAACCCCGTCACGTAATTGAAATATTTCTCTGTCCTAAGGTCGGATATATTTAAGATAGGCCTAGTATTATATATATATATATATATATATATATATATATATATATATATATATATATATATATATATATATATATATATATATATATATATATATATTTGTTATTGTTTATTATATATGTACGTATACGTTTCGTCCCTTTTCATCAGCATAGAGATATGACTATTCACTACCGGACGTACGATTCGAAACCCTGGATCACAAGTATTTTTCAACTCAAATCCAACGTCGTTAACCGCGCGGCCAATATTTGAATAGCCGATAAACAATGATAATTTAACACATTTAAAAGCGGCGTGATGTCTAGGCATTCGACTTCTATTAAAGAAGGAATGATGCATATAAAGCAAGTGACATCATGCTGTGTTTGTACTACCAGTAGAGTGCTCTACTTATTTTACGAGGAGCGACAAATATAAAATAAAATATAAAATAAATATAACATTTTATGTGGATACATGAAATAATAATTATATAATTATTATTTCATTTGTCCACATAAAATGTTATAAGGAGATATAATCTTTTCTGTGCTAATTTTCAGTATTTATTCAAACAGTACTCAATACGTCAGTAGAGCTAGGTAGTAAGTTATGAAAATATATTTATGGCAATTAAGCTACACAGAGACTTCCGCGTTTCATCCCTATAGTGAATCGTCAGGCTAAAAAGCATATATATATATATATATATATATATATATATATATATATATATTCTTTACTTTTGCGTCAAAAGAAAAGCCACATACATGTGGCTTTTATCTACTTTTCATTTTTCTTATCTTTCCGTTTTTACTGGAGATGAGGCATCCTACCGGATGCCAGACATTCACCAGGTATTTCAGACACTCCAGCCAAGACATCTTTTAAAGATTCTAACCGTATCTTTAAGTGCAATTGTTTGTATTTCTCTTGCACTCGGTTCACTGGGTATACTCGCTAGATAGAAGGTTGTTGTGTGTGTATAAACATTTTAAGAGAAGCGTGAAGCACTTATTTATTGCGTGTTCATATCTTGTACGTAATTTGACGCAATGCGTACAATGGAATATGAACCCGTCATAGCGGATTTCGTAGTCAAAAACGGTATCCATTGCGCCAATTACTCACCAAACCTTTATCAGAATAGATGACCACCGCATTCTAAAGCAGCCGCTGTTCAGTGAACAAAATAGGGTCACACGAAACGAGGTCATCAAAACAAAAGATATAAGTTGAATCTTAAATGGTGTGACGTCACTCTGGCCGAACTTATCGACACCAAGGAGAATGGCGTGACATGACAAAGATAACACGGAGACATTTTTGTAGGTGGCGCATCGCACAGAGACAACGCAGCTACAGGGCGTCGCCATAAAACAAGTTCACTCCCTTGGAATTAAAAGAATATCAATGTACCTTGGACATTTATCTCTATCTACTGGCCTTCCCTCGAGGGCAGAGTTAGACACAAGGTCGATGTTTTATGCGAGGAAAATCCAGCTCCCCAAAAAACAGCACTCTGTATTGGTACAAAAATAAAGACTTCTCCTTTACTGACCGAGCACAGAAAAGATGAAGCGTAGTATACTACACTTTGATCCTAGTTGTCATACCAGTCGAGGTTCACCTCAGCCTTATTCTGGCAACCTAGGGACTACCTCGCTGGGGATCAGACACTTATTTGTCGCTATGAGGTATGGTTCTACTCGGCCCTAGGAGGCGCGCCCTGTCTGACATTACTTCCTTCTTCAAGGGGGGGATTTTTTTTATTACCGATCGGTCCTATTAGAAAATTACTAAGGACTTCTTCCCAGTTATAGCAGATAGATTTAATAAAAAGTTCCGTTAAGAATTCTGTTCAAATTCCCGAGTTCGACAGAAAGATTCCCAAGTTCAAACAGGTACACCTGAACAAGGTCGGAGGTTACATCGGCCGATACATTGTGATAAAAACACCTAAAATGAGAACAGCAGTCCCAATATATATCAAATTCTACAAATTAGTTTGCTTGTTTTAAACTATGTTGGTATCCGCCTTCTTGCAATTATTAATGTCCAAATGTTTTCATTGTTTTTAACTATTTTAGTGTCCAACATTTGGAATGTATAGTTTCCAATTAGTGTGCTTGTTTTTAACTGTGTTGGTGTCCGCTTTCTTGCAATCATTAATGTCCAAATGTTTTCATTGTTTTAAACTATTTTAGTGTCCAACATTTGTAACTTTTAGTTTCCAAATAGTTTGCTTGTTTTTAACTGTGTTGGTGTCCGCCTTTTTGCAATTATTAATGTCCAAATGTTTTCATTGTTTTTAACTATTTTAGAGTCAAACATTTGAAACTTTTAGTTTCCAATTAGTTTGCTTGTTTTTAACTGTGTTGGTGTCCGCCTTTTTGCAATCATTAATGTCCAAATGTTTTCATTGTTTTTAACTATTTTAGAGTCAAACATTTGAAACTTTTAGTTTCCAATTAGTTTGCTTGTTTTTAACTGTGTTGGTGTCCGCCTTTTTGCAATCATTAATGTCCAAATGTTTTCATTGTTTTTAACTATTTTAGAGTCAAACATTTGAAACTTTTAGTTTCCAATTAGTTTGCTTGTTTTTAACTGTGTTGGTGTCCGCCTTTTTGCAATTATTAATGTCCAAATGTTTTCATTGTTTTTAACTATTTTAGTGTCAAACATTTGTAACTTTTAGTTTCCAATTAGTTTGCTTGTTTTTAACTGTGTTGGTGTCCGCTTTCTTGCAATTATTAATGCCCAAATGTTTTCATTGTTTTGAACTATTTTAGTGTCAAACATTTGTAACTTTTAGTTTCCAAATAGTTTGCTTGTTTTTAACTATGTTTGTGTCCGCTTTCTTGCAATTATTAATGTCCAAATGTTTTTATTGTTTTTAACTATTTTAGAGTCAAACATTTGAAACTTTTAGTTTCAAATTAGTTTGCTTGTTTTTAACTGTGTTGGTGTCCGCCTTTTTGCAATCATTAATGTCCAAATGTTTTCATTGTTTTTAACTATTTTAGAGTCAAACATTTGAAACTTTTAGTTTCCAATTAGTTTGCTTGTTTTTAACTGTGTTGGTGTCCGCCTTTTTGCAATTATTAATGTCCAAATGTTTTCATTGTTTTTAACTATTTTAGAGTCAAACATTTGAAACTTTTAGTTTCCAATTAGTTTGCTTGTTTTTAACTATGTTTGTGTCCGCTTTCTTGCAATTATTAATGCCCAAATGTTTTCATTGTTTTGAACTATTTTAGTGTCAAACATTTGTAACTTTTAGTTTCCAAATAGTTTGCTTGTTTTTAACTGTGTTGGTGTCCGCCTTTTTGCAATCATTAATGTCCAAATGTTTTCATTGTTTTTAACTATTTTAGAGTCAAACATTTGTAACTTTTAGTTTCCAATTAGTTTGCTTGTTTTTAACTGTGTTGGTGTCCGCTTTCTTGCAATTATTAATGTCCAAATGTTTTCATTGTTTTTAACTATTTTAGAGTCAAACATTTGGAACTTTTAGTTTCAAATTAGTTAGCTTTTTTTTACTGTGTTGGTGTCCGTCTTTTTGCAATCATTAATGTCCAAATGTTTTCATAGTTTTTAACTATTTTAGTGTCCAACATTTGTAACTTTTAGTTTCCAAATAGTTTGCTTGTTTTTAACTGTGTTGGTGTCCGCCTTTTTGCAATTATTAATGTCCAAATGTTTTCATTGTTTTTAACTATTTTAGTGTCCAACATTTGTAACTTTTAGTTTCCAAATAGTTTGCTTGTTTTTAACTGTGTTGGTGTCCGCCTTTTTGCAATTATTAATGTCCAAATGTTTTCATTGTTTTTAACTATTTTAGAGTCAAACATTTGAAACTTTTAGTTTCCAATTAGTTTGCTTGTTTTTAACTGTGTTGGTGTCCGCCTTTTTGCAATTATTAATGTCCAAATGTTTTCATTGTTTTTAACTATTTTAGAGTCAAACATTTGAAACTTTTAGTTTCCAATTAGTTTGCTTGTTTTTAACTGTGTTGGTGTCCGCCTTTTTGCAATCATTAATGTCCAAATGTTTTCATTGTTTTTAACTATTTTAGAGTCAAACATTTGAAACTTTTAGTTTCCAATTAGTTTGCTTGTTTTTAACTATGTTTGTGTCCGCTTTCTTGCAATTATTAATGCCCAAATGTTTTCATTGTTTTGAACTATTTTAGTGTCAAACATTTGTAACTTTTAGTTTCCAAATAGTTTGCTTGTTTTTAACTGTGTTGGTGTCCGCCTTTTTGCAATCATTAATGTCCAAATGTTTTCATTGTTTTTAACTATTTTAGTGTCCAACATTTGTAACTTTTAGTTTCCAATTAGTTTGCTTGTTTTAACTGTGTTGGTCTCCGCCTTTTTGCAATCATTAATGTCCAAATGTTTTCATTGTTTTTAACTATTTTAGTGTCCAACATTTGTAACTTTTAGTTTCCAATTAGTTTGCTTGTTTTAACTGTGTTGGTCTCCGCCTTTTTGCAATCATTAATGTCCAAATGTTTTCATTGATTTTAACTATTTTAGTGTGCAACATTTGTAACTTTTAGTTTCAAATTAGTTTGCTTGTTTTTAACTATATTTGTGTCCGCTTTCTTGCAATTATTAATGTCCAAATGTTTTTATTGTTTTTAACTATTTTAGTGTCCAACATTTGTAACTTTTAGTTTCCAATTAGTTAGCTTGTTTTTAACTGTGTTGGTGTCAGTGTGTTTGGTAAAAGTAATTTGTTGTAAATTAGTTTTTTGTTTTGTTTTTCACCTCTTTTTTGTCATTAATATCAATGCATCATTGCCGGAGATGTTTTTTTTTTAAATAAATGGTTGTTGCTACAATTTGGGGCTATTTTGTAACATATATTTAAACGTTATCCATTAGATTCCATCAGTGTATCATTACTGCCAATGGTTTCGTTAGGAAGAGTATCGTGCGAATTTGTTGTTTTTGTTCGGCAAGTCGAACTTCTAGATAATGCCTCAGGATTGTATGGTCTGCATGAAGTCCCCCCCCCGGTTTGTCGCAGCCAATCGTTGCAGGATTGCAGGTTTTTACCCCGACAGGCTTAGCGAAGTCGGTGAATTTTTTGCTTTGAACACACAAAGAGCTAGCGCAGTAACAACGTGTTCATCATCACGAGACTGCCTTGCAGTTCTGCGTCTGATCCGTCTTTGCATGTCACACACAAAGGCATGGACGACCAGAGGACGACGGATCCTGATGCAAACTCCTCCTTGATTTTCATCAGAGTCGAGTTAGCAGGTTTCAGTCCTAATACCGTTTGGTGATAAACCTGTCCGCCATGGGTGACCCTTCCAAGAATCGAAACTCTGACACTATCATGTTGTAACCGGGACGATGGCAACGTGGTAGGAGGTAATACTACAGTAAGGAAGAGTCAGACTTGAGGGAGTATCGTTCGGCGGTGTGTGAGTGAAGTAATTGCTACAGAAAACCAAGTTCGAATTCCGTCGGATCCGTTCAGTTCATTTTCGTTCTAAGTACAATTTCAGTTCCCTTATAATGAATTGATTACAATAAAGCATTAAAGATTTCTTTTTGTTTAGCATTAAATATTCAGCAAAAAGGCTTGATATGTCATAAATGAATACTAATGACTTTCTCAAAATAATAAGCTTGCCTTATTAGATTGACGCTACATAATCTTCAAACAGCTCATTTAAAAAGCAAATCCTCAATTCGTTTACTCATTTATGGTGTAAAATCTATAAGTATGTAACACAGAGAAGAATTTAGGTATTACCAGAAAAAAAATCGTTACCCGTTAGATAAGCCATTAAGTTTGGGTTAGATTGTTTGAATCGAGAAAAGGAGAGTTTTCAGACTCTTTCTTCTCGCGCTCTCTCTCTCTCTCTCTCTCTTTATTCATTCTCGCGCTCTCTCTCTCTCTCTCTTTATTCATTCTCTCTCTCTCCCTCTCTCTTTGTCTTTCTCCGGCTACGGGTTAAATAGTATTAGTATTAGTGCTGATATTTCCTCTTGATTATAATGGACTGTTGCAATTTTGCTTGTTACTGTTACAGGAGTCGACACCTTAGCCGTCGTCGCTTCTTGTTTTCTTGTTGTCTCCCTTCGTCAATATTGAAAGAGAAGAGAAGAAGAGTTAAAAGTTGACAGAGAGAGAGAGAGAGAGAGAGGGGGGGGGAGAGAGAGAAAGAGAAAGAGAGAGAGAGAGCGTAGCAGTAATTGACACCTTCGACGACTCCGTATTCTTATCTTCTCGCTATCTCTATTAAACAGTATAGATAAAGAGGGTTATATTACCTTCAAGTGTTAATACATAGAAAGATGGAAAAAAAGAGACGATAGTAAGAGATACCGTATAGAATAATAGATATCGTATAGAAAAAGAACGTGGGGCGTAAAAAACACCAAGTGAATGTGGGCGAGAGTGATGGACAGAAACTGAGTAAAAGATAATTTAATTTGGTACAAATTTTTACGTTGTGAAAAACAACAACCAAGATGGGGATAGTAGTCCGAATAATGCAAATAATTGGAATACATAAATGCTGATACATTTTTCGTGGCATTGTTCAAAAGAAATACTGAGGAACTAAAAAGTACAATTTATTTGCCGATGTGTAATCGCTGACAGACACGCCATCCACCTACCTCAATGCTAGAATAAAATAAAACTTCGAAATACATAGAATATTTCAACGGCCACATCATTCTTACTTCATTTGAACATCTTTTGAAAATCTACTTACCTTTCTTTAGCTCTGTGTATCTTAATTGAAATCAGTTTTTCGCTTCGGGCAACAGCTTTGAAACACCCACATAGAAGCACTTATGAGACTAGTCATGGCAGACATCGCTCTCAGTCTGGGTTATTAGTGGTTGGATGACCACACCCTTTTATTGAAAAGAGTAGGTAAATCCCACTGTCGGCCGCTCGCCGCGGTTTGCATGATCTGTGTGAGGGAATAGATTTTCTTGCATTTGCCATAATGGCTCAAATTGCAGAGTATTCGCCTCGCATACGAGTTACTCGGGTTTCGAACCTCGAGTTCGGATGTTTCCTACTGTATATCTCAGAGGAGGACGATACTCGAGTCTAGGGCTTCCCGTATTATCTATGGCTTTCATGGTTTGTGTGGGCTGCGGTGATCTGATTTTGGAAATAATTATATAGTATCTCACATTTAATCTAGTATATATATATATATTATATTATATATATATATATATATATATATATATATATATATATATATATATATATATATATATGATACCCCTAAATGTTGGCCTTTTGGCTAAGATCAAAGTGTAGTATCTGTTCCGATGGATACTGCACCCCATACTGGTGTTGTCTTGGCCTTCGGGTCTTGATTTACGCCGGTCAATGGGTCTGTCCTGTGCAGTTCTGGAGGGTCCACCTTCCCAGGCTTTGCCTCCCCTCTTTGGGGAGGAGTAAGTTTATTGCTTACTGTCTGAGGCGCCTCTACCGGGGAATGCCGACGGGGCTGCCCAGGCAATTTTTAAACCCCACTTTCCTGACCCGACCTTGGGTCACATCTTACTTGTGGGAGTAAGATAAAAACCGGCCTTGTGCCTAACTCCTGGAGAGGAGTAAATCAATACTCACCGTATGTTTTATAATATGTATTGCAAAATCACAATGATCGGTTAATTAGTTTAGGAGATTACGCTATATATATATATATATATATATATATATTAATTATTTATTACCTACAGACATCGATGTATCATGCTTACGCAAACCTCAGTGCAGGAAGCTAATTCCTGACGGTCGACGGGCGCGAACTCCGACTACAAATCGCCACTGATTCGCAGTCAAAGGAGTTACCTGTTTGCCATTAGAAATTAGCTTAGAATTTAAAGGAATTTAACTTTGTAAATAGCAAGTCGGCAAGTATTCACAGCAAGCGACGAAGAGTGATCAACAACAACAAATCGTGTTGGATCTCGCAATATATATATATATATATATATATATATATATATATATATTACACCTAACTTAATAAATATATATATATATATATATATATATATATATATATATATATATATATATATATATATATATACCAGACTTTGTGTTAAAAAAATCTGGAAATAAAAACGCAAGTAACAAAACTCACATTATCAGAGCATTTATAAATGTAGGTTAAATTAAGAATATAAGTTTCTGTTTATTTTAATGAAGTCCGTATTCAACAACTAGTACAGCTAGCAAAAATACGTATATTTTCCTAAAGTTTGCAATACTAAATTCGACCACAAACAACGAATACCAATTAGAGTAGTACAAATAAAAAAGAAGGTCACTAAAAGTTAAGAAAAATATAAATAAAGGAAGAGAATAGGATTTTAAAAATAATGCGAAAAAAATATGTATTATTAGTTCTAAATAAAAGAGAATTTAATTTTTTAAACCAAGAAAAGCAATCCTCATATATTTTTTTTACTTAAGATTTGCTTCTCTTTATATTTAACTATTAAATGTAATGATGAAATTTTTACTAATTTCCTTATATATATATATATATATATATATATATATATATATATATATATATATATATATATATATATAAAAATAATATTTCATGTATCCACATAATATTATAAGGAGATGTAATCTTTTATGTATCAATTTTTAGTATTTACTTACACAGTGCTCAATAGGTCAGTAGAGCTAGGTATTAAGTTATGAAAATATATTTATGGCAATTAAGCTACACACAGGCTTCCGTGTTTCATCCCAGTAGCGAATTGTCCGGCCAAAATGCATGGAGTTTGTATTGTCGGGTGTTTTTTATATATACACGTGGTGTTTAATCTGGCTAATTAACCTATCAGACCCTTTATTCTCTTAACCAATCGTTGGTTTTCTCACAAACAAAAGTTCGGTTTATTTTACTTCCTATTTTCTATTCTATTGTTCTCTTTTCTATAGGATGGCTCATCCTCGTTTCTTTGTTGTGTCGAAATAATAGGTGACCTTATTCTAACACTGCTTGCTTGTATTTCTATTTAAGGTTTTAGTTTAGTTTCGTTTTTGTATTTAGTTATTTGTTCATTTATTTATTTATTTATTTATTTATTATGTATTGTTAACCTAAGGTGAATGTTATTCTTTGTAAGCAGTTGTTTGCTATTTCACTTCTACAGTTTTAAAGTTTTTTTCGGGGGGGGGGGGTCTTTAAAGTTTAGGATTTCAAATTTTTCATTCAGGCATAATTTACACTGGTCGTCTAAATTTCCACATGTTCTGGCCTGTCGTATTATCTTCCACTCGATTATTAATGAGCTCCCAATAATAGTTTGCTAGTGCTGTTTTAATTCGACGTTCTTTGTTTTTAAATGTGCTGTTGTGGTCGTAATATCTGGTTTAAAGGTCATACCCACGTAGTACTTCTTGTTATTCGGTTTTTCACTTGGTAAACATTGTGGCTTGATAAACAATACTTTTGGTTAGGCATTTCTTTTATAGTGGACAAAGTGTACGGATTATGCAGTTACAGCTTTTCTCTTCATTACTAAGTTTTTCATTTCTATTTGGGTGATTGCTATTAGAGTTTTGGTAATTACCATTTGTAGTGCTTATATTTCTGTTATTTTTAGTGTTATTTTTGCTATATTGGTCACTTTTTTACGCAATTTATTACTTTTTCTTTTCTGTAGGACAGTTTAAGGTTATTTTTATTGAATATTTTATGCAGGAAATTGGTTACGGGGAAGTGTTTTTCAATGACATTTAGGAATTTCTTGCCCAGTTTAGTTTTTAGCAGCTGATTATTAGGCGGTGTATACCAGATTATATTTCTTTTTCTTTTCCTTTTTTTTTTAATTTTATTATAATTGTTGGTGTCCTGTTTCTTATATTTAATTTCGATATTACGGTACCCACTATTTTTAGAGCTGTATTGTAAATGTAAAACCTCATGTTTCTTGATGATTTATGCTTGCATTTTTTTTTTCGTTTGTCTTTTTCACACACACACACACACACACACACACACACACACACACACACACACACACACACACATATATATATATATATATATATATATGTATATATGTGTGTGTGTGTGTGTGTGTGTGTGTGTGTAAAATAATGATGCAGACATGTCGAGTAATGACGCATAAGACGCTTCGGGGTGGCTAAGGACATGACCCCGCAATAATGAAGAAGAGCCGAAGACTAGATAGATTGTCAATTAAGCTAAAAGAACAACGGAAATGAATCGGTGACCTTTAAACGATCCCAGATGTGTGAGGTCGACGAGTTCATTTCGGAGTATGACGTCGTAAAAAAACGACTCGGTAACCTTTAAAAGAGTCATGTGCACGAGGTCAGAAAAAGAAGGCACCCGGAGTGCAAAGTCAGAAATTAAAACGTCGGTTTTAAACGAATGGAGAATGAGCGCTTACGTAGCAGAGATCGAGTTAGGAGGATATCGAGAAAGACTTGTCGTGGGTCATCCTCGAAGAGAGGTACCCCCACCACGGCCGAACTGCCGTAAACAAGCCTTCAATAGATTTCGGGAGCAGACGGCTACAGAACGTATTGTCGTGTTTCCCTCTAGGTTGCAAGGTAAATCACTATGCCGGGTTTTCGTGAAAATAACCGACGTTGGGTAGAGTCGAAAATCAACCGCCGTCAAGGTAAAGAAAGAGGTTTCTTCGTAAGACAAGGGAAAGAACAATAATACCAAAGGACTTTTGCTAACAAAGAAATATTTTATTATATATATGTGTATACCCAACTTATATCCGCTGGTGGTGAAGAATAAAGAAACTTTTTTTTCATAACTCAAAACCCAATATACCAAATTAGTTCAAACTTTGCACAAAATTTTTATTTGATAGGTTCTATAAGTGTGTAGAATTTCAGCATCATTAGTCAAGGCAAACCAGAGATCCAGAAAGTTCAATCATGAAATCATGTTATCTGTGTGTACGTACGTACGTACGTACTTATGTGCCACCCTGTATCTCATCCACTATTTGATGGATTCAGCTGATTTTTGGCAGAGATAGAGGTCCTAGGGTCTAGTTGATGGAATTTTGATTTCAGTTTACCATATACCTTAGTCTTTCAGAAAATTCCAAAAACTTAAAAATTACCATTGTATTGAGGTACAGCCTTTACAGAAGTAGTGACATTCCATGATAAATGCCAGTATACTGAAATCATATGCTCTTAATAGGGTTAAGATGAAAATTCATATACACTAAATGTACAAAAGCAAGGAAATTCCCAAATGTTTACACTTTTATTGTCATTAAGGGTATGCGAGCACAACAGGGCTATGTATTTTACTGGTAGGAATTTTTCTTCAGCGCACCTCACACACTTAATCCACTCATGCATAGAGATTTATACTGTAGTGATGTGATAATGAAATGGTTTGGTTGATATGTAGCCATACCCTTAATGACAATAAAAGTGTAAACATTTGGGAATTTCCTTGCTTTTGTACATTTAGTGTATATGAATTTTCATCGTAACCCTATTAAGGGCATATGATTTCAGTATACTGGCATTTTTCATGGAATATATATATATATATATATATATATATATATATATATTATTATTATTATTATTATTATTATTATTATTATTATTATTATTATTATTATTATTATTATTCCTATGATATAATTATATTAATTATTTAAATTTCCCTCGGAAAAAATCTTAAAATTAGGTTTCTAAAATGAATTAAAGTTCAAACTTGCAAGAAAAATATAGAAACTCAACACTTATGCTGATGTGTCATAGACTACGAAACATGTGTTCGTGGATAACTATATTTTATAAATATATACGCTTCCATATGATGGCATCACACTGCTGAAAGGACAAACAGGAGTTCCACGTACCATTTAAATAAATGTTTGTTTTTTTAAGTTAACAAAAAGAACTTTAAAAAATATAAGAAGCTCTACCATTGCGCCACGAACTCGCTAGTAGTGGTAGAGCTGAATCGCACTATACATGTGATCATGTATTTATTTATATTTTAAAAGCATTATTTGCGATACTGATAACTGAACGTATTCAATTATGTTTACGGGTGAAGCTTGCTTGTAATTAAGAAAAATAAATAATTATCTGGATAATACTATAAAGTGATAAGATTCTTTCTTTTAAAAATTTTACAGGAAATGTGAAAATGTCAACGCCTGGAGACGCTGTTCTGACTGTCAGAAATGTCCATTTATTGCCAGAAAATCCAACACCAAACAGTGTTGATTCGATTGTATGTTTATCAAGATTCTAATACAAGCAAACATCGTCGTGATTCACGATTGATGTCAGTAACGAACGAGAGTCAAGTGAAAGCGAGACAGCTCACGACGCGAATGTGTTCACACATGAATCAACACATTCGATCGCAAACTTAATTCAATTGAACATTCAAAAAAAAAGAAGTGCAATAAAAATTCTTTTTACTATCGCTTCGTAGTTTAATTGCTACTTGAAATCATTGAAACGAAACTAATCTATAAGAAGATGACAAAACTTCCTTTCTCTACCTCGTTTTCTCTCTTCATCAATAAGAAAAGAATACAAAACTAATCGATAAAAAGAAGACAAAACTAATAGATAAGGAGATAAAAACAATCGATTAGAAAAAGAAGACCAACTACTCTCTCTCTCTTTGTTGTGTTTGAATACTACTACTTATAATAATAATAATAATGATAATAATAATAATAATAATAATAATAATAATAATAATAATAATAATAATAATAATAATTAGATTCTTTCCTATCTTTTTAAATTATTATCAGATTTTATTGAGATTAAATCTCCCCTTGTTTGCTCATAAAATTTAAATTTGCATACGTGATGATTCTTCCCTTTCTTTTTATTATTATTAGTTATTATTCCGATTAAGCCCTTGCTCATAAAAATCAAATTTGCATACGTAATTATTGAAGTGACACGGACGCACGTACGTTAACTTTAATTACATAGATAACAAAGCAATATTTTGCATCGGATTAAATCAATTTTTATTTTGTTTCAATGGAAAATCACAATAGATTACGTATAAACTATATCGCCGCAAACAAAATGATGGTTTGAATGGATAATGTAAAAAAAACAAAACAGAATGTTAATCTGAACTAATTTCACCCAAAACGTATCCACTTGCAATTAGGTTGGTAAGAAAATAATGTCGGCTGATGATCTTTAGGTCAGAGTCTAATAAACCACCTTAAATTCAACTTCATTAATAAAAGAAGAAAACATTATTGTAGGAACGACCAGAGTTATGTCCCTTTGAGGGGAAATTATCTTATAAGCCAAAGTTATTCCCCATTGGGATTAAATCCACAAATCTTCTTGGCCTTTTGGCTAAGATCAAAGTGTAGTATCTGTTCCGATGGATACTGCACCCCATAGACTGGTATTGTCTTGGCCTTCGGGGCTTGATTTACGCCGGTCTATGGGTCTGTCCTGTGCAGTTCTAGGAGGTCCACCCTCCCAGGCTTCGCCTCCCCTCTTTGGGGAGGAGTAAGTTTATTACTTACTACCTGAGGCGCCCCTACCTGGGAATGCCGACGGGTCTGCCCAGGCAATTTTTAATGGCCAGAGTGCTCACCTTCTCGGGCGCTGGCTTTTCAAACCCCACTTTCCCGACCCGACCATGAGTCACATCTTACTTGTGGGAGTAAGATAAAACTGGCCTTGTGCCTAACTCCTGGAGAGGAGTAAATAAATACTCTCGTACGAACACGTGATTGAGAATCAAGATGGGACTCAGAACAAAATTAACGTCAAGTTTGTTGTCGTCGATTATTAGACGTTTTTATAAGAAACAGAAACCATTTATCGGTGTTACACTTCAGCACGTAAGACAAAAGGTGTATCATTTGTAATATAAATTACAAAGGATACATCTTTTGTCTTACGTGCTGTAGTGTCATACCGAGAAATGGTTTCTTTTTTCCTGTAAAAATGTCTAATAATCGACTATACGTCTAATGTCTAAAAATGTCTAATAATCCACTAATACGTCTAACGCGATGATGTTAAATAAAAAGGGTACGTTTTCTAGTATTCCTCTGCTGTGGCGGAGGTGATGTAACATGGCTAAAAGAGAGAGAGAGAGGGGGAAAGGGGGTAAGTAATTCGTTGGGAGGCTTTTAAGCGAACAGCACGCGTAAAAAATGACTTAAGATCGATATAGATTAAGGGCTAATGGCCCCAGATGTTCGTAATCTTGAACGTCATTGGCCGGTCATGAAGATCTCAATAAATGTTTTTTCTTCAAATTCAGAATAATTTCCTTTTTGTCGTGAAACTTTAATTCCAGGTGCCTCAGTATTTAGATTAGTATTTTTTTATTTGGGGTATTCTTTCTAATTCTGACTCTTACAAAATCCGATGAACCATTTAATAAGATAATAATTAGTAAATCATGAAAGCATTGCTTGTTTTGTTGTTTTCAACAGATTTATCAAAAATATAAATTCCTAAATGTAAACTATACACCGAGATATTAAAGTTCTAATCGGAATTAATTTTTAGATTTAAAACCAAATTAAAACGCGAGCAATGTTTGTTGACGTCAATCGTGCCTTTAACAAGGGAAATCGATAAATAAAACCTGTCATAGACATTCTTTCTTACTAAAACTCCTCACACCTGACATTATCCTGTATCTGTACAAAACCACCATCCGCCCATGCATGGAGTATTGTTGCCACATCTGGGCTGGTGCATCATCTACGT
>OY744531.1:28312108-28332108 GCA_963556195.1 Sepiola atlantica | reverse complement strand
AAGATAATAACATGGTTTGAATATGTTTCCCGGCTACCAGACCTCAGCTATGTAAAGATATCATATAAAGATGTAATTAAAGAAAAGAATGATCACGAAAGAGATGAGCCGACCAGATAAAGGTCGATACTAGTTTATACATATATTCTTTTTTACTTCTATTCACACCAAACAAGGCATGTTACCACTGAAACGTAATAGGTTACTGTGATAGGAGCCAGATTTATAAGGGGCAGCCAGGGTTGGGCAGTTGTTTGCTTACATTACTTTAAAATGTCTGCACGTTGGTACGATTGGGGAAACCGGGGGCAGGAACGGAACATCCTGGAGAAGAAGAAATCAGAGTAGAAAATCGTCCGTAATCTAGATACCTCTATAGTGAAGAGCTGAGATTTTGATGTTAGTCGAGTGGGTCGGGCGTATGTTCGTTGAGTAGGGTACAAGTGCAGGAAATTCATCGGGGTACATTCAGTGGAAGTAGTTGTAGAACAAGTACAGGGATGCAATGCTACAACGATGCGACAGGGGTGGAGGTTGGCAGACCATGCGGGACTTATTAGGTTAGAAATTCTATTTTGCACCCTGCCCAAGAGGGGAAGTTTTCTAACTATGGAAAAATAATGCAAGACTAATTTCAGGAAAGAAAGCGTTAAACCTCGAGTGCCTGTAATAATATTGACTATATAAATTTAAATATAAAATACCAATTTCAATTATAAACATTTTTCCAGAAAATGATTACTATATAATTAATACCTTTGTTTTCTAAACTTATTTTTGTTTCTATTTTATTTATATTTTTTATGTTGTTTTTTATTCCTACTTTTATTTTTATTTATGTTTATTTTATTTTGATTTCAATTATTTCTTTTTGATATTTATCTTATATTTTTATTTTGTATTTTAAATTTTTATTATCATTTTTTAAATTTTATTTTAATTTTAATTTTACTTTTATTTTTTTAATTTTGTATATTATTAGTTTACTAGTTTATTCTTTATATTTTTTATATTTTTTTAATATTTTTATTTTATTTTTAAAATCTTTTTATCTTTATTTTTTATTTTATTTTTTTTATTTTTATAATGTTTATTTAATTTTATTATTATTATTATCATTTTATTTTTCTATTTTTATTTTATATCTGTAACTTATTCTTTTTTCTAATATTTGTCTCTGTGACTCTTTCGGTCAATAGATGTTTCTCTACGACGAGCTTGTCATTGTTCTTTGATGTTCTGTAAGAAGTGGTGCTAAAGGCGCTGATGAAGAAGAAGTTTTGGATTAGCTTTTTTAATTTATAAAATAAAATAAAATAAAGTATTTCCAAAATGTTTCGGAAACGATCGTACGCCATACTAGACGTGATGTTCTAATTCTTAGAACAATTGTAATGTTGTAATTCATTGAATCCTTATATATATATTGTTACACCGGCCGTTCTTACACAGGAGAAACTACACCGGTTGTCACTATAAATAGTGCGAGTCACCAGAGACACTGAAGACAAAGCACCACTTGTAACTGTCTAGCCAAGAGCTAGTCACTTTCTTACTTTGTTAATACACTTGTTAAACCAACCCTCGACTTGACTTCCTTTATTTATTATTTACTGTGGAACAACTTCACAACATATACAGGGTGGGCCAAAATAAGGGTCCTATCTTTAAATTTGAATAACTTGAATTTGAATAACTTCCACAAAATAAAAGTTAAACTCACCAAACTTTATGTGTGTGTAGACTGACCCTTCCGAGATTTTTTGAAATAAACAAAACAAATTTTAGCCGAAAAACACTTCTTAAAACTTACAAAAACTAAAGTATTGTTTTTTACACTGTTTTGAGTTTTTTAAGCAAAAATAATGTTTTCTAAATGAGGGTACGTTCCTTAGGGCTAATACGGCTCATGCTTGCTTCGGAAGGGGTCCTTTACTTATTCTAAAAAAAAAATTTAAAAAAAATCAATAAATAAAAAAGTTATAAATTTTAAAAAATAGGACCCTTATTTTTGCCCACCCTGTATATATATATATATATATATATATATATATATATATATATATATATATATATACACACATTTAAAAACAAATCAGTTTTATATACCCTCTAATTAAAACAGTATATTAATGAAAAATATCGTTTGTCAATATTAGTTAAATATATTTTTTTACTTACATTCGCCCCAAATAAGGCACAGGGCCACTGAGACGTAAAGAGCTACTGTGAATTAGGGTTCACACTCATAGAATCATCCTAAATGGGGAGTTGTGCAGCAAGATATTCGTCCACATTACATTTAAATGTCTGCATGTTGGTAAAGTCATGGAAACAGAGAAACCATTCCAAAGGAAAGCCGTTCGAAAAAAGAAGTTATTAGAGTAGAAAGCTTTCCGGCATCTGAGGGACCTCTACAGTGAAGAGGTGTGATTTTGCTGATTGTCGGGTTGGTCAAAGGTATTTACGTTGAGGGGTAACAGCGGCAGCAAATTTGTCGGAGCACATTCCATTGAAGTTCTTATAAAACAAGCACAGGGATGAAACAGTGCGGCGATGGGACAGAGGCTGGAACTTGGTAGACAGTGTGGGACCTATTAGATTTGAGGCTCTATGTGTGGTTTGGGCCGACTTAAATCTTTAAAAGGTTTATTTGAAGTTTAGCCCATTTGTATAGATGTACTAATCCGGGATTTTTCTTTTATTTATTTTTGACAAGGAGAGGAAAAAGAAAAAAAAATCTCTCGAAATATATCAAATTGATTCTTGATAATCCGGATATTACAAACTAACACCCTTGCTGTCTAGAAAAATAAACAAACCTTTCGATCTATATCCGACTTATTTCGGTTTTGTTTTGTTTTTGTTCTTCACAGCTTCCAGCAATCCGGATCTTCGCATTGCCTTCAACCTTTTTAAAAACTTTTATTAGATGTACTAATATAGAATCAGTTTGCAATATCGTAATGGATCAATGCCAGTATTATATATGCTAGCAGAAATATGCTTCCCCCCCTCCCCGTGATCGCATATTTCCCCTACCATAAATAATGTTAGTATTGAATTTAATTATGAACAGCCAATTGTGGCAATTTCTTGTGAACGTACAATACTTTCTCCAAATGAAGAAGTAATCCCTGAGAGGGTGTTATCATTACCACAAAATAGATACTACACTACCCCCCCCCCCGAAAAAATAGAAAAAGGTGGTCTAATCACAACATAACAGATCTTTACACTATCCATCGCTCAAGAAAGGAATAGGTAATGCCTGGGAGATTGTCTCATGACAACAAAACAGATACTACACTACCCCTCCTAAATTGACCATTGAAAGATAGTACAGTATCGGCTTCAGATATAGAATCAATAGTATAGTTTCGGCTTCAGGCAGACAGATATCAAATCTCCATTAGAAATAAATATTAATAGTATAGTTTCGACTTTAGATAGACAGACACACACTCTCCATTACACACACACACACACACACACACACACACACACATATATATATATATATATATATATATATATATATATATATATATATATATAATACCGACCATTCTTCATTCCTTTTTTATAACTAAAGTTCAACCTACTTCCCCTGAGATTTTTGGCTTCTAATTTACAAGTTAATCAGACTCTATTGACATCAGATCCAGCCGCTCTTTATAGCTTCAATATAACCGCAAGCCTCATTTTATAAAAGTGTTTTATTTAGTAGCTATCCCAAAGTAAAATTTATTCTACTATCTGCAGTTTGCAGCAATATTACTTCTTCGATTAAGTGGATTTGTTGTGTCATTACACATTAATTTTTCTAGTTTCTCATTCAAACATAATCTACATGGATCGTCTAAAAATAAACATATCATAGCGCATCTTAAAGTTTTCCATTCAACTACCGGAGACCATCCGCTATTCTTAAGTTCTTATGATGTTTATATCTGTGTTCTTTTTGTATTGTTTTTTTTGTAATTTGTGATTATAATACTTTCGTATCTTTCTTTCTTCTAATGCAGTTTTCCGATATTTAAAAAAAAAATGTCAACAAAGTTCACCCCAAACAAGGTATGCTGCCACCGTAGACGTGAGGGGATACTGAGAATTAGGGTGAAAGTATTGGAGTCGTCCTAATTTGGGAGCTGTGTAGCGAGATGCTTGTTCACATTAGTTTTACATTTCTGCATGTCGATACAGTTGGGGAAACAGGGAGTAGGGAGGGAATTCCAAAGGCCGGCAGGACGAGGAAAAAACTGTTGGGGTAGAAGACTCTCCGGTATCTGGGGACCTCCACAGCGAATGGATGGGGTTTAGCTGATTGTCAGGTTGGTCGAGTGAAATAAAGTCGATGGGGCACCAGAGCAGCAGGTTCCTCGTAGAACATTCCATTGAAGTACTTGTAAAACAAGCACAAAGATGCAAAATTGCAGCGATGGATAGCTTGCTGGATATTGAGGGGCCTATTAGATTAGATACTCTTTTTTTAGACCTTGTCTAAGAGGGAGAGACTAGTGGATGGTGCACCAGCTCAGATGTGACAACAATACTTCATGCATGGGCTGATGGTGGTTTTGTAGAGATATAGGATACTGTCAGGTGTGAGACGTTTCTAGCACGGTAGAGGGAGCCCACTTTCTTTGCAGCAGCCTTGGCAATGTCTCCTATGTATTTGTTCGAATTCATGCTATCTGTGAATGTTAGGCCGAGGAGTTTGAACGTTGGACTTTCATGTAGTGTGATTTATGAGGTTTCTTGTAATTGTTGAAACAAAAGGAACTTTGTCTTAGCAGAATCAAATGCTACCATCCATTTATGACTCCATTCTACTTCAGACTGGGGGTCACTTTCTAAGGATTCAGCCATTGCCTCGGATATGAGCACGTCCGTTTTACTCACATAACGAAGGTAAAGCGTGGTGTCGTCAGCAAATATGCCTATCTCAAACAGGGAAGCTGTTTATGAAAATCAGGAAAAATAAAGGTCCAAAGATCGATCCCTGAGGTACACCTGCATTTATGTCACCTTGTTTAGATGAGCGGCCATCGAGGACAACCTGGATCTTTCTTTTGGTTAGAAAAGAATCTAATTATATTAAATATTCGTCCACTAATACCATATGAGTTGACTTTTATTAGAAGCCCTTTATGCCAGTGTATGATATATGCGTTCAGAGATGACCGTTGGGATATCCGCAGTATATCGTGCTTTCCTAAATCCATACTGATAGTCAGAAAGAAGTTTAGCATTAACGAAGTGACGGACTATCGCTAGATTGATTAAGGATTCAAAAATGTTAGCAACGAGTGAGAGTAGATTGATGGGGCGATAATTTTGAGGGTAAGTTCTAACTCCAGAATTCTTGAAGACTAGTACCACAAGGGCAATTTTCCAGCTATCAGGGAAGCAAGATTCAGCAAGGCATTTGTTGTAGAGTTTAGAGAGAACAGGGTCCAGTTCAGCAGAGCATTTCCTATTAATATTACTGGTATAAGATCAGGCCCACTGCTTTGGAGGTGTGAAGTTTTTTTTATTATGTCTGACATGAGATGGAGTGATGACCAGATCATCAAGGATGGCTTCAGTTCGCAATGGGAATTTTGGGAGGGAGTGATTTACGGAGTGCAAAGTGGAGTTTGGGCAAGTAGTTCAGCCTTATTAGTTGCCGTGCAAACGACACCATTTTGATTTGACAGTGGGAGAATTGTTGATTGTCCATTGTTCACCACACTATTGAAGATTTTACAAGAAATCCCGAATATATAGTTTCTGCGACTGAATGCGTTTTCTGGTCATCTCTGTATACCTTCCCTTTGCTTCACCTATCACAGCCTTACATTTTCTTCTTAAACTATAAATTTCTGTCTATTCGTAGTTGACTCATGGCGGCTGAATTGAAGAAATGCGTGCTGCCTCTCAGCAATAGCAGCTGCACATTTTCGCATGGGGACATGTGCTTCAATGCCAACTTTGACCCATTCGGTTACTTCATTTGCGCACTGATCGGCAGGGAGAGAGAAAGTTTCACTCCATGGGCACTACTGGTGTGATCTCTGATGGATTACCAATCAGCCTGCTTATAGTATCTCGTCGTTTTGAGCAACGGCTTATCAGCTTTGGGACGATATTTTAGAGTGATGTCAATTATTACCCCAAGGTGATCAGCGTTCCCGAGCAGGCTATGGGCATTTGTCACACAAGCCTCGGGCAGTAAGATCAAGGACAGGTTGAGAAATGAGGCTTGCTGGTCCACACGATCAGGGGCACGGGTCGGGAAAGTGACAGTCTTTGAGAAAGAGTGTGCTATGGAGAAACTATACGTGGAGTTACCAACTGCATCTGTATAGCTGGAGAATCCAAGCCAGTCACGATGATGTGCATTAAAATCTCCAAATACATGTACTCTAGTCAAGGGAGGATGTTTAGAACATAAACTCCTAGCCCGTGAATATGTTTGTCAGAGTATTTAGAGTAGATTGGGAGGTAATCAGTCATGTCAAAAGTGTATGAGGAGATTTGGGATTGTAGGTTTGTTTCACTTAGTGCTAGGGTATCCGAGGAGTTAACTAGGAGAAAAGTTTCTGCGTCACTGATGTTGTTTCTAAGCTCATGGATATTTGCGAATGCTAGCGTCAAGGGCAGAGGCGAAATTTTTTTTTTGGTAGGTGTATAGTTTAAGTTTGTTTCTTCTTTGGTTTTTATTAGAATGGAGAGAGCAAAGCGGGTGCTTGTTTAGTGTCAATAATCTCACACATCCAGTTCATTAGTCGAGACTTGATCCATGAGGGTTGTGGTCTAAGAAAAGCCCATCGGGGATAACTGCAGGGTCCCTTTTCATGCGCGACATGGCACGATCAGCTACCCACGATATTATACAACTGTTAATGGATCAGCCGTTATAATATATTTTGATATACGGGTTTTCTGTCAGGCATGTTGAATGAGTTGCAATATTCATACGAAAGAGTGCCTAGCATTTATGATAGAGCTTGTACATTTTAGTTTAGATTTATATAAAGGTGTCTGTCTGTCTGTACGTCTGTCTGTACATGGGTTTATATATGTGTAAACGATTATGTGATCGTGTGTCTAGAATTATGTCGTTTTTTGTTTGTTTTTTTAAATATTATTTTTTCTAAAAAAAGGGAGGTAACTCTGCCTCGACGAATACAGTAACCTTCCTTTTTTAAATGGCAGCCATTTGAAAATAATTCCGACCCAGACAAGGTATTTTCTGGAAGGAATTAAATCGAATTACATTATATTCTTCTTAACAACATTCTACAACGATCTACAAGAAAAACTGACAAACCAGAATCAAATATTTATTTTGTAGGAAGAAAGCTATCGATGACAAAAAACCATGAAGAAACTGACTTTACTTTATGTAATAGATTATACTATTTCAAAATCTGTAAGCGACAAATGTTTATATATTTAAATAAAAAGTGGAAGTAAATTAAAGAGAAAAGGGGAGAGTGAACACAACAAATTAAAAAGTAAAGTGTGTGTGTGTGTGTGTGTGTGTGTGTGTGTGTGTGTGTGTGTGTGTGTGTGTGTGTGTGTGTGTGTGTGTGTGTAAGCTAAGGACTGAACGTTTACCTGTTAATAATATTGTCTGGAGAATCGAAGTAACTCTGTGTCTGGCGTAGCGTGAGTGATCTAACCAAAGTTAACGCACCAAAGTCTGGATGCGAGCCAAACACAATTATCTTTGGTAACATTACCGACAAAACACGTCTAGAGAAAAAGAGAAAGAGAGGGAGAGAGAGAGAGAGAGAGAGAGAGAGAGAGGGAGGGAGGGGGAGAGAGGGGAGAGAGAGGGGAGAGAGAGATGAAAACAGAGAGGAAGACAGAGAGTAAGACAGAGTAAGAGACGAAGAGAGAGAGAGAGAGAGAGAGAGAAAAGAGAGAAAGAAAGAGAGAGAGGGGGAGAGGGAGAGAGGCAAAGACTAAGGCAAAGATAAAAGCAGAGAGAGAGAGAGAGAAAGAGAGAGAGAGATACGGAGAAAAGGAGGGGACAGACCACATTAAAGTATCTCGTAAACTTCAAACGTTTAATGAAATGAACTGGACGTGACTAAACGAAACAAGTACCGTCGTGGGTCGGAGTGGTCATGCCTTACGAGAGGGGCATCAGGTGGGGACCAATGCCACAGGGTCCGTGCGTCGAGGGCAGCTGGAGAGGTAAATAAATTGTAAACTTTTAAAAGTCGTGATGTCTACTTAATTAGAGTTACAACCGCGTACACTATACACTCATAAGATTGGCTTTTCAGTTGGATTTGTAAAATTTGCGGCATATCAACCCTTTTTGCAGTCATGTAAAGTCAAAACGCGATACTTGTTATAAAATTGTTCATTGGTTAATTTGATTCGTATTTTTACGGTAGATGAACCGGAGATATTATTGGAGATATTAAATACGGTAATGCTGTAGCTATTGTAAATGTTTTGTGAAACCATTGTTGGTCGAGGGGCGCCCCGTGTGGAATTAGGATTAGGGTTAGGGTTAGAGCGCCCTGTGTGGAATTTTCGTTTGAAGCACCGTTGTGACTTTACCCGGAAATTGTCCTGGCTCTACTCTAAGACCACAAAAATCATTTCTTTGTCTTAAGCCCTTGTCTACAGTCTTGAGCTCACTCAAATTCCAGAGAAAACCAAAGGTTGTTGCCAGCGAGAAATCAATGGTAAACGGCTGTTGTGATAACACAGAATCATCTATATCAGTTATAGAAAGAGGAAGAGAGTGCTGGTAATTTGAAAGACTTGTTGTCACTCAGACCTCAGTGAACACCACGGGTTACTGTCAGTAAACAATCATTGATAATGACTCGTGTGAGATCTCCTAATGAGTAAATACTACTACTACTACTACTACTACTACTACTACTACTACTACTACTACTACTAATAATAATAATAATAATAATAATCATAATTATAATAATAATAATAATAATAATGATAATAATGTGTGGACAAAGAGACGAAACAGTAAATCACATAATAAATGAATGCAGCAAACTAGCCCAAAAAGAATACAAGAATAGGTATGACTGTGTGGGGAAAGTAATACACTGGGAACTATGCAAACGACACATGGACAAATGGTACAAACATAAACCAGAGACAACACTGGAAAACGAAAGTTATAAAATCTTCTGGGACATGGAGGTGCAAACATAAACTCATAAAAGTAAGGATACCAGATGTCATAATAGTCAACAAGAAGGAAACATCCTGCAAAATCGTAGATTTTGCCGTCTTAGCAGTCCACAGAGTGAAGATCAAGAAAACAGAAAAACGAAGTAAATACACGGAACTTGCCAGAGAATTGAAAGGAATATGGAGCATGAAAACGTTAATATGATACCAATAATCGTAGGAGCACTAGGAACAGTCTCGAAAAACCTGCATAAAAGACTGGGAGAAATTGGAATCAACGGGAAGACTGAGACCATACAACAGACGGCAATAATGAAAACAGCTGTAATGTTAAGGAAAATCCTTGAATGTGGAAACCAACCCACATAAGCTACGAAGACTAATCAATCACATACCAGTTGCAATAGGAAAAGGACAAACACAGAAAGAACACCACCACAAGAACAAAAGAAAAGAAACTGCAAGAAATTTCCTAAAATACTCCGACTAAGAAAAGTAATGGTATCAGCCTCGTCTTATACAATACAAAATAGTCGTGAAGGGTGAAGGAGGATGGGAAGGCCAAAGAGTGAGAGCACTAACAAGCCATACGCTGGAAGAGTGCGGAGAGTACTGGGACTTTTGGGAGGCTTATTTCCACCCAAATTGTAGAAGAGACAAATATTCGTAATCAGCGAAAAATCAATGGTAGGCGGCTGTTGCGATACCGCAATGTCATTTGCGGTGGTTACCGAAAAGAGGTGGAGAGTACTGGAAATCTGGGGAGGCTTGTTGCCACTCAGACTTCAGGGAACACTTCTGATTGTTGTCGTTGCGCAATCCCTGACGATGTCTTGTGTGAGAAGTCCTAGTGAGTACAAATAATAATAATAATAATAATAATAATAATCACTACTACTGTTTATGATAGCTATGACGCCACTCAACTACACACTCATAAAATCGGATACTGGATACAAGTTTACAGACACAGAACTAAAAGTAAACGACCTGATGTACATAGACGACCTGAAACTATTTGCAAAAAGCAAAAATGAACTGGAAAAGCTGATAAATACGACCAGAATCTTCAGTCAGGACATCTAAATGGAAATCGGAATGGAAAAATGTGCACTACTGGAAATGAAAATAGGAAAACTGGAGACAACAGAGGGCATCGAACTCCCCGACCAAGAGGAAATGAGGGCGCTAGGCGAACAGGATAACTACAAATATCTTGAAGTTCTGGAAGAAATACCATCAAATCTACAGAAATGACAGAGAAGATTGGAAAAGAATATTTACTCACGACAAGAAAACTCCAAGAAACGAAATTATATAACAGGAATCTAGTAAAAGGAATAACACCTGGGCACTAGTACTAATAAAATACTCTGGACCATTCATAGGCTGGATCCAATAAGAACTCAGGCACATTGACCAGAAGACTAGAAAATTAATGACCATGCACAACGCACTACACCCAAAAGACGATACGGACAGCCTCTACATAAAAAAAACTAAAGTAAACTGGTAAGTATAGAAGATTGTGTGGAAAACTAAAAAAAGAGCTGGAGAAATACATAACTCAAAACACAGAAAGGTTGATCACCGCAGCAAGAGACACCGGTTCAACGAGCAGCAAAAGGACACTTGAACAGAGAAACGGAATCTTTATTGATGGCTGCACAGAGCAATGCAATTAGAACAAACTAGATCAAAGCTAAAATAGATAAAACCCAGGAAAACCGTAAATGCAGACTGTGTGGAGAAAGAGACGAAACAGTAAATCATATAATAAGTGAATGTAGCAAACTAGTCCCAAAAGAATAAAAGAACAGACATGGCTGTGTGAGGAAAGCAGTACACCGGGAACTGTGCAAACAATCTAATTTCGAATACGCAGACAAATGGTACAAACATAAACCAGAAAAAGTATTGGAAAACGAAAAAACACAAAATCATCTGGGATATGGATATACAAACAGATAAACTCATATAATCAAGGAGACCGGATGTTATAATAATCGACAAGGGGGAAAAATCTTGCAAAATCGTAGACTTCGCCGTTCCAGCATACCACAGAGTGAAGATCAAAGACATGGAAAAACGAAGCAAATACACGGAACTAGCCAAAGAACTGAAAGGAATATGGAGCATGAAGAAAGTTAATATAATAGCAATAATCGTAGGATCACTAGGAACAATCCCAAAATAAATGGAAAAAAGACTGGGAGAAATTGGAATCTAAGGGATCATTAAAACTATACAAAGAACAGCAATGATCAAAACAGCTGCAATCTTAAGGAAACTCCTCGAATGCGGAAACCAACCTGCATAAGCTACGAAGGGTCACATGGAGTCTACAACAGGAAGAAAACAAAACCACAGAAGGAACACCACATCGCAAATCAAGGAACAGAAAATGCAAGAAACATCACTTCATGAGCTCCCTTCTCAATAAATTACACCGGCCTCAGCTGACATGACACAAAAATGAACCAATGAACAGAAATAGCAAGACACACCATAAGCTCCCCCGCTCTCCCCTACCCCCCCCCCCAAAAAAAAAAATATTAAAAAAATGAATGAATAAATAAATAAAAAATAAATAAAAAATGGTACCAGCCTAGGCTGACACCACACAAAATATTTGCATAGGGTCAAGGAGGATGAGAAGACCGCCGAGGGACAGCACAAACCCGACCTCCACTGGAAGTGCGGAGAGTGCTGGGACTTTGGGGAGGCTTATTGCCACCCAAATCCCAGAGAAGACCAATGGTTCTTACCACCGACAAATCAATGGTAAACGGCTGTTGCGATACTGCAAGGTTATTTGCGGTCGATATCGAAAAGGGGTGGAGAATACTGGAAATCTGGGGAGACTTGTTGTCACTATGACTCCAGGGAATACCACCGGTTGTCGGTGAGCAATCACTGATGACCTGTGTGAGAACTCCTAGTAGGTACAAATAATAATAATAATAATAATAATAATAACAACAATAGTAGTAGTAGTAGTAGTAGTAGTAGTAGTAGTAGTAGTAGTAGTAGTAGTAGTAGTAGTAGTATCACGTGGACAAATAAAAAGCCGTTATGACTTCGGAGATACTAAAGAGGATAAAAAGAACAATGAATTACTGAATTGATCACATAAAAGAGGAAAGCGATGACAAGACGTTAGGTGAAATAACAGAGAATATATGTCAAGAGCTATTGCTCTAGAAACGAAGCCCCGCCCCGTCAATAGATTCACTGATCATGTGTAATATTACATCAGCTGTTGATTTTGCAGGACAAAATCCATATTGCTTGTCACTGAATAGATTGTTTTTGCTGAGGGGTTGCCAACTTGTTGATTGAAACAACTTACTCATGACGCACAGGAGATTGATTGGTCTGTACTGAGATGCAGAAGACCGATCGCCAGTATTTTCTTAAATACTGGACAGACTGAGAAAGTTTTCTAAGGTTATGGCAACAATTGACCAGTATTGTAAGAATAGGAGGTAGTTTAAGCTGCAGCTTTTTAAGCACTATGATGTGAATGTTGTGAAGACTAGTTGACTTGCTGACATCAAGGTTCTTAATAAGTTTCGCAACATCGCGGACAGATATATGGATGTCGCTCAGAGCGTTTACAGTCATACGAGAAAATTTAAGAGGTAGGCAGCAAAGGGTGAAATTTGCTACAAAGTTCTTTGCAACGTTTGGCTTCATCGGATGCTGAGGAAATCAGCTGTGGCCCATTGATGAGGGTTGCAATAGATGTCTTACATCTGTTCTGACCCCTGTTTGTTATTCACCAAAACTTCTGGGAACCAAGCCTCTGCTCAGTTACTCTAGATTTAACGGATTGGATATAAGACTCTCTCGCGTTTTTTTATAACCTCGTAATTTAGGTTAATTATAAATAATTAACTTGTAAATAAATGGATGAACTATTAAGAGAAACGTTTAACAGATTTATTAAAACTGAACACAGAATGAATTAATGAGTTAATTGGCCGCTGGACGCGATTGATATATTCACAGTCTGACGCCGTGGTCTTTGTTTTCTTTCTCTCCGGGCAGACGACCCTTCTTCTAAGGGAGATAACTCTTAACTCCCGAAATGGTTCAAGGGAGGTAATTCCGTTTTCGTTAGGTGTCCTAACAGTTTTCTGTAACCTTTTTGCAGTGGTGGCAGGAAATTCTAAAGGCGGCTTGGGGTTCAGAACATCTATTTCGTTGATAACAATTGAAATAGTAATTTCTGTGAGTAATGGCGGCGGCACATTCAAGGGTGTACCAAAGCTGACTCTTTGGTTTCTGTTGACATTTTTTTTGTAGGTATGAATCTTTCAATACCAGTGGTTTAACCAATCAGTTATTCTATGAACTATCCGGCGGATAACGTTAGTCCTGGTAAAACATTTATCTCCAGCACATTTACTAGTGACATGGCAACAAAGATGGAGAAACAAAAATGACTCAAGTCATCTTCAAGTACGGCTAACACTAACCAACAACTGAACCAGGGAACAGCATTTGCATCCCCCTTGGAATGTGAAGATTAAAAGGACAGAGTAGTCGAAGCGATAGTTACAGGGCTGTCGAAAGTGCATCCAAGGTGCATTTTCTACTTTGCATAAGTATGGGTGTACAAATAGGTGGCAGTGCTGTGCGCTTGTACGACACGCACATCACTTACTCCTTCTACAAAAGATTTCAAAATGGCTGAAAAGGTACGATGTAGAGCGTAGGTTTTACATCAAAGTTTCATTCATCTAGATGGATGGTCTATCTCACCGAGTGGGTAGTTTGGTAGTTTGGTAGTTTTGTTTTACGGCATATCAACCCTTTTTGGGTTATTTAATGCCGAATCTGGTCTTGTTTTCTTCTCTTTTTTGTTTCTTTCCCCTTTTAATATCTGTTTCTATTTAACCCACAGTTGGGACCCTAACAGGTACTACCACTCCGGGTCAGGGTGGACCTGGGAGCAATGGTAATTAAGAGGAGGCTCCACATTCCCCAAAGTCCGTAAGCCGGATCTCACCATCGGATGTAGTTTAAGGTCATATCCAGGACCGGGAGTAGGGTAGGAAAAATAAAAATAAAAAAGGGGAGGGTAAAAAGGGAGAGGGGCTGTTGTTTTTGTTTTTGGTTTTGTAGAACATAATTAAGTTTTACAAAAAAAAAAAAAAAAAAAAAAAAAAAACGTCAATGTAGGTGTCACCGAGTGGGGTAACACTGCACCTCGGTATTATGCCAAGTATGTCTACGCCCCCCCCCTCCCCCGCGCGGAAACAAAAACTGGAGATAGTACTAGGTAGAAAAGGAGTAAATTTAAAGCCTAATGAATATACTAATTTCTTTTGCTTTTTAGGACAACTTTAGCGAGAGAGATACATGGTAGGGGTGAAATAAATAATTATAAGTAATTAAAAAAAAGACAAACATTCAAAAAAGGTTCAGCATGCAAAAGAGATTTATCTCAGTACAACATGTTCTTGGGTATATTTCGAGGAGGATAGTTAATTCTGTTAATGGCTGTTTTTGCGTTTTGGTGTATAACGCTTCTAATATATAAAGTTTTTGTTTATTATTGGTATGTTCTAATATTGTGGCGTTTTCTACTAAGATGTTAGATGTCCTTATAGACACTAACCATAATGATTCACTATATCTACGTATAAATAACCTACTAATAAAAATCCATGCACCCATAACTTTCTGAGTGAATGCCCCCTCAGATATAAAATAAGCATTATTAAAAACTTATTAAATCGAGCCAAATTAATTTCCTTCTCCCCAACTATTTTCTGGCATCAACTCAACAATATCAAACAAGCCGCGCGTGCGTGGTCCCCCTCTGTATGTGACTCGATGTGGCGAGTGTAAAATGCAATAAATTTGGGCAATTTGGAGCATTTTTGACCCCCCTTTGACCCCCTGGGGGCGCGAACCAGAATTTTTCTGAGGTCGAGGATGCTCATTTTATATCTAGAACAATTGCCTCTACATTTTGACCAAGTTTCAGAAAAATTGAATGGATGGATCAAACGTTATGGAAGAGAAGGGTAATTTTTTGACATTTTGGGGGCTTTTGACACACTGGGGGCGCGAACCAGATTGTTTCCAAGGTCAGCGATACTTATTTTCTATTAGGAACAATTGCCTCTACATTTTGGCCAAGTTTCAGAGAAATTGGATGGATGGGTGAAAAGTTATGGGGCAAAAAATGTCATTTTTTGCCATTTCGGGGCCTTTTGAACCCCGGGGGGGGGGGGGGGGCTAACCAGATTATTTCAGAGAAATTCAATGGATGGTTGCGGAGAAAAATCCGGACGGACCGACATGCCTCAAAACATAAGTCCCCCGATTTTATAAATCGGGGGACCAACAAACTCTGATGAATAATGGCTCCCCTAACTATATTATTGACCAACAAATAAGACAGCTTAAAATAAAAGTAAATTAAAAACAGCTAACCTTATTATTACTAATAATTTTTCCCGCCCAACCAGAGTTTAAGATAGGACGAGCCTCGTATATGAGTTTAAATGCCCATTCAGAAACTGTGTCTCCGACAGCAAAAAAAAAACAAACTGATACGTTGGCTTGACTACTACAACTTCGTCGATGATATTAACAATGCATTTATCCCCTACAAGCGTCATAGCTCGAAACCTTACTAATCAGCATCCCTGGCCCCGCTCCCAATTTCGAAAAGTCTTAGCAGAAAACAAAACAATATTAGAACATACTAATAATAAATATAAACTCTATATATTAGAAGCGTTATACATCAACACCCAAAACAACTAGTCATTAACAGAATTAATGTTAACACCAGTGATAACATTCTATAATGTTTATAGTTCTAACTTTAGTTCCGTATCTATCTATCTATCTATCTAATATATATATATATATATATATATATATATATATATATATATATAGTCTCGGAAGTTTCTCAACCATTAAAACTATATAAAAAAAAAAAAAAAAAAAAAAAAAAACAACAAAGAAAAAAAAAAAAAAAACTTATAGTCTCAAGTCTTCCAGTGGAAAATCACTCATGTAAGTCAATTTATTTTTTACAGTTATTATATTAGTTAGTTTCTAACACTATTTTAAGGGATCATCAGTTGTTTACCATGAAAAACTGTTTCGGGAATTTAAAAACAAGACAGTATTTAATTTCATGGCTTCCCAGCAGAGTTGATCAGACCCCACTTCCCTTAAAAGACAAAAACATAAACGTTCCTTATACTAAATCTACGTTTTGTTCCATATAAATGTTTTGCTAACTTATATTAGTTATTTAAAACATCAAAAAAAAAAAAAAAAAAAAAAAATGTTTACCTGCGCTGTTCGTCTGTCTAATAAAATTTATTCGTTACTCACAAAAATGTTGTTGTATTTTAAAGTGTTTGGACGAATCCATGACACTATTATTTAAGTGATTAATGTATTATTTTTAGTTTTATATTATAAATATAAAAAACATCAACACATCAAAAAATAAAAGATAAATAAATAAATATGTATATACATATATATATATATATATATTACATACACACATACATATATATACCTTTAGTTCCTTCTTTTCTCCCTCGTCCTACTTTGTTGTCCATCTCCCCGTTGCAAATAAATATTAATGTTCCTTGTTCACTATAGTTTTACTAATCTGCGTTCACAACTGTCGACTTTTTTCTTTTCTCATTGTTTCAAATCTGCGTCTGTAAGTTAACCGTTAATTTGTTCTCTTTTTCTTCTTCTTATTTACCAACTCCCGGTGTTTAAAAATCAGCGTTCATAGTTATGAACGGTTTTCTTCTTCTTCTTCTTCTTCTTCTTTTTTAACATTTCTTTCTTTCTTTCTACTGTATTTTTATTGTTTTTCTTATTATAATTAGCAGATGTGTTATATATACGTTTATTCATATTATATAATTTCTATTTATATATACTATGATTTGTTCTATCAGTTTATTTTGATTAATTTGATAAGATTTAAAAGCATCAGGATGGCGAGTAATTGCCTTATTTAATTGTCCAAATATTTTATTTTGATCGCCACCTTGGTTAATCATTCTTATTATTAGATCAGAAATTGGGGGCATGAAATCTACTAATTTTAAGGTAACACGAGCAATTCTCAGAAATTCAGACATAATACTCCCGTAAAATATATACACAGGGCTAGTACTATTTTTATATGGCATTCGCACGATACGAAAAGGGAATGAATTTCTTTTATCAAACAGTTTATAGATAAATATTTTATCTTCAATTTTTATATCCAAATCAAGAAAAGTAGCTTGTGTTCCCTTATGTTCACAGTTTAATTTTAACTCTTTAGGATATATTAAATGTTTAGTATTTGCAAACTCTTCGCTATCATTAATGCAAACAAGGTCGTCAATATATCGCCTACATCCATGATAACTATACGCTCTAGATATATCATTTTTTATTAGTGACGACATATATATATATTCCAGTCTATGTAAATATAGATCTGCCCAAAATGGAGACGGGTCCAAACCCATTGGAATACCTATTGTTTGGAGCAATAATTTATTCCCTATTTGAAAGTAACTCTCTTTTATAAGGTGACTTATAAGCATTATCAGACCAGTTTTGGATACACTCGTCTTACCATTTTTATTTTTACACCAAAAGGCTTTAGATTTTGCAAAGTCTATGTATTTACCTTTTCCTCCAGCAAAAGCTAAATCTACAGTATTACCTAATTCTTTAATAAGTTCTTTATGGGGTATTTTTGTATATAATGTACTAAAATCGTATGTCGAGATTGATTTAGCCTGTTTACGAGAATTAATACGATCTAATTTTTCTTTTACTAGATCGGAATTATTTACCACCCAAAATAGGTTTATATTACTATAGAATTTACTTTTTTTATGGAAATTATTTATTTGGTTTATAATTAATTTAAAGATTTTAGACACAGCCTTACTTAAGGGTTTAGTGATGCACATTTTTGAGGCAACAATGAAACGGGCGCCAACTGGTGTTTTATGCATTTTAGGTATCCAATACATAGATGGAAGTTTTTTGTATTTTTCTTCTAATTTTAATCCTAATTTTTCACAAATAACAGTATTGTTTATAATAATGTTATCGCTTTTATTATTACTTAATTTATAAGTATCTGAAACTTCACCTATTATTCCTACTTCTAGCAATAAGCGTTGTATATAATACTTTTTACAGATAAAAGCTATGTTATTTGTCGCCTTATCAATAGGAACTATTACAAACCTATTTTGAAGCATTTCAAGCTCCGTCGTTATTTGTGGATTTCTAAGGAGGGGATTCGTTCTTTTAGGGTGTTTAAATTCTTTTAAACGTTCTACTTTTTTATTTACGAATCTAAGTACATTATTTTTCCATGCGTCAAATGTAGAGTGTAATAGTTTATGTTTTTTAGACATGGATGCAGTGAAATTATCTAACGCTTTATTTATTTCCTTAACACATTTCGCATAATTTAAACATTTAGGTTCTCTATAGTTTGGGCCTTTACTTAAGAGTTTTCTTAATTTAGAATTTTTAACTATCGCTAGATTACCGGTAATTATATGCCCTATGTCAGTATTACATAAAGGGGAGGATTCACATTCACATGATGGTATATACATTTCATCATTATCATTAATATTTAAATTCTCTACAGTTTGTTTATAGTTAAAAACCTTATTCCGGATAGTTTGCCCTAGTTTATATGTTACTATTGGTTTCTGTTCCTCTTTTTTAAGTTCATTGGGCAGTGACTGAATGATTTCTGGATTATTAAATATTTTAGGCAGATTTATATCATCAAATCCTTTATTTTCATATAGGACTACACAAACATTTCGAGGTTTATTTTTTATACCCTCAGCAGGTGGCTTGTATAATTTTGTATCGATTATATCCATGATATACTCATACCATTGAGGAAGTTCTTCTATCCTATATATCATATCCGGGTTTAATAATATCTTAGATGCTATGTCTTTTAATACCTTTTTCTTGGTTTTATTAAGAAGTTTTCTAATGTAATTAAAAGACTCGGAAATATTATTCATGATAATCTCTTTAGTTTTCTTAAAAAATTCTTCGCATGAAACGGCAGATTCTCTATTGTTCCTATTTACATGTGTTCTATCTCTAGTACATATATATATATATATATATATATATATATATATATATATATATATATATATATATATATATATATATATGAAATAGAGTTGGGTTTCCCCCTCTAAATCAGTTAGAGTATTGATTTACTCCTCTCCAGGAGTTAGGCACAATGCCAGTTTTTTTAATTTTTTTATCTTACTCACACAAGTAAGATGTGACCCAAGGTTGTGTCGGGAAAGTGGGGTTTAAAAATTGCCTGGACAGTCCCGTCGGCATTCCCCGGTAGGGGCGCCTCAGACAGTAAGCAATAAACTTACTCCTCCCAAAAGAGAGGAGGCAAAGCCTGGGAGGGTGGACCTCCTAGAACTGCACAGGACAGACACATTGACCGGCGTAAGTCAAGCCCCGAAGGACAAGACAATACCAGTATGGGGTGCAGTATCCATCGAAAATCAAGACTACCTATACAGCCTTACATCGACCGTGTTTCCAGCAACTTACACATATTTTTTAATATATAACATTAATTCCTATTATTTACCCCATACGACTAACTCTCCTAAGTGCATGCTCCAAAGAGAAGGTAGCACGCTTATTTCTCTCTATGAATGATTAACTCTTACACTCCTCAGACACCGTTTTGTGATTAATTCATGAGGAAATGCGTTCCACTTTCAACGATTTAGAATTTG
>OY744531.1:28277108-28307108 GCA_963556195.1 Sepiola atlantica | reverse complement strand
TTCTCTTTCATCAATGCCAATGCAGTTTTATATTTGTAAAATATACAATTCTTACATGGTAAAAAATGTTCACTTCAAAGTCGGGTTCCTTCGTTAGACGATACGTATTTTCTTCATTTAATTTTTTAAACCTACATTTCTTTCTCTTGGTCGGTTTTTGGTCTCCGCAGACGACTAAGTGATTTTTCCCGCCTTCACCTCTTCACGTAGTAGTGGTATTGGCGCAGTGGTTAGCGACGCGGGCAAGGAACTTGGTGAATCGTGTCCCAATTATGTCGGGGCGATTACATTACTCTCATTAATACCGTAGGAAAACGTATGAATACAATGTCTCCCAGCTACTGCTGCTGCTGCTGCTACTACTACTACTACTACTACTACTACTACTAATGATGATGTATCTATTTATTTGACTCTCCACCAAGGCAGAGTTAGACAAATGGTCGGTTTTTTGATGTGGGTAAAAACTAGACTCGCCTTAATAGGGCAACTAGTCTATGAGAAGGACAACTCTGACATAACAGATGCGACCATGAGTCCTGTTTTCCACCATAGATGATTCTTTAGCTGTGAAAGAGCCAATTTTAGATGAGATAAAGACGTGAGCAAAGGAACAAGGATGTGTGCATTTCTTTGTGTAAATGTAGACAAGGCGAAATAATCTTTGTCCTGGAGTTCGTCGATTTTCTGCCGTCGGCCCGGCAGCAGAGAAAGCAGGATCACATCTTGTCTGTTTTGGAAACAATCTCGAACTGAGCTGCTCTGTCGATCACGTGATCCGATCCCAGCGACAAGATGATTCATCGCGCATGAATCTCGCTACACGCGCACCTGGTGAAGAGGCGATGACTACATAACCGCCAAGCCGAATCACAACTCGCACAAAACGACAGAAAATAGTTCATTCATGTAAGTTGCGATAATTACATTGAAAGTTAATTTATTGAAAATTAATTTTAAAAAATGAATCAGGTCTTCTGATAGTTCGGAGGTTCATTCTTGTGCTCGATGGACCACTACCGTATTCAACTTCATCGAATCGATGATAATCTGAAATCTCCAATATTTGTAGACTATTATCACTCTATCATCTCTCTCTCTCTCTCTCTCTCTCTCTCTCTCCGCCCTTTCTACAGTTTTCTTGATTCTTCTTGCTTTTATAGCTTAACTTCTCACACTCTCATCTTTTTCCATTCATCTCTTTTCTCGTGCACTATTTCTTTTTTTATTTTCCCCTTTCTTTTCATTGTATTACATAATCAGTGTTTATCTCTCCCTTCGCTCAACCACTCTCCATTCCCCTTTCTCTCTCTATATCCTTCTTCCCACACACACTACCACTATTAGACACATTACCCTTTCTCTCTCTCCCCACACACACTACCTCCTCTCTCTATCACACAAACACACATCCACACACATCCACATCCTCTCTTTTATCATTATCTCTCTCTTCCCCTCTCTCTCTCCCTCTCTCTCACCAAATTAAAATATTTATCTTTCTCAGTTGTTTGACTTTTTTCCCTTTATAACCCTATCCTCTCTCTCTCTCTCTCTCTCTCTCTCTCTCTCTCTCTCTCACACGCACACTCTTTCTCTCTTTCATTTCTATATTTCTCTCTCTACTCCCACTCTCTCCCTCTTTTCATCTTTCTTTGTCTCCATCCTTGCTGGCAGTGTTCCATTCCCCCTCTTTATATTTTCTGACGCATTTTCTCTTTCATTTAATTTCTTTCTACTTTTTCAACTACTAATTCTACATTTCTATCTGTCTCTCTCCCTCCTTCGCTATTTTCTTTCTCAAACATACAGGTTCACATTTGTGTCTTCTCGATTTTCTCTTGCTACCTATTCTCTTCTCTTCTCCTTCTTCTTCTTCTTCTTCTTCTTCTTCTTCTTCTTCTTCTTCTTCTTCTTCTTCTTCCCTTTCTCTTTGTCTTCTTCTCATGCTTCTCTTCCTACTTACTATTCTCTTCTTTTTTATGCTACTTTATTTTCCCTTCTTCTTCTTCTTCTTCTTCTTCTTCTTCTTCTTCTTCTTCTTCTTCTTCTTCTTCTTTCCCTACTTCGTTTTCTTCTTTTTCTTCTTCTTCTTCTTTTCCTACTTCGTTTTCTTCTTTTTCTTCTTGTCCTACTTCGTTATTTTCTTTTTTTTCTTCTACCTTCTTCTTCACCATCTTCTTCTTCTTCTTTTCTTCTTCTTCTTCTTCTTTCTTTTTTTTCTTCTTCTTCTTCTTCTTCTTCTTCTTCTTCTTCATTCTCATCTCTTACCAATTCTTCGCCATTTTTTTCTTTTTCATCACGGTTGTCCTAAATATCTATCACCGTGTCCTCTCCATCCCCCTTCTCTACCCTCTTTCTCTCTTTTTCTCTCTCTCTTCCATTTTACTCCCTCCAGTGGGTTACTCTCCTCTCCCCTTCAATCCTCTCTTTTTAAAGCCCCTCCCCACCCCGCCGTGTTCACCGTTTTTCTTCCAAAACTGTTACCGTTGCAGCTCAGCAAAAATGTTCTAAGTGAAACTCAAACAAATTGCGAGTTCATTTTGAAAATAATCATCTCTCCCATCCTCTACCTTCCAGTCACAAGCAGAACAAGCCTCCTTTGATCTGACAAGATCAAAGGGAGATAACGAAAGAAAGAGAGGAAAAAACATCTTTTTTCTCTCCTCGACAACAACAACAACAACAACACACTCTCTTGCCCGTCCTCATCATCTATACCCATTCCCCCCCCCCCTTCGATCTCTCTCGATTCTTCCCTTCGATCTCTCTTTATATATATATATATATATATATATATATATATATATATATATATATATATATATATATATATATATATATCCATTCCTTGTTCGATCTCTTTGTAGTCGCCGCCAGTTTCTCAACCTCATTTCCTATTGATCTCTTGATTTTATCAACCACGGATAAAGCGTTCCACTTTCTTTACCGCATCTAAATTCGAACAACACCCCGCAATCGCCCACCCATCTCTTATATTCACCCATTTTCCATCTTGTTCATTTCCCCACTCCACACCACAATTCGACACCATCAACAACCCCGTCCCAACCTACGCCCTTTTCCTTCTTTTTCCCATTGTATCTCTCTGTCTCTATCTCTCTCTCTCTCTCTCCTTCTCATCCTCTATCTATCTTTCCACTCCCCCCCCCCACCTCTCTTTCTACCAAATACGATTTGAAGAATTATAAATTAATTAAGAGCAAAAATACGATAGAAATTCCTTAATCCGGCAACTCTAATCTGGCAACTCTTTAATCGGGCAAACCCTTTCCCAAAGTTTGACAGCCTCACAAATTTGCAAGTGTTGAGTCATCTAACATGAGGTAATGTACGGAACACAGAGACGAGAACATGGAAGATAATCCGTTGTGTTTCAATGGTCAACAAGACTTTGGGGGTAAATTAAGAGAGATGAGAAGCGGGCGTTAATATAAATGTTCGAAGTTAAGTTCTCAATGCGTGTGGCCTGACAAAGCATACTATTGGCAGTTACAAGTTTTAAACGGACCAATGAACACGTGTTTTTGTGACATACACAACAGCTACGTTTACCAATCAAATTGTCCGTTTTATCACAATCCTTTTCTGAGGCGGATGCATTGTAATCGTTAGTATATAAACATTATTGTGTGTACAAGATTTTGAATGAGGGTGTTAAGTAGTAAATCAATTTACAATGAATTTTATGTTGAATATAAGGTACAGGTTGTTCGAACAAAATTTGATCATTTTTATAGGCTTTCATTTCAGAACTATTTAATAGCGGTAAATTGCAACGGATAGCTGTTTCTGTGTACTATTGGTGGGGTTGAGAGCTGGTGACTATGGTCGACAAGAAAGCATCATAATATTGGAAGAGAGTCACATGTATTATGATTTGCGCTAGGTTCAACAATTCGAAAATCTCAGCTCAATACTCATTGAATACATTGAAGATCGTGAGATGTGAGTTAAATAATTACAACGGGGTGCGGCAGTGGCTAACATGAAGGAAGATAGCCGGTGTTTGGAGTGTGTTCGCACAACTAAATTCGTCGAGAAGTTCAAAAGAAAAGTGTGGCAAGATCTAGGCAATGCAATGCGCACCTTTCTGAGAGAGTTGGGCGCCGGAGTAGTGACAATGAATAAAGCACTGAACGAGGAGTTTCGTTACTTCGCATACAAGAGCAAACTACTCACCGCCTTACGGAACTCCTAAACAAGATCAAACACGTGAAGTTAAGTCGGGGATGCTCTGATTCTTCTAATGACCATTTACACAACGCACAGAAGACCAGGTGACTAGCCTACGGTCTACATGAAGCCTCGTACGTCATGAAACCCAATTCCCCTCAAACTGCTATGGTCTTTGGGTGTGTTTCCAGCGAAAGCCATTTCCTACCACCCACAGCTTCTAATAAGAACTCATACTCAATATAGATGGCTATATTGAGTTGCTGCCCACTGTTGTCAAGCGCTGGATGGAAAGAGTGGCTGCAGAGAGGCCATACGTGTGAGATCATGGTCTCAGCTCTGTGTCACACCTCCGGGAAAACCGAAAAGTGGTTGTCTGAGAACATTCAAGACTTTACCAATCTTAACATCTGCCCCCTCCCCCAACTCGCCTTAATGCAAATCCATGGGCTATTATGTGTGAGCGCAGTTAAGAAAGATACTAATCGTACCGCCAGCAACAAGAAGGACGAGATAATTTCCAGGATCAATCTGGTTGTCAGGCGTCTCTCAAAGGACACCGTAAATGTCGCGTGCTCCAGAGTCAGGTTTCACCTGAAGGCAGTGTAAAAGGTCAGGAGGAGTTTCTTTCAGATGAACTATATTCAGCAAAAGATCATCGCAAAGATTCACTTTGTATTTTGAGGAGAATACATCAATTATTGACCAAGATATGACGGTTTTTCTCTCCTTTCAAAAGATGTCAAATTTATCCCGAAAATACTGTATATGTTAGCAGCTGGAATACTAATTCAAGGATTGGTTCAATATAAAGAAAATACAAGTAAAAAGAGGAGATTGGAAGATTACATCTTTTACAATTTTAAGATGAAGCAAAGCTTACAGAAAACTTACAATCGAGAGGAATTTGATAAAAGATATTATGACAAGACCATATGCGGTGTGTCAAGACTTCTGTATTAGTGAAGCTGGCATTGGTATATTTACATAGATACGTGATAGATTATTACAACCTTTCCAAAACTAAAAGTTTCATGAATAAATTATAGAACCTATAGTCCACATTAATGCTGGCTAGCAAAAAGAGTAATGCTAGGGAATATTAAGCATAAAAGGAAGACATATAGCCAGACGAGGAAAGATGAATGTAACCTTACAGTCGACAAATTATTCATCTTGTCGGCGCGCGTTGTAGTAAACATCCGAAGTCTTGTTGACACAGAGCTAATCGTAATTGTTGTAGCGGTGTAAGGAATTAGTCTGCCACCCTTTCGCTCTCTTAAAAGCCGTCATCATATTCGTGATGGTGTGTTCATTTTTTTCTTCTTTTTCGTTATGTAATAGTGACTGAAATATTGTAGCAATTAAAAACAACAACTCCATTATTTGCGCTGGGTTAAATTCCTTAGATGTTCTATCGTATACACTATACTTCACAGTTACATAAGTATTACATACGTAAGTATTAAACTTCTCCTCGCCCGTTCTCTGGGGAGGAACAGAGATAGAGCTCCGCAAAGCTTCTGTCGCCAACATCTAAGCGAATGAATTCTACTAGCTTTCCTGTTATGTAGACTACCTGTCATGACATCATTTTCTGAACACGTCAGATTAAATTTTTGACTTCTAGTGGAGAATTCATTTTTTTCTAATTAATCTAACTTTACGTTGAAAACTCGTTTCTACGTCATGAAATATGAAATATTTAACAGGGCAAGTTTAAACCATGATGGAGCGGAGGAAGTTCAGAAAACAGGAAAAATGATATAGAGAACATATTCTGACCAGATTACGGGTTGTGCCCCAACACTCAACAACACTAGCGAAGTGAGACGTTCATATTCACATAGATCTATTTAATAACGGTAAAGTGCAACGGATAGCATTTTTGTGTATTATTCTTGGGTTTAAGAGCTGGTGACCATAGCTGACGGAACGGGTGTATAATAGGCTATACACCCATTGCAAAGTTAAAATACAACACTTAACCGATTTCATAGTCCGTATCGGTATTCATTACACGCTGGTTCCCCATAAAAATAATGTTACTACACGTTACATAAGGCAACGTATTTCCAACGTAACGATGTAACACTGCAATGACGTTATCAGAATCTACACTAAAATGATGGCAACATGGAGATAACATTTTAACAGTGTCATTTTGTTAGCTCGATAGTGTCGTCCATTTTTTTTTTTTTAAATTATGGTTGTTCATCATATATAAGCTTTTGTACGGAAACATTTCGTTGTTATCTGTATTCGTCTTCGTGCGTTTAATGACTGAACTAATGGCAGCCATATTTGTTGCCATTGTGGAAAGCGCTTTCGGGCGGGAAAATAATTACCGATTTTGTAAACAGCTCCTCTCAACAAGTGTGTAAACAAACTTGTTCAAATAAAATGATGGACATTGACGTCATAGGAAGAAGAAAAAAACGGATTGTCACTCAAAACACGGCGGCTGATATTCTCATAATTCTATATTTATTGTTTCTATCTTTTTGCGAAAATTAAACTATCATCGAACACGTTGAGCATAAATACAATTTTTTTTCAGACCAAAAGCGAATAAATAATAAATACATAGATTTTCATTGATATGTATAAACATATATATTTTTTGTATTTAATGGTCTAAAAAAACTGTTTATGCTTAACGTATTCGATGAGAGTTTAATAGAAACCATATATATATATATATATTAATATATAGAATTATAAAAAGAAAAACTATACACACATTAAGGTTGTATACATAATAACTTATTTCGACCCCTTTAATTAGGTCTCCTCAGATGTATAGACAACCACGTCAAAAAAAATAAAAATAAAAAAAATAAAAAAATAAAAATTTCTTCTTTTTTTTTTTTTTTTTTTTTTTTTGACGTGGTTGTCTATACATCTGAGGAGACCTAATTAAAGGGGTCGAAATAAGTTATTATGTATACAACCTTAATGTGTGTATAGTTTTTCTTTTTATAATTCTGTTTTGCTCTGTTTAAATTACATTGAGCTCTGTTATTCAGATTCTCTACACAAAATTGAAATCTACACACTATATATATATATATATATATATATATATATATATATATATCATGGACGGCGGCACTGGGGGGCAGGGGTTCAAGCCTCCCCACATTTTTACTTTGCCCCCCCCCCCCCCACTTTACGGTCATCAATAATGAAGTTATATATGCATATGTTTAACCGGACCCTCCACTTTTTAGGAGAGCCCCCCACTTTTATAACTGTTCCGCCGGTCCTGTATATATATATATATATATATATATATATATATATATATATATATATATATATATATATATGGCCGCTAAATTTGCAATTTAGACGTTAATTTACTATCGCATTTCTACGCATATGCGTGGTGGACATATCGGTACGCGCTTCGTCTACTGAGTAAAATATGACTTTCGGATTTGGGTTTGAACCGTTTGACCGGCGGGGAGTGTCTCCTACCCTACTGATGATTGCAGGTTTTGGCATGAAACACATGTGTATATGGTTAAATTTGGACATATTATTTGTAAATACTTATATATATATATATATATATATATATATATATATAGATTAAATAAAAATTATAGATTTTCATTGATATATATATATATATATATATATATATATATATATATATATATATATATCATGGCCGGCGGGACAATTATGAAAGTGGAGGGGCTTCTCCTAAAAAGTGGGGGGGTCCGTTTAAACACATGCATATCAACTTAATTATTAATTATTGATGACGCCGTCCATGTATGTATATATATATATATATATATATATATATATATATATATATATGAGGTCGCTAAGTTATGGAAGTAAAGCTTACACGCCCATGTGTTTAAGCACGCTTTGATCGCGAAACGTTTGAACCCCACCGCTAGCTTTAAATGTATCTTAATTTCATTAATGTCTGTGTCGATTTACGTTGGCTTAATTAATTAGGGCGTATGATCGTAATTCTCTACTGAATCAACGAACTGCGTTCGAACCCGTCTGACCGCCTAAAACAGCTACTTCCTGTACTGATGAGGACCTAAGTCCGAAACAACGTTGTCTGTAGGTAAATACACTTTATTCATATATATATATATATATATATATATATATATATATATATATATATATATATATATATTACTTATCTGTGAAATGGATAATTCCTATACCAAACTACTGCACTGGACGTTACCATATATCAGCTTCTTAACAAAGACATTTGGATTCCTAAATACTTTTTCAAACATTCATTTCCAATATAACAGCTGTTTTTATTTTTTACGTGTTTTTGGACGGCGTCCACCCTGACTCTACGCTCTCAACATAAGACTTTTCACCTTTTGATCTTTATTTTGTTTTATTTTATGTAAAGTTTTCAAAGTTGAATGTTGCCGCTAATATTTACAATTACATTGTCGGGTTTTTTCTCTATCATCTGATGAAAAGAGTTTATCTTTGAAAATCAATGGATTAAGGATTTGAAGCTCCTTGCTCTGAACTTTTGATGTTCTAATAAATATTGTATCTTTACAAGTTTTTATTCTCAACTTTTTTTTCTTAGAATTGATTGCTCTATTCAATATATTGAGCTTTATATTATCACGATAGATTATTATTAAATGATAATTCAATTATCTTTAATTTATTTCAACATTTAAATATATATATATATATATAATATTTATAATAAATATTAAATTATTTATACCTACAGACGCTAGCGTTTCAAGCTTATTGCTCTCATCAGTGCAGTGAAGTAACAATTTCAGACTGTCGGGAGGCGCGAACCCGGTACACAGAGTCAGCCATATCCACTCGGCCCACGGAAACTGTCACGTAATTTAGGGAAATTAAGATCTATATGTACCTATATATATATCGTTAAATCTATAAAGGAATAGAAGGTTTCTCCGTGTCTACTGTTTGCATCTGTTAATTATCGGTGCTTCTATAGAAAAAGACCTATATCGGCACGAATGTTTCCGATTGCGATTTACGGAACAGATCGGAAATGGCTGAATCAGTTTACGATTGAACGCCGTGAAAAATGTAAAAGAGCAAACGATACTAATCATGCGAAATGTTAGGATTAAGTAAGGGTTAGGTTAGAGTTTTAAAAAATAAGCCCCTCAAAAAATGAATAAAGTTGAAAATAATTTTAAAAATTAAAAGAAAAGAAATAAAGTTGATTCACTTACTGATTTAATATTATTAAACTCATTCTTTACACGGGGAGGTGGTAATTGACTCTAACCTTAAGTCAGGGAAATAATGAAAAAGTTTTTTTTCTTTTAATGCTTGTACTAATTGACTGTTGGACGATGTTTCGGCTATTTTCTAGTTTGTTCCGTAAACCGGAATCGGAAACAATCGGAACCATTCGTGTCGATATGGGTCATGTTATATAGTGACGATATCGCTGATAACAACAATAGAGTCATGCTCCGAAGGATCAACACACTACTTCCGATTCACACGACTTCCGATCCCAATTTTCTAAAATATAAATGCAATAAAAGAACGATCATAATTATATTCATCAAAACCTAGCGTGTAAAGTCATTGATTCAGTCGGCCCTGTTAAAGGTAGCCGACCTTTGACATTTGTCAGTCGATGTCAATAGAATCGATTTACGCCAAGGTGAATAACTTGACTCCATTCCCACGTCTCGCTTCCATTGCCTCTTATTTTATACACTGACACACTGAGCACAGACACCAGAGGAGCCACTGCGAACGGATCTCTACATTCTCTATCACCGATTGTTAATGCTAAATTATTAAACACTATTATAATGACGGAAAAAAAATTTACGCTGCATCTGATGACCTTAAGAAAAAGAAACAACAACCGATGACATTTTATTATAGCGTGGAACATTTCTTTCTGAATTAATTTCAGGCGGCGGGATAATTCTGTAGTGGTTGTCTGACTTGCCATTTGTGTGCTCGCTTCTCCTCACCACGCCAAGAAAAGGCATGTATTTTATTAGCTAACAATTGCGTGAGGTGATGGAAGTACACACACACACACACACCCACACCCATATATATATATATATATATATATATATATATATATATATATATATATATATATATAGTAGTATGTTTTTAAAGGCTGTGGGCAATGCAAATTCCAGGTAAGATGCAAGTTGTAAGGAACAAAAACAATACATCGAATACGAAATATGACTTACTATTTATTTTTCCTAAAAAATCATTATTTAATATTTCGGGAAAAGAAACTTCCCTTTGTCAAAAATAATTAATACCAGAAAAATTCCTCGACTATGCAGAGAATCTGACAAAATTAAAAAATTAATATATATATATAAATTTTTGTAATGTTGCAGAGACGATATTGACATAAAAATGTTGTTTGGCCTCAAAACAAATGAAAGGGACCGTAAAAAAATATATCTCACAGAAATGTTATGTTTTTTGGAAATGTGAAAAAATAAAAATAAATATAATAAAATAAAAACATGGTTATTGGAATATAATATGAACCTGACTTTATATATATATATATATATATATATATATATATATATATATATATATATAGAGAGAGAGAGAGAGAGAGAGAGAGAGAGAGAGAGAGAGAAAGAGAGAGAGAGAAAGAAATAAACATTGGTCTTTATTATAATGTGAACGGTTTATTCTATAACTTCGCATTCCGACTTACTTAAAGAAGAAAAACCCATTGCCATACATGTGAGGAGACCTGATTCTAGGATACAGCATCATCAACGGGAATGTAAATTTATCTTTAGATGATTTTTTTTCACTCCAACACCTAGTCGCGGTCTCTGCGGACATCCACAGAAGATGTACCATCGTCACTTTCATCGCAACAGACGAAAGGCATCATCCTCTGTCCATGTTTATTCTCCCTAGAACAGCCTGCCAGAGGATGCCGTGATGATGCCTACCATATCCAGGTTTAAAGTCGCCTTAAACAAAAATTGATTAAAAGACGAAGGTTACTCGAAGATAAGGGTTAATGAGATGGAACGATGGCTAGTTGAAAGGGGAAGAAACGCATAACAGGGTTGAGGATGATTAATACATACATAATAATACAGAACTTGACGAATGCGTTGCTGAGTCCATTAACATAAAACAACAGATATATAGCGCGCGAATTTTCAAAAATATAAAACAATATAATAGCATATAAATAAAATAAATACACATATTCGCACAAGGCAGAGAGTATTGATTTACTCCTCTCCAGGAGTTAGGCACAAGGCCAGTTTTTATCTTACTCCCACAAGTAAGATGTGACCCAAGGTCGGGTCGGGGAAAGTGGGGTTTAAAAATTGCCTGGGCAGCCCCGTCGACATTCCCCGGTAGGGGCGCCTCAGGCAGTAAGCAATAAACTTACTCCTCCCCAAAGAGGGGAGGCAAAGCCTGGGAAGGTGGTCCTCCCAGAACTGCACAGGACAGGCCCATTGACTGGCGTAAATCAAGACCCGAAGGCCAAGACAACACCAGTATGGGGTGCAGTATCCATCGGAACAGATACTACACTTTGATCTTAGCCAAAAGGCCAAGCAGAGAGTAGCTTAGGATTAAAAATAGAAAAATCTTGAGAAAGAGGTGATATCCCCGAAATATTGTGATATTTCGGTTTCACACATATGACTCTATTGATCGAGGAGAAATCCGGAAGCAAGACACCTACAGAAGATGCACCATCGTCGCTTTTATTTCAACAGAAGAAAGGCAGCATTCTCTGTCCATGTTTATTCTCCCTCGAACAGCCTGATCCTGATGATGTTTATCATATCTAGATATTTAATAATTTTTTGCAAAAATCGCCGTTTTATCCAGTTTTTATTTTTCCATTCTTAGAACCCGGCATGTTTCTGTGTTGCTATGAACGCTGTATAAATTATCTATATATAAATGACAATTAAAAAAATACTGCATGAAACTAATTGATTATACAGAAGTGTGCACCATGGATTAATATTTGAAGATATTAAAAACTTGAAACATAAACACATCTACCAAAATTCCATACGATTCACTTTTTCCTTGTTCGTTTGACTCCTAGCAACGATCCCCGAAAAGCGATGTATATGCATGGACTACGCTTACATTTATGCATTTAAAGTGAGTAACTTTTTATTCCATACATAGTTTTTAGTATGACTAGAGAAAGAAAGAAAGAGAGAGAGAGAGAGGGAGAGAAAGAGAGAGAGACAGAGAGGGAGAGAGAGAGAGGGGGGAGAGAGAGGGAGAGAGAGAGACCCACATAAGAAGGGGGAGATAAGAGACAAAAGAGAGGGTCACCAGAAGATAACCAGTGTGGAGTAAGGGTGGGGCTGAAAAGGAAAAGAGCGTGATGACCTTCGAAGCGAACAAAATTGCGCTGGTCCACATAATTTGAGTTGTTAACTTGTTTTATAGGAAACGAGAATAGAAAACCGACGTTGCCCGGGATCAATGAGTAGTTTTTACTTTCATGGTTTTTTATACTAACCATAAAGTCATCTTTTAAATGTCGAACTTCACGGGTACGCTTTCCAATAATAATTGATAAAAAAACCTTTTTACACACACACACATATACATATACATATATATATATATATATATATATATATATATATATAATTTCCACAATCAGACAACGCCGCAGTCCACACAATCCATGAAGGACACAAACCGGAAGTCCTCGACTCGAGTTTCGCCTTCCCTTGGGCTCATCAGTAGAACATATCCGAACTCAGGATTCGAAACCCGAGTTACTTGCATACGAGGCGAGTACTCTGCCACTGAGCTACCACGCAACATACAAGAAAGTCTATTAACTTACACAGACTAAGCAAATTGTGGTGAAGGCCGACCGTTGAATGTATCTACTCTTCTCAACAAGGAACGTAGTTATCCAACTATTGACAAGTCTCACAAGTAGGATTTTTACTCGCTAGGACGATCTCATCTGACAAGCTAACCTACAGAACATACAATATTAGATTTTTGAATGTGAGATGATATATATATAATTATTTCCTCAAGTCAAGAACTTCCGGTTTGTGTCTTTCATTGATCGTGTGGACTGCGGCGTTGTCTGATTGTGGAAAAAGAGGGCGAACTGGAGTCTAAGACTTCCGGTGTGTGAACTGCGGCGTTGTCTGATTGTGAAAATAATTATATATATGATATACATTAAAAATTCGTCAGGCAGATGCATCAGTAAGTGACATCTCAGTGCTTATATAAACATCGACAACTGCCGGAGAGTCGTTCATTTGTGTTTAAAAAGAACTTTCCATTATCGCTAACGGTAGTTACCAGAGTGCGTAACTCAAATATAACAATAATAACTATTTCATATGGACATATAATACTTCTTGCCAAGTGTTGAGATAATCCCATTTTAAATATTTACTATGGTTGTAAAGCTCTATCTAAAATGATATCGATCCCTGTTGTGAGTGCAAGATCTGCTCTGATCCGATCTGGAGACGTTGATTTTTCATGTTATATATATATATATATATATATATATATATATATATATATATATATATATATATATATATATATATGTGTGTGTGTGTGTGTGTGTGTGTGTGGATGATATAAGATAAGCATTTTATATTAGATCCTATCGTGATAAGGAGATGCTCGATATTATAGATAGAGTATTAATAGAGAAAATATTGTTACGCTGAAAAATAAAATTTGAAAGTTTATAAGTTTATTAAATCATCAGGTGTTTAAGCAAGGAATATAATAAATTGATTTTTAATTCATAGGTATAATTCATGGATTTTTCCGGGAAGCTTTATCAATAGCATGATGATTTTACTCATTAATTGATGATTTTACTCATAAATTTATGATTTTACTCATAAATTGACTTCACATACGTCTGCTTTTGGACTTTATTGGAATCAATACCGCATTCAAACAATATTGTTAAAATTAATCTCTGCCCATCTTTGAAACTTTCCTCGGAGCTTTCCTCGAATTTTCCTCAAAACTTTCCTCGAAACTTTCCTCGGAACTTTCCTCAAAACATTCTTCGGAACTTTCCTCGAAACTTTCCTCGTAACTTTCCTCAAAACTTTCCTCGGAACTTTCCTCAAAGCTTTCCTCGAAACTTTCCTCGGAACTTGCCTAAAACATTCCTCGGAACTTTCCTCGGAACTTTCCTCAAAACATTCCTCGAAACGTTCCTCGAAACTTTTCTTTAAACTATTTTACTAAAGCATAATTTTTAAAATATTCGTACATATTTCCAAATTAAAGCTTACCACTAATTAATAATTAGCCATTTTATTGGTGTTTAATTCTGAAGAGAAGAGCAATCCTTTGAAAATCTATGGATTAAAGGTCAGTTAATTATATTCCTTGCTTGAACATTCCATGATTTAATAAACTTGTAAACTTTCAAATTTTATTTTATTATTTCAATATTTCATATATATATATATATATATATATATATATATATATATATATATATATATATATATATATATATATAAACAAATAGTGTGTAGTAATAAGGATATTAAGTTACCAGGTAAATATATTCAATCTTTTATCGAATATTGAAATTACAACTTTTGTGTTTCATATATTTTATATATAAAGTAAAGTCAGAATTTACCATATTTCTATAATCGGAAGCTACGTATAGAAATCTACTTCGTCTGCGATTTAGGCTAATTATTCGTCCGTATTTTCATAAACAAAAAAAATAGTTTCATTCAAGTTCACCGAGTCTTATATGTTATCATATCAACATAGACGGAATAGGAGTAGTTATCCCACCCTTAGTAATAACTCTTCCTTCTTTTAACTCATTACACCATAGAGACATGCAGAATAAATATAATTGGAATATATTTTTCGTGTTATACCGTGCGTTAGATCACTTCGTATTAACTACTACGCCAGCCATCGATTACACAGCTAATAAAATATTACAATGTTACATTTCCAGTTAAAAAAAAATACAAAACACATCAGGACGTTCTTCGTCTACCTTTCTTTGTTTTTTAACTCATATTTAATAAACATCTGGCACTAATTTCATGTCTATTGCTACCTAAGAAATGCGTCGATTTTCAAGTATAATTACTTCCGCGCTTGTCATTTTCATATTGTAGAGAGGTGCACAATAATTAAAACAAATGACAAAAGCTCTCCGTACAAAAACATGTACAACTTTTCTTAATGACAAGTTAAGTATTTTTACTTATTCCCCCAACATTTCTTTGGTGCAGGAAATAGCAACGTCGCACTCTGATCCGACCGTCATCTGATTATCAGTACTTTACTTGGCGCACACTCGCATTCTTTGGTTGCTTCGTCCCTCGATATAGCAGCAGTTGAATCAAAACCCAGTGTTACCATAGAACGTGGGTGTAGTGTGCGTATGCATGTAATAACACCGTTTCGTGTAGCCATTACGATTTTAAAGTATGAAAATAAACATTCAATTAAGGAACTTTTGCTTAATCCCAAAAAGATTTATCTCACGAAGGAAAGAGCAACATAGAGTCACGTGTTGCACTGTGAACTCAAATTCGACTGTGTACCAGTATTTTGCTTGACCCGCCCGATTGCTTCGTCTATAGCTTAGACACTCGATATAGCAGCAGCTCAAACTAGTATCAGTGTTACCATGAGAACTGGGCAGAGCGTGTATAGGCACACTATAACACGGTTTTGTATAACAATTACAGCTTGAAGGCTTTAAAATAACAATTCATTTATTGTTATTATTATTATTATTATTATTAGTAGTAGTAGTAGTAGTAGTAGTAGTAGTAGTAGTAGTCGTAGTTGTAGTAGTAGTAATAGTAGTAATATCATTATTAATTTTTTCATATATTATTATTATTATCATCATCATCATCATCTAAATAATAAACAATCATCTTCGTTATCTGTCTATTTAAAATACTACTTAGAAAATTATGTTATTTACAAAAGCAAATAATGCTATAAATAGTACCTTCCTTCCAGTGATTTTGTGTAGAAACTATTAATTACTCCCCCTGCTAAAAGTTTTAATGGGGTTCAGAGATGAAGTTTTCGCCTTTCCAAGTGTTCTGCTGGCATTAAATATTTTCATTGTGTATTCAAATAATTTTAAAGTATTTATGATAAGCGTTTCTTTTATTTCGTCTGATTCTTTATTTAGTCGTTAGTCTTGACTGCCTTGTTGCACCAGTTGTCTGTGCAACACGGCGGCAAGGTTTTATGACGCATCTGCCATCCATGACCGCCATCGGCGGCGGTGGCGGCAAGTGGACGACACTCGTGTTCTTCGGTCGACGCGTTCAACGACATCGTCAAACAAGAACGGCGACCGAGGCAGATGACGCAGTCCTTATCTTTGTCTCTAACCTCCTCCCCCTTTCTCTCCCTCTCTCTTTCTCTTCCTCACACTTTCTCTCCCTTTCTCTTTCTCCCACTCATTACTATTGCTGCTCTCCAGACGTCTCCCTTTTTCTCTTTTCTCTGTTCTCCTTCTCTCTCTCTCTCTCTTCCTCTCTTTTTCTCCCTCTCTCTTTCTCTTCCTCTCTCTTTCTTTCCCTCTCTCTTTCTATCCCTCTTTCTTTCTCCCACTCATTACTATTGCTGTTCTCCACACATCTCTCTTTTTCTCTTTTCTCTGTTCTCTCCTTCTCTCTCTCTCTCTCTCTCTCTCTCTCTTTAAGCTTTACTCTCTTTCCCTTCTCTCTGTCTATTTTCATCTTCTCTTTTTTTTCTGCTTTCTCAACGCATGCAGCATCTCCGTTATCTCTTCTCTCCTATCTCTCTCTCTCTTTCTCTCTCTCTCTATTATCTTTACTCCTTGCATAAACGTCCTTTCCTCCTCTCCCTGTCTTATTCCTCTTTCTCTCTTTGTTTACTATTTTTTCTCAACGCATACAACCTCTCTGTTATATCTCTCCCCTTTCTCTGTATTATCTGTGCTCCTTACATAACTCTCTATCCCCTTCTCTCTTCTTCTTCTTCTTCTTCTTCTTCTTCTTCTTCTTCTTCTTCTTCTTCTTCTTCTTCTTCTCTCCCTCTCTCTCTCCTTCTATATTGTGTGTTCTCTATGCATACCGTCTCTCCCCGTATCTCTTTCTCCATTATATTTGCTCCTTGCATGCCCCCCCTCTCTCTCTCTCTCTCTCTCTCTCTGTCATCAGCGCAGAGATTCACATCTGTTGCTGGAAACAGCCGTAAGCCGAGTTGGGTAGATAAAGTCGTCAGATGACGTAGGTAACGAGTCGAGTGACGTCAACGTCGAAGAGACCAGGGACATGAGACATAGTGGCGGGAAAAGGAGATAAAAACAAGAGTAACACAATTGGGTGGTAAGGTAAAAGTAATAAGAGAAAGAAGGGGGAAAGGTAAGAATAGAAAAGGCAGATAAGGGGGGGGGGAGATTATAACGCCGGTAAATAAAAATGGTAAAATAACAACGTAAATACAGAAGGAAGATGGAAAGTTCGAAAAAAGAGGAAAGTTAAGCTCAAATGAGCTGCACCTTGCGAAGTATAGAAAAAAAATGGGAAGAATAAATGTTAGAAAAAAAAAAGAAAACTATAGAAAGATAGATAGATAGATAGATAGATAGATAGATAGATAGATAGATAGAGAGAGAGAGAGAGAGGGAGAGAGAGAGAGAGAGGAGAGAGATGTTGGCAAAATTAACACACACATATCCAAGGCAATGGCTGAATCCTTAGAAAATTACATCCAGACTGCAGTGGAATGGGGCCAAAAATGGATGGTTACATTTGATGCTGCTAACACAAAGCTTCTCTGTAACAATTATAAGAAATATTTTCAACCACCGATTGTCATGGCTAATAGCACCCTACCTTGAGGTAATTGTTAAACAAAATACCTTGCACATTCCAAAATACACCTTGTCTGCTTATGTTTGCGTCTGTAGTCGCTTTGGACGGCTTTCACCTCCCGTTGTCCACTCAGCCTAGTGCCGATTTGACTCCAGAGTGAAGTGCTGGATCCATATTTCGTCCATTGTCATATATTGATGCAAAAAAAACGCTTTGTTGTGTTAAAAAAGTTGCAAATAACAGTCTAAATTGTCGTTGCATTGTTGTTTTTGATTGATTGTGAGCAAACGCGGCACCCACTTTGAACACAGCTTTCTCACTGACAAATGTTCATGCAAAATGGTCAATACACTGCCTGCTGATATCTTCAGAAGAATTTACTAGTTATGTTCCCCTTTTCGGAGATGTTAAGGCTGAAATCCAAAAGTGTCAAGATATCCATGAAAAGTGTCAAGATATCCATGAACACGATTGCAAGCAATCACGAGAAGCTGGATCCAATAGGCAGTCTGGTTATTCGTTAATGCTTCTGTATATATATATATATATATATATATATATATATATATATATATATATATTGATTTTATTCCATTAGTTGCGACAAAACAAGTTCTGTTTCATTGGCGCTAGCAAATAGCGTCCAACTCATCAGGCTAACGATGGAATCCGAATTGCATACGTTTTAAATTTACCTCAACTTGTTTTGTCGCAACTAATGGAATAAAATCAAAAAATATATATTTTGCTCTGAATTTTCATTGAGCACTCTAATAAACCCGGTTTCAACTTCCTTCGGATTCATACCCGCTGGATATTTGTAACAAGTTAATTATATATATATATATATATATATATATATATATATATATATATATATATATATATATATATATATATATATATATATATCGCATACAGAGTGTCTCCTACATTTTACAATCAAATAACATTTACAAACATGCACTTTTTCATTCCACAAACACGTGCACAAGTGCAACAACACCAACAAATCAATCAAGATAGCTATCCACGGAAATAAAGCAACTTTGGATTAAGGAATCTATCCTGATAGCAAAATTGCACCCTAAAATTAATAACCGACTCGAATTAGGATCATTATTTTTAGTCTGATACATACAGTTTCACAACTCAGCATGCACATACGTATACTTCAGATAAAAAAGCAGTAATTTGTACACATAATCTTAACACAAATTATAACATTTGAACGTCGACCTGCTATAGTCTACATTCTGGCTACAACTACCAACAACTAATGAACCTCAATCGGTAATACAATCTAAGAACCCAACCAACCCTAATAAATACATAAATAAATACTTGAATAATTAAATGGAATACTTGTAAAAACAACGGATCATTTGTACCACCAAACAAATAAACAAGATAAATAAAAAATAAAATAAATAATTTTAACTCTTTAGTAAATGCATAAAACCCAATAAGCTTAGGCCGAAAATATTCACTCTGTAATAATAATTATTAAAATTAAGCTGGTCAGCATCCGCAATATACGATTAATACTTACCCAGCATTGAATGCCGAATAAGAACAAAATAAAATAATGGATTAATAAATTAATAAATATTGAGGTTATCCTCAGTGAGAATATTCGTTTTATAACAATAATAGTTAGACCTAGAAATGAATATTATTCACTATACGAGAATAATAATTACTTCAACATTGAATACAGAATAAAAAAAGGAACAAAACAAATAAAACGATAAAATTAAACAATAACTAAACTAACAAATGAATAATAATGAGGCTTTCGTCTTTATAAACAAGTAACCTAAAAACAGATCTTGTACGAACAAGGGGGATTACTCTGAACGAAGTTGTTTCCCTTGTCTAGAAAATTTAAAATAAGTAATTAAACTTAAACTGAATGCAGGAACGGGCAAAGAATAAAAAAAATTAAATTTTAAATAAAAAAATTTAAATTTATAAAATCTACATAATAAAACTTAAAAAAATTAAGAATATTAATATTGACATTGACACTAATTAAATTAAAAACGAACACTGGATTCGTAACAAATTTTTAAGAAAGTAATTTTGATCTAAAATCCATCTCATTTTCTGCTGAATAGCAGTCACCGGCAGCAATCTTCCTATACACGTTTGAATTAAGTTTGAACACACATCTGAAGAAAGGAAATTTTCTTCCAAAAATATTATATTATATGGAACTTCGAACCGCACGGACACAAATAAGTTTCATTGTAATATAATATAAAACAATATATCTATTGTATTAATAAAATAGGTAGAAACTGCAAACCTTTTTCCACCGTTATATATCTTAATATGCTTTAGTTTGTGTTTATCCGTTACACCTCTGCATTATATTGCCTTATATAAATGTTCAAAATGAAGTAATTCGATTTCACTATTGGAATTACTTCATTTCGAACATTTTCTCCATACTGCCTCTACGAAAAACTGTTTTCGTCTTCTTCAAAATCTCCCTTTCATTGGACACTTTTTCAACGGACAATTACCATCTGGACAAACCACATATTTTTTTTTTACACGAACTCTTTTTACTCCATTTTTAATAATATTTTTTCAAATATTTGAACTTTGTTTTTTCCACAACCAACTTATCTATCTGTATATCTCCTCTGATGATAAGCTTTCGATCTTTGAAAAGCCTTGGCTTAAGGAAAGAATAATAAACATTAGTTTATTACAGAATATACCTTGCATTGAACAATCGAAGTTTGAAATAAATCTGGACATTCATACATGTTTATCATACTTATTTCTTTATATTTTTTATATATATTAAAATATAAATTTTATAACATAAAGTAATTATAATAGCTCAATAGTGCTAAAGCTATGGTATATTCAATATTTTTAATGTAATTTTATACCATATCAATGTTAGAAAGGACAGATCACGTCATTCCATAAAACTTTTTTTTTATTCAGCATACAATTGTTTCGGCAAGCACCAATATATTTGTAAAATGCTCCTGTGCATTTATTTCTTGGCGTGGCTATTTCTAGTGCAAATGGTACAAAACAAAGCAAAAATGCAACAACAAAAAAACATGAAAAACTATGCGATCAGAGCCTAAATTACAATCAGTACTCATTATCAGCATTATATATATATATATATATATATATATATATATATATATATATATATATATATATAGAGAGAGAGAGAGAGAGAGAGAGAGAGAGAGAGAGAGAGAGAATGAAAAATCACACTTGGAAGTGTGTATGAAATGGCAATAATAAGGAGAATATTTTGAAAATATATTTTGAAAACCTCACTTTTCATTCTACCCTATTCACGTAACCGCGTGCTACACACAGCGGCATATCAACATTAATCGTCGATAACATCAAGACGAATTTCAACTTGCCTGCGATAAATATGTCTCAATCAGGAAGGATTAAACGAAAGAAGAAGAGAAGAAATTTGCTTATACTTTTGAGAAGGGTATATTACGCCGAAAGTACTCAAGTTTTTTAAATAAATAAATAATTTATTTTAAAAACATAAATAAACGCGTCGTCCAAGTTTTCAAAATATTTTTCAATATATATATCTATATATACATGGGCCAAAATAAGGGTCCTATCTTTAAATTTGAATAACTTGAATTTGAATAACTTCCACAAAATAAAAGTTAAACTCACCAAACTTTATGTGTGTGTAGACTGACCCTTCCGAGATTTTTTGAAATAAACAAAACAAATTTTAGCCGAAAAACACTTCTTAAAACTTACAAAAACTAAAGTATTGTTTTTTACACGGTTTTGAGTTTTTTAAGCAAAAATAATGTTTTCTAAATGAGGGTACGTTCCTTAGGGCTAATACGGCTCATGCTTGCTTCGGAAGGGGTCCTTTACTTATTCTAAAAAAAAAAAAAAAAAAAATCAATAAATAAAAAAGTTATGAATTTTTAAAAATAGGACCCTTATTTTTGCTCACCCTGTATATATATATATATATATATATATATATATATGGGAATAGAAGGATGAAGGTAATCCGACGTGATGGTAAAATGAAAAAGGAAAACCAAAAAACTGGATGTTTTTTTATGTGTACATCAACGTTTCGTCTTTATTTATAAGACTTCATCAGGATGATGATATAGGGAAAAGATATCATGCAAGCACGGATACATGTAGGGTAGACATGTTGGGAAGAAAAATAAAATAAAATGAAAAATAATGGCAGCGTCTAGCTGGACGTCCGTACTTGTTAGAGAATGAAAAATGAGTGGGAGAAAAAAGGGGAAGGGTGGAGGGAGCAAGGACTACATATGTATATATATATATATATATATATATATATATATATATATATATAAATAGATAGATAGATAGATAGATAGATAGATAGATAGATAATTTTTCCTCACATTGAATTATGGTCTCGTTATATCCAAGTGGTAACATATATGTATCCTATCCTTTTATCTATTTGCATTTTTTACTAATTCATCGTCAGCTATTATTATTATTAATCTTAAATATTCCTGAATTAAAACAAATATTTTCACGGACCGTCCTTTCTTTTTTCACTCAGTTATTTCCTTTTTTTCTTCGGGTTTTTAGTCATCTGATTCCTTATTTTCTTTTCCTTTGTTACCTTATACTTTTATATCCGTAAAAAAGTTCAAATATATAATTGTTCACACCATAAATCTATCGCGAATACCAAATTAGTTTAATCAATAATATTTACACGTGTTTCTATAGAGCATTAGGTCCGATTGCGATTGAAACAGGATTAAACAAACGAAAAGTAAAAAAAATAGAAAGTCAATACTTCAACGGTTCATTTCCCTTGTAATGTCAACCAATAAATTTAATGAGTACCTATTAGGATGGATTCAGTGAATTTAAAGGGATATTAAACACCCTATCCCATTTAATGTAGAAGAATAAATCATGTAAAATAAAATTAAGCAAAACGAAGGCCGGTGCCATGGAAGGTAAGAACTATTACTTTTTTTTCCGGCAGTAATAGGTACAGCGTCTCGGTATTGCATAACGCATAAAGGGATTTATATTCCGTAATATAGACCAATCAAACCAAACCAATGTAAATACGACACGTTCTTCCGGGTTGATAGTCGACGGACATTTGGTTAACACACATTTCATCGACGGATAATTGACCGAATTAATGTTTTACTTTTGTAAATAATGTTCAACTTTTTTAACAGTCGGGCGAATAACCTTTGTGTGTTTTTTTTTTAGATCTTGGAATTCATAATAGAACGACAAGAAGAAGAAGAAGAAGAAGAAGAAGAAGGGGGAGGAGGAGAAGAAGAAGAAGAAGGGGGAGGAGGAGGAGGAGGAGGAGAAGAAGAAGAAAAAGAAGAAGAAGAAGAAGGGGGAGGAGGAGGAGAAGAAGAAGAAGAAGAAGAAGAAGAAGAAGAAGAAGAGGGAGGTGGAGGAGAATCAGAAGAAGAAGAAACGTTTACATAATGGCTTCTGCTACATTGCTGATAAACAAAACCGCATCACATTGGCAATATCAACGCTAAATAAAATGGTGGACGGCAACTGAATACATTATAGTTTATTTATTTCATACAGAAGTACATACATTGGAAACAACAGAAGCAATGAATGTTGTTTTTTTTTCGTATCGACTCTCGATTGGACAAACTCTTCTATCAACAGTTTCTTTCAGCCAACTGCCTGTTAGTCTTACTATGGTTGTTATATACACAACGATTCAACCGTTGCATTCTTCGGGCTTCCTCAGGTGGTTTTTGTCGTAATCGATAATCTGCAAACTCAACCCTGGGGTAGACAATACTTGATCCGCATTCCAAAATCTTACCGAGGTTAGGGTTTGTGTGGGGAGGATGTGTGAGGGTTAGGGTTAGGGTTAGGATTAGGGTTAGGGTTAGGATTATGGTTAGACAGTCTACCGAGGTGTTGACAGGAAGACACGTGGGTGGTTGTTGGCTGTAAAAAAAAACTGCTGAAGGAGGGGGTGGAAGAAGAGTTCGTTTGGGGCGTATTTTGGTAAAGGAACGAAGCGCCCTAGCTGGAATTGTCGTTGCGGAAGACACCGTACTAAAAGAACAGGAAAGGGCAGGAGTTGTGACTGCGGGTGTCTCTGATGAAGTTCCTCTGGTGTGGAACTTCGCCAACAAGACGCCCCCAACACCGCCCCCGAAACACAATATTGCACTCGTCTCTACGCCCTCCCTTCAGTCTTGTTCCGGTCTCGAGATGATCATTTCCGGTTGTAAGGAACGGCGACTTCTCACGCCCAGAACCCAGAACAAAACGGATCTCAATTTAGACAGAGAGAGAGAGAGAGAGAGAGAGAGAGAGAGAGAGAGAGAGAGAGAGAGAACGATATTAGAGACTGTCCGAAAGTAGTAACGAGAGAGAGAGAGAGAAAACAATATTAGAGACTGTCCGAAAGTAGTAACAAGAGAGAGAGAGAGAGAGAGAGAGAGAAAACGATATTAGAGACTGTCCGAAAGTAGTAACGAGAGAGAGAGAGAGAGAGAGAGAGAGAACACGATATTAGAGACTGTCCGAAAGTAGTAACGAGAGAGAGAGAGAGAGAGAGGGGGAGATAGATAGATAGATAGATAGATAGATAGATAGATAGATAGATAGATAGATAGATAGATAGATAGATAGATAGATAGGTAGGTAGATAGATAGAGATAGAAAGATAGAGAAAGGGTTCGGAGAGAGAAATATTGGGAGACCGAGATAAATAAATAGATGCAGATATATTATGTGTCAAAGTGAGAGCGAAAGAAAGAGAGAGAGAGAAAGAGAGAGAGAGAGAAAGGTCTATGAAGAATATTGTGTATGAAATAAAGAAAAAAAGAAAGAGATAGAAAGAGAGAAAGAAGGAAATGAAGATTGTGTGCATGCGTCAAAGAAATGTATACATATATAGTGAGAGAAAGAGAGAATAAATAAAGAAAGGGGGTTATAGTGAGACAGAAAGGAAAGGAAAGAAAACATAACGTGAGAGAAATATAGCGTGAAAGAAAGAAAGACAACTATGAATATCGTGTTTGAAACGAATAGACAAAAATGAGAGAAAACGGAACAGACGACGGGGTCCATATTGTCTGAAAAAAAAGAAAGAAAGAAAGAAAGAAAAAAAAGAAAGAAAAAACGATCGAAAGAAACGAGTATTATCTGTACGTGAGAAAGAAAGGAAGAGAGAGAGAGAGAGAGAGAGAAATAAATAAATAAAGAAAGAAAGTAACAAAGTAAAAAAGAAATATGTGTTAGAATAAAAAAGAAAGACAGAAAGAAAGAAAGACATATAGGAAGAGAAAGAGAGAAAGAAGGAATGTTGTGTGTGAGAAAAAAAGGAGGAAACCGTGTTCGAGCGGACGAAAGAAAGGAAAGCAAGAAATAGTGCATGTCTGTTCCTATTTACTTGCTTCCCTACGAGGGGAGGAGTTAGATATAAGGTCGGATTTTAATGTGGAGAAAATACAGCTCCCCAAAACGGGGCACTGGATTGGGACAAAATTAAAATTGTCTCAGTCTAGAAGGAATTCTTCCGAACACGGAGAAGATGGAGTGTAGTATTAGAACATATACTACACTTTTATACCAGCCAAAAGGACAAGGAATTTTGTGTCAACGAAACACAAATATTGTATACTAGGATCCACACGAGAATAAAAATGAGTAATAATCAATGATTGACTCAAATTGTTATAGAAATTGTTTTTGGTTTGACCGGAAGTGCTTTGTATTAGATTGAAGGACAGGACAGCTATGTCGTGAATTTGGTGCCCGTTCGAAGAAAGATAAAATGAAAAAGGGAGTAAAAATGAAGAAATGGATAGAAAAAAAGCTTCAATACGGATATTTGCAGTTGGTGATAAGCATTTATTCTTGTTCACTTTGAAATACTGTTTTCATCGATCGAATATGAACACTTTAAACAAGGGGAAAAGCAAATAGATGAACGAAATACAACATGAACCTTTACATATAAAAAACAGAGTTAAAAAGATTTCCCTTTGAATTTTGAGTGAAAAAAGAAATATGCATAATTTAAATGAATATTAGATGCATTGTAATTTTTCAAGCAGACTGTGAAATATTATAAACTGAGGAAGCCTCTTCCTGAATATTAGCGGGATTTTGTGTATCACGAAAATATATGTTCTTGAAATTGGAAGAAACGATTGTCTGTCTGTAAAGTGTTTCGAATGAAATGTGGAATATTTCTCTTAATAACTAAGGTTTACATCATGTTAAATTAACAGCTCTAGTCGTATACTATTGATCTACTATATAAACGTTTGTGTTAACTTAAAAAAATGTATACAATATATATATATATATATATATATATATATATATATATATATATATATATATATATTGTTCATTTGCTTTTGACACCTGAGGATGATTCGACGAAGAATCGAAAACGTTCGTGAAACCTGTGCAACCTATGGAACATTCATCTTTTTTTTTTATTATTTTAATACAAAAAAGACCATCAGAAAAAAAGGTAGAATTAAACAGAGAAATTCTGTTATTTTTAACAATGTTTGCATACTATATATATATATATATATATATATGTGTATATCTATCATTATTTAATCAAAAATATTTAATAATTATCTACATATATTTGATCCTTGTGGAATCATCAGTAGAAGTAACTATTCAAACCAGTCGCACGATTCGAACCCCAAAACAAGAATCACCTTTAATCCAATTCCAAACGCTCAAACCAATGAGTCTAATTCCAACAATTACACGAAGTGATGAGAAATACATTCTATTATGTTGAGCAGGGGGGCAGCCATAGTCAGCTGTCATAACAGTATTCAACAGAAAGAAACTTATATATATATATATATATATATATATATATATATATAGAGAGAGAGAGAGAGAGAGAGAAAGAGAGAGAGAAAGAGAAAGAGGAATATTAGAAGGCTATCACATTGCAAGAAATGGAAATATGTCGGCGTTGAGAAGTAAGACAAAAACAAGTTATTTTAATTATATATTTTTTCAAAAACTTTTTAAATATTTTTTTCTATATAGCAAATCTTATTTGATTAGGCAAGACTTCAACACTGATGCAATCTGTGTGACCGTGTTCCATAATATATTTCGAGGAAGACCTCTTTGTAAAATGGTAGGGTTTTCAAATCTCAAAAAACGTTGGGTGGCAATATTGCTTATAACGCAATAAATATTAATATCGGCAGCAAATGTAATAAAAACTGATTTTTTATGATTTTAATTACTTATTTTATTAATTTTTTTTCTGAATATTTTATATTTGAACCCACCGATAAAGTGCTACATATTTATAAAGTTTACGAACCGGGCTATTTTTTAGATAAGATTTTCAAGTTAAATTAAATTTTTACGATATCTTTTGTTTATTAAATTGTTAGGTGAAAGTACAGAATAGTTAACAAAGCCCCCCTCACTCAATGTTAAGAATGGCTTTCTAAATAATGTTATTTCAATTAACGTTACGAAATTAAAGGTTTGGACCGGGTTATATTTTACATAAAATTTTCAAGTTAAATTCAATTTTTACGATATCTTCTGTTTATTAAATTGTTACGTGAAAGTACAGAATAGTTAACAAAGCACCCCCCATTCTCCCCATGTAAAAAATCGTTGTCTAAATAATGTTATTATTTCAAGCAGGCTCGTAATCAAGTTACGAGATTAAATCCATCATAATTCATTTAGATTTCTTCGTAAACAAGTCAGCCATTTTAATTGACAAAACATCAATTACTTCGTGTGTGTGCAAAACTTGAACGGAATTTATAAACTATCGAGTAGAAAGTCATTTAAACTGGCTTTAAATTCTTAGAAAATTTCCATGTATTTAAAAAAGCAAAATTGTTTTCTTGTTCTCAGGAAACGACATGTTCTCCTATAACTCTCAAAATATTAGCGAGATTTTGTCAAATATTATCTTACGGTCTTACACTTAAAGTGACATCTCAACCCATATTGACGAGATCCTTTGACGCCCACCCCTATCCTTCGACCGCTCATTGGCAGAATAGAACGTTTATGAAAGAAGGTATATTTTTATTATAGAGCGCTGAAAAAGAGCCGCTCCTTTTTTATAGGAGTTGGAGCAGGAGCAGGAGCGGCCCCTTTTTGAAAATGTGGAGCATGAGAGTAGCCAGGTCCAATTTTGGGCGTTGGGGCAGAAGCGGGAGCAGCTCCAAAAGTAGTGGAGCGCGTAAAGCCCTGTATATATATATATATATATATATATATATATATATATATATATATATATATATATATATATATATATATATATATTGGACTGAGTGCGAATATATCCACTGAAAATTAACTGAAGTTTTACTCGAATGTAATAGTGATCATAAAACGAAACGCGCGTACATATGGATAAACATTGTTAAGTGTTGATTTTCGGAGTAAGATTATAATATTTAAAATGTTTATTATGTTATAAATGTTATAATTTACGAATTATAATATGAAAGTGCAATAGTGATAATAAAATGATATTTCGAAACGTGCGTACATATGGGTAAGCATCGTTAAGTATGATTTTAGGAGCAGGATTATAATATTTAAAAATATTAATTATGTTATAAACTTTAGACTTGCTATCTTGTCGCTATATTTATTTCTTAGTGCAGTGTTTGTCATGTTACTACCTGTTTTAGTCTCTATCATAACTTATTTTCATACATAAAACATATATCTGCATCACGTTTATCCGTAACACGTGGATATTTACATTACACATCTGTTTTATGATGTATTTTCCAACGTTGTGTACTACATAACTGAATGTTTATGAAGTTATTACCTGTTGTCAAATATATACACAAAATAATTGCTTAATCAAAGACATTGTTTTCCAGGACACAATATTTGCTAAAGAAAACCCGAACAAAAAAAAACAACTGCATAGTTTTTATTTACTATGTGAATGTGTTTCAAGTATGTTTATATTCTTCTAGAGACACGTGTTAGCTTTACTTTGCTTCGAAACTGACAATTAATCATAGTATTTAACTTTGATCTGTCAATTTATATATATATATATCACGTGATATATATATATATATATATATATATATATATATATATGAAAATATTTGTTATTGTTTATTTTCTATGGACGTATACGTTTCGTCTCTTTTCAATCGAGACTCATCAGCATAGAAGCATGACTATTCACTACCGGTCACATGATTCGAAACCCTGGATTACAAGTATTTTTCAACTCAAATCCAACGTCGTTAACCGTGCGGCCAATATTTGAATAGCTGTAAACCGTGGTAGTTTAAACACATTTAAAGCGGCGATGATGTCCAGGCATTCTACTACTATTAAGAAATGATGCATTATAAAGCAAATGACGTCATGTTGTGGTTGTACTACCACTAAAGTGCTCTACTAATTATACGAGGAGCGACAAATATATATATATATATATATATATATATATATATATATATATATATATATATATATATATATAAAAATATTATATTATATTTATGAATAAATATTAGATTATTTATACCTACAGACGCTAGCGTTTCAAGCTTATTGCTTTCATCAGTGAAGGAAAGTGACAATTTCAGACGATTGGGGGCGCAATCACGGTTTACTGTTAGCAAAGAATCCGCAATCAGTCGCCATATCCACTCGGTCACGTGATTGAGGGAAATTAAGATATTTATGTAACTAGAAGCGCGCACAGACAGAAGACTAGTCGAGAGTGTTCGATAAACGTATTCGGAACTTTGCTTTAAACTACCTCATATATATATATATATATATATATATATATATATATATATATATATATATATATATATATATATGAGGAAGTCTATGTAGAGGTTAGTATATGGAATTAGTG
>OY744531.1:28224608-28272108 GCA_963556195.1 Sepiola atlantica | reverse complement strand
CTGGACCAAAGAAGAACTCAGGCACCTTGACCAAAGAACTAGAAAACTAATGACTATGCACAATGCACTGCACCCAAAAGACGACACGGACAGACTCTACGTGAAAAGAAATGAAGGAGGTAGAGGACTGGTAAGTATAGAAGACTGTGTGGAAGACACCAAAAAAGAGCTGGAGAAATATGTAACCCAGAACACGGAAAGACTGATCACCACAGCAAGAGACACCAGCCCAACAAACAACCCCGGAAGCACTGAACCCAGAAACAAAAAGACAAGAAAGGAAAAGTGGGAAGAAAAACAACTACATGGACGCTTTATAAGACTCACAAGCGATGAAGCCAATGAAAACAGCTGGGCATGGCTAAGAAAAAGAAACCTGAACAGAGAAACGGAATCTATGCTGATGGCCGCACAGAACAATGCGATTAGGACAAACTTTATTAAAGCAAAGATAGATAAAACCCAGGAAAACAGCAAATGCAGATTGTGTGGACAAAGAGACGAAACGATAAATCATATAATAAGTGAATGCAGCAAGCTAGCACAAAGGGAATACAAGAACAGACATGACAGCATGGGGAAAGAAGTACACCGGGAAATGTGCAAACAACTGAATTTCGAATATGCAAGAAAACGGTACAAACACAAACCAGAAACTGTACTAGAAAACGAAAAACACAAAATCATATGGGATATGAATGTACAAACAGACAAACCCATAACAGCAAGGAGACCGGATATGATAATAATCAACAAGAAAGAAAAATCCTGCAAAATCGTGGACTTTGCCGTTCCAGCAGACCACAGAATGAAGATCAAAGAGACGGAAAAGAGAAGCAAATATACTGAACTTGCCAGAGAATTGAAAGGAATATGGAACATGAAGAAAGTCAGTATAACACCAATAATCATAGGAGCACTAGGAACAGTCCCCCAAAACATGGAGAAAAGACTAGGAGAAATAGGAATCAAAGGGATAACTGAGACCATACAAAGGACAGTAATGATCAAAACAGCTACAATCCTGAGAAATGTCCTCGAATGCGGAAACCAACCCACATAAGCAACGAATGGAGAACAAACACATGGAAGCACAAAACAACAGAACCGGGGAAAATACAACCGAACGAGAGAGGCGCAAGCATAGGCTGACGCCACGAAAATTATGGACAGAGGGTCGAGGAGGGAAAGCGCAAAACCAGACCTCCACTGGAAGAGCGCGGACAGCCGTGGCCACCGAGAGTTACTACAGGCCAAGCAACTAACTTCCTGCCCCCCTCTGACGTCACTGACTTCCGTGTCAAAACAAGGACCGTAGTAATAACAATAAGAAGGCATTCCGACTTCTCCATTCACTAAATAATCCATCAAAATTCAGGAAATCAACCAATTTTAATGAAATTTTCAGGATTTATTAATTAATGATCACGGAATATAATAAATCCATTACTTTATTATAAAGCTTGGTGCAAATGTATTATTTCTTGTAAACAAAAAACACCTTTACTAAAGTTATTCAAAATATCAAAACATGTTGAACATACGATATTGTAAATATTTAAAACAAAGCATTAGAAAACTTTAAAAATTGCATGTAAAAAAGAAAAGAAAAGAACACGGTTCGATTCATCTTGAAACTGATCTTTATTCAATATAAATTTAAAGAAAATAATAATTCACGATCAAATACTGCAAAAAACTGAATTATGAATTACCATTATTTAAACTTCTAACCCAATCAACCGTAAGTAATTCAGACTTTGAAATTTGCTTAAAAAGTATACAAAAAAAAAGTTCAGTGTTAACTGTTTGTTTAATAATGGAATCAAAATTCAGGAAATCAACCAATTTTAAAATAATTTCGCGCTTTTAAAAATTTCATTTCATAATTCACAAAGTTAAAATGCCTACTACTGCATATGTTTGGATTTCCAAAAGAGAAATAATTACTGCAAATATGGATACACGTAATAATGTTTACACCGACTAAATATAGTGTAGTAAGTTTGAATTTTTTTTAATTATATAAAAAATCAAGTCTGAATTACTTATTCATTATTTGATAAAAAAAAGTAGTGTTCCATTTTTTTTTTTATTACTTTTTTTCGATGTCTTAAGTGTAGCAGAGTTTATCTTTTCTCTACTTTTGTAGATTAAATAAATGAAATAACATCATATTTAATCAAAATTTTCACAAAAAATATTAATTAAACAATGCTTTATTCAATGATAATATCGTTAATTCTTCGAGTTATACTGATTTTATTAACAAGAGTGTAGGGGCATTTTCCGTAATATATACGAAATAGTTTTTTTTTAAAAATATTTTTAACATATACAGATCTTATTTTCATTTAAAAAAATCATGGATTTTTTTATATATATTAAAATATACGTTTAGTAAAGGTGTATTTTGTTTTAAAAAAAATAATACATTTTCACTAAGATTTTTTTTAAATGTTTCACTATATCTCCTGTGCTTGTTTATTAATAAATATTGAAAATTTCATTAAAATTGGTTGATTTCCTGAATTTTGGTGAATTTTTAAGTGAAGGGAGGGTCAAAATGTTTTTACATTTTGGGGATCGGCCTTTGATTTTGCACGTACCTATCTCTTAATAGCAAGATAGGAGTTGGTGATTCCATTATTAAACAGACAGTTAACATTGAACTCTTTTTTTCTATAATTTTTAAACAAATTTCAAAGTCTGAATTACTTACGGTTGATTGGGTTAGAAGTTTAAATAATGGTAATTCGTAATTCAGTTTTTTGCAGTATTTGATCGTGAATTATTATTTTCTTTAAATTTATATTGGATAAAGATCAGTTTCAAGATGCATCGAATCGTGTTCTTTTCTTTTCTTTTTTTACATGCAATTTTTAAAGTTTTCTAATGCTTTGTTTTAAATATTTACAATATCGTATGTTCAACATGTTTTGATATTTTGAATAACTTTAGTAAAGGTGTTTTTTGTTTACAAGAAATAATACATTTGCACCAAGCTTTATAATAAAGTAATGGATTTATTATATTCCGTGATCATTAATTAATAAATCCTGAAAATTTCATTAAAATTGGTTGATTTCCTGAATTTTGATGGATTATTTAGTGAATAGAGAAGTCGAAATGCCTTTTTATTGTCATTACGACGGTCCTTGTTTTGACACGCAATGCAGTGACGTCATTTTCTAGCCAACCGGCCTGTAGTAACTCTCGGTGGCCACGGGACAGCTCTGGGACCTTGGGAAGGCTTGTTGCCACTCAGGCCCCAGAGGGGACCAATGGCCCTTATCAGCGGGAAATCGTTGGTAGGTGGCTGTTGCGATTACCGCAAGGTCATCAGCGGTGATGAACGAAAAGAGGTGGAGCATACTGGAGGCCTGAGGAGACTTGTTGTCACTCAGACTCCAGGGAATACCACAGGTTGTCGGCAGTGGGTGACCACTGACGATGACCAGTGTGATAACTCCTAGTGAGTAAATAATAATAATAATAATCATAATAATAATAATAATAATAATAATAATAATAATAATAATAATAATAATAATAATAATAATAATGATAATAATAATAAAGTCATTGATGTCTATCCCTATTTATTATTATTACGTGTTTTTGTGTATTCATCAGTGCCTAAGAAGTTCATCCATTCGGCTGTAAAAGCTACAGTACAATTCAACATTCACTCTTTTATTTTATTTATTTATACAGTTTCTATTTGTCAATCATATTATTCGAAGAGTTTTTTTTTTAGAGGAAATATCTGTTATCGCCTAATTCATCTGAATGTCCAAATTATCCGTAATCTATTTAATCGTTAAGAATCGATAAGATGTTAAAATTCGTATAAACGGGTGGTAAACATTTTAACTAATTGTACTTGTTAGGGTTTAACGCTTTTTTTTACTTTCTTCCAATATTTAAAAAAAATATTTTTACTCCTTTTTTTCATATTTTTCTGTTCAAGTAACTCCAATGTGTTCCGTCATACAGTATTCTAGTATATATATATATATATATATATATATATATATATATATATATATATATATATATATATATATATATATATATATATATATAACGTCACAGTAACGGCCAAATATACGATATCCATAATATTGGCTCACGGGATTTATATAGAAATTTTTTTTTTTTTTCTGTTTATTTTTATATCTCTTTAAATCTCCTTCGGTTTAAATCTCAACTGTTACTTTTCACCTCCACCCCTTTTTTCAAAGGTTTAATAACCTTCCTTACACTAAATTTAAACAAACATACATAACACTCTAAACAAATAACGCGTCCAAACGAGAGTGACACGTGACTTCGCATTTCCGAAACAGATGACAACAGAAGTTGAAGAGAGCCGGATGACTATGTCCTTCTGTGCTTGAAACCGACGGTACGAATGTTGTACTAATTTTTCTGTACCAAAATAAATATATATATATATATATATATATATATATATATATATATATATATATATATATATATATAATTTATTTAGATACTGTATATTACATATTTCAGCAATGTACCGCGGTTTCATCCAAAAGGGCAGATTTAGACATCTTTACTAAAGATGTCTAAATCTGCCCTTTTGGATGAAACCGCGGTACATTGCTGAAATATGTAATATACAGTATATAAATAAATTATATTAGCTCTCTAGTATGATCGAGCACTTTATTTGATTTCTTTTTATATACAACCTGACACACACACTATATATATATATATATATATATATATATATATATATATATATATATATATAGAGAGAGAGAGAGAGAGAGAGAGAGAGAGAGAGAGAGAGAGAGAAAAGGGGGGGGAGAGAAAGGGGAGATAGATAGATAGATAGATAGATACTAGAAGAATACCCGTCCCAGGACAGGTAAAATTAATTCCCCGGACAGACCTGTTTTGCACCACCTTGATGCCCCCTTTACGAAGATTAAAATCAATATATAATGATACTAAAGCTCATGTTAAAAATCCTTATTCCGCTTTTGATAAAAATGCATTACATGATTTTGATCCTAGGAAATGTCTAAAATTTAAGGCTTAAGCTTAAGGACTCTTTAAAAAAAAAAAAAATTCAGGGAAACTTGTTTCACTGGTGTTGAATGACGATAGATCAAAGCCAATCTGATAAATGTGTATTTTAAAATGAAAGATTGTGCCCCTAAAATCTCTTAAAAATGCTTCAAAGAAACTGAAATTGGACAAATATTTATTAATTTATGTCTACTACCTATTGCTAAAATTTCACAAAAAATCTGAGGTATCTGAATTTTCATGAAGGGCTTTTGTTCTCTATCACCTTCTTTTTGAATAAAACTAAATTAAACAAAATATAGCACACATTCCCCACCTTTATGCCTAACAGTTGTGTTTCAAAATTCTTAATGGTCGTTTAATTAGTTTAGGAGTTGATCCTATACATAGAAACATAGAAACATACCTAACTTTATATATATCGATATATGTCAACAATCGTTTCTAATGTATGTATGTATGTATGTATGTATGTATGTATGTATGTATGTATGTATGTATGTATGTAAGAATAACATATAAAATAAGGTAAAAATCGATGGTTAACACCTGGATGAAAAGGTAATAAATAAGTTCAAACAACAAAAAGACGGGCAGTAAAAACATATATTTTAATTTATGGGATTTTGGGGTAAATATCCACACTGATTACAAACAATTAAAAAACTAAGAGCGAAACCCCACATGACGTGTGTATGTTGCGATTAGGACATATAGGAGTTAACAGCTCCATTAGCAAAAAATAAAAAGTGAAATATAATGATGATGAGTACGGATTGTAATCCAGGCTTTGCTTGCCTTGTTTTTCTTTGTTTTATATACGAGCACTGAAGATAGCCACACCAGGAAATAAATGCATAGGATATAGGAGCATTTTACAAATATCTTGGTAGTAAGCTGAAACAATTTTATACTGGAAATAAAAACAGTTTTTTTTTTGTGAAATATGTGAATCTGTATTTCCTAACATTTGACATGGTTTAAATTCAACAAAAATATTTTATATCATAGCTCTATCCTCACACTAGTGAGCTACTACAATTGTTTAATGCTATAAAATGTATATTTTAAATATAAGATCCAGTTTCACAAAGAAGATGAATTCTCTGAGAGGAAAATTAAACAAGCTTCCTATTATTAAGCTGCTGAATGGGGTCAGTGACTGAAGGGCATCTATTGATCTCAACAACCATTACAATTTCCAGTGCACATCACTAAAACAGGTGATCGCCTTGGCATTATAGTGTTGTCAAAGCGAATAAACGTGTCCTCATAACAGAATTAACTATACCTTGGGAGGAAAACAGGGAGGGAGCGCCCGAGCAATAGAAAACCCGATTCCAAATGTTGCGTGCTAATTGCATGCAAAAGAGATGGAATGCTTTGTGATGTCCATTGAGGTCAGATGTCGTTGGGTTTTTAGGACAGTCAGTCATTTCCGTTAAGGTAGTCTACGTGATGATGGAACTTGAGGGTGACCATTTAGCAAATGCCAAAGTCACCTTATTTCTTCGTAGCGGTGAATAATTTAGAGAAAGTTAACAACAGTGTTTGTCTTAAACCATAATAGTTCATTGTTACAAACAAAGAGAGTTTAGCTGGAGGTGCTGTGTGTAAAGTTCAGTAAACATGATATTTTAGTACTTGTTTTACTTTTTTCTCTGGCATGTATGTGTGTTGGGGTGATCGTTTGTTTAGAGTTCACTTTTGTGTATGAGTGTGTATATTTCCGTCCGTTTCGCTAGCTGTAACGGTAGCGAAAGCAGCAGTAATATTAGTCGTTTCGGGCTCATCAGGGGGGGAGGCATAGGTAGTGGTTCTTTGGTGCATCTTCTGTTTTCGTTGAACGCGTCGTTGTTGCTGTTGTTGTTGTTGTTGTTGTTTTTGACATCTTCTTGGAATAACGGCGACATGGGTGTGTCAGCTTGAAAAAAAACAACAACACTCTTTTTGGTTAGCGAGCGGTTGTTTATATTGTAACCAGCCGGCTCGTCGAAGATCCCAGACAAGCCGTTTCAAACGAGTGGTAATCCTTCTCATTGGCTGAGAATTCGGGAGTTCGCACCTTAATGTGAGTGAGCTAATGTTTTTATTTCGAACCCCTGTGCTGCAATTGTGCGGACGTAACACAGAGCTATTGATTTAAGTGCGCCCCATTTCCAATCGGGAGAAGAAGTGAAAAAGAAAAAAAAATAGGAAGGAGTAAGCCGAACGAACGGAGAAAGAAAGAGAGTAGCTTATACAAGCTAATTTCTTTCTCTCGTTCGCTTGTCTCACGTTCCCATTTACTAATATACCACACCGCCCGCTTAAGAATGGGCATCACTCCACACAATTTGAAAAGTGCTTCAAATTGTCTTCAAACTACAACACTCCATCAAGCTGGATTTGGCTAAAACAGAAGCGAAGATAAAACACGCGCGACAAATTACAATCTCCGTGTTTACGTGACATCAAGCGGCGACCGTTGATGACGCCTAATGTCATCAACGATCGAACATAAATGCATCGTTTCAATAAGACATTATCAATCTGAAAAGGTGACCAAAAGTTATTTTGGTATCCTCTCCGGTTGGGGGGGGGGAGCTGCTTTTGGTGCGAAAAAAGTATTTGTGAAATTTCGTGGGAAAAAAATACGCTCCTTAGTATTTGGAAGAGAGATAGATAGATAGATAGAGAGAGAGAGAGAGAGAGAGAGAGAGAGAGAGAGAGAGAGAGAGTAAGTAACTACGATGTACGATGAATGTATTTACGTATTGTTTTTAATTGTCAAAAAAATATGTTTTTAAGCAAAAAATATTTCGCTTCGAACTCTTGTCGAATACTTTTTATGTCTACTTTTTTGCGCTTAAGCAAAAGAAAAAGTTACTTAGTTTTAAACAAAATATCTACGTAATGTTTATTATTATTATTATTATTATTATTATTATTATTATTATTATTATTATTATTATTATTATTATTATTATGTTATGTTAATTTCTTTAAATGTATAAGACACGTATCAAGTTCAAAGGAAATTGGGTGCAAAAAAAAAATTAATCTTTAATTTTAGGAGAGTCAAATAATAGGGAGATAACTCTAGTTTCTAAGTTTGAACCACGCTTTATCTTAAAATGGAGTGCCGGCGAGAGATGTAGCAACGTTAATTCCTTTAATAAAAAATGTTGAAAGGACACTTCATTGGGAACTATTTTCAAGCAAATTGATGAATCTTACCCAGTGTAAAACTTTCATTTATTTCAAAACCTTTATTTCCTTTGTTTCATGTTTTCTTTTCTCTTCCATTTACGTATTTTTTTATTTTTCCTTCTTCTTCTGTGATAATTAATTTATTTTAATGAACCATTTTATTTTTCATTGGTGGCGAAATAATTGTGATTGTTTTATTCCTAAATTATCCTTTTACGTATACATTGTTTAAACTTTATTTTAGAATAATTACAATAGTAAAATCCATGTTGGTACTGATATCGAACCTGACCCAGTGTTCGTGATGTTCGACTCGGAAGCGTTCGGCTGTCCTACGCAAACGCCCGAGTGTTGACGAGCCGAATGGTACCAGACGACAATTTTGATACGGTGCTGCATCCTGTGATTGTAAGTTATATTTTCAAGAAATTTTCTAAAAGAAACAACAAAAAAACAAACAAAAAACAAGCAAAACATAGCGAAGTTACTGTTATCAAATAATTTTTTAAAATTATTTTGATACGTTGCTGCGTCCTATAATTTTTAGTTATAGTTGCAAGACATTTTTTAAACAACAAAATAAATAAAACAAGCAAAGCAGAGCGAAATTACTGTTATCAAATAAATATTTTTAACCCTAACCCTAAACCCTAACCCTAACCCTAACCCTAACCCCTAACCCTAACCCTAAACCCTAACGCTAACAAAAAAAAAAACAAAAAAAAACGAGCAAAACATTATTATCATAGGACGCAGCACCATATCAAAATTGTCGTCTGGTACAAATCGGCTCGTCAACTCTCGGGCGTTTGCGTAGGACAGCCGAATGCTTCCGAGTCGAACCTCACGAAAACTGGGTCAGGATCAATATCAGTACCTCCATTTTAATATAAAGCGTGGTTGAAACTTGAAACTAGAGTTATCTCCCTCTTATTTGACTCTCCTAAATTAGAGATAACATTTTTTTGTTCGGCCCTACAGTAAACAAGCACCGAAAATTCTTTAGGCTTACGTGAGATTCGAACTCGGATATTGACATTTGTGAAAACTACTACGTTTTTAATGTGTACTAATTAATCACACGTTTCTATTTGCGTACAAACAAACTCCAAAAGGCGCCATAACTTTTTAATAGTATTTTAGATAGATAGAGATATTTTTTAAACGTGTCACGTGAATATTGTTTTACTTTTTTTTCTGTTTTCTTTTTATTTTAGGAAGGCAGCTTTGTTGTTAAAATTAGATCTTTAAATGCGACAAGATTTTTTTTTTTTTTAAATACGTTTTAAAAACCAATGAAATGGTATTTATTGACTAACAAGAAGGACAAGAACCAGAAGACAAAGATGGCGTCTCTTGTGTTGACCTTGCGGCGATGACATAATACACTGTACTTTGCACAGATTGTGTGTTGCACGCGATGGAATGCTTTTATGTGACCAGAATCCAACATTTGTGTTTTTGCATGTCTTTTTTTCTTCTTTTTTATTCAAATAAACTTGAAACTTGAAGTCCTGCTAACAGTTGACAGACGTGACTATTTCTGTTATGCCAAAAATAGGATGGTATTTTCATTTATTAAGTAAATTAATCAAACAGAAATTAAGACTGCCGACGCTTTGCAGGATTGAACGACTCCGCGTGTTTATTCGTACGCGAATGTTACCATGCGTAAGTAGTGCGGGCTGAAAGGCGGCTCAATGGTAAATAGTGCGTTAGCTCAGCATATGGAAGTCTCGTCGTTCGAATCTTCGTTTACGTCACAGTTGCTTCCAGACGGCTTGTGGGAGAAGGAAGAAAGGAAGGAAGGAAGAAGAAGAAGAAGAAAAATAATTTGGAGGAAGAAAAAGAAAAAGAAAAAGCAGAAAAAGAAGAAGAAGAAGAAGAAGAAGAAGAAGAAAAATAATTTGGAGGAAGAAAAAGAAAAAGAAAAAGCAGAAAAAGAAGAAGAAGAAGAAGAAGAAAAATAATTTGGAGGAAGAAAAAGAAAAAGAAGAAAAAGAAGAAGAAGAAGAAGAAGAAGAAGAAGAAGAAGCTAATATATGAAGTAAAGTAGATCTCACTGTTAATCTGTAGGTCCACTATAGACAAGTGCCGGTTCAGAGTTTTTGATTAGCACTCATATACAGTGCTCGACGTCTGCTCAGTCAGAGCCTAATAGCTTAAACGGATTATTTATTTTGAATATACCGTACCTTTGGTTTCACGCGTTCTTGCGATCTTCAGACGACGTAATTTTTTAATTCGAGGACAAATCAACACTCTATTACGCACCCACAAATAGATGCGACATCACTCCATAAAAGCCTCAATGAACATACTTTATAAACTCATCCACCAAAACACAAAGGTCAAATGAAAAATAAGCACAACAACCTAAAGGGCTAAGATCAAAGTGTAGTATCTGATCTGTCTACAGATAGTACAATAATAGTGTGGGGTCTTTATTCGCGCTAGACGTCCAGGGAATGTCACAAACTCCTACAAGGGTTATTGGGTATAGACTCTTATAAACAGATATATTCTGAAACTACATTAGCCAGAGCAGTAAGATAAGTATGTTTCAGTTTGAAAAAAGTTAATAAAATAATATTGTAAGGTCTGTGTTCGCGCCGGGCATCTATAGAATGGAAATATTTAATAGACTCTTTTTTGTTTAAAGAACATCACCAATATACAACAGATACACGATACAACTGTGGAATTTCCACGGGTCCCGAAAGTTTGCAAATAAAACACCAGGAAGATCAAAGATTAAAGAAACATGTGACGTGAGTCAAATAAGTTTAAAAGGAACAAGAGTTTCCCGAATCTATCATCTGACAAATCCGGATGGTTTACTGATAATAAAGGATATTCTCAGAAAGATCGTATGAAAATATTGTTAACTAGCACGGCGCTCGGCGTTGCCAGGGGCTAGGGGTTGAGAATAGTGTCTAAAGTACGGATATTGTAACAGTGGATTTCTTACTGGAAACATATCGGGTTAAGTATAATTGAAAAAAAATAGAGTCGACATTTTACTGTCATAATCGCGAGTTACTTAAAAAAAAAACCAACAACATATGAACGCGTTATCTAGAAAAAAAGTAGAATTTTTTTAATGAGTACTTGCTGGTCTATAGCAATAAATGTGAAAGAGTTGAAAGAATGTATATTATTATATGTAATGTAGATTGCATGTGGCGATTTTCTGATGATATGAGTACATCATTATAATCGATAGAAAAAGAAAGCGTTTGCAATCTTGCAAAATCTTTCATATGCAATCTACTTGCGGTGCACACGATCACTTCTAATGAGTGTATGTGATTTCCATCTAACATATAAAATAATGTTGGCTGGATTAAAAAATTGGATCTTTTTTTATTACAAATAAGACACCACTTATCAAGGCCAAAAGCCACTCGAGGATAAGCGTTAATCGGATGGAATGATTGTCAGTTGGTTGGATTTTGTTCTCAAGCATGTGACGAAGCTCTCTAGAGTATGCATATCAATAAAAAAAAACATAAAATCTATATTCTCTCTCTTTCTCTCTCCCCTCTCTCTTTCTCTCTCTCTTTCTCTTTCTCTCTCTTTTTCTCTCTCTCTCTCTTTCTCTCTCACTATTTCTCTTTCTCTCTCTCTCTCCCCCTCTCTCTTTCTCTTTCTCTCTCTTTCTCTCTCTCTCTCTTCATCTCTCTCTCTCTCTTTCTCTCTCTTTCTCTCGCTCTCTCTCTCTCTCTTTCTCTCTCTCTTTCTCTAACCCGGGGTGCAATTGGAACAAACGGCATAATAACGTTGATACACCGGTTGCCGCTAGATCACTGAAGTTAAGCAACGTTAAGCCTGGTCAGTACTAGATGGGTGACCATTTGGGGATATCAGGCGTTGTATATAGATACTTTTCTATGGGCAAATAGCGTCGCCAACCCACTATTCCTAGCGTGGTGACTATGGTCAAAAAAAAGGTTCATACTGTCACCAATAAGGTGTCGGAAACCAGGGAGGGGTTCCTCCTCAGGAGTGATCAAAAACCTTGATGGATGGTGATATATATATATATATATATATATATATATATATACTAGCAAAATCTACCCGACTTCCGGGCGGCAATTACTGACGCTGTAGTCTACTATACAGAAACTAAAGAAGTAATTTTTATTTGACATTTTGATAATTTAGAGGATTTCTTTTTTAAATGATGATTGTCGTAGTGTTATTTGATATATATTCCAATATGGGGGAAATATACTGTGCATGAACATCGTCAAATTTTGTTTTTTAGAAAAAAAAACAACAAAAAGGTCAATTAATATGGTCTTTTAGATATTCATCGTCGATAAATTTTATTTTGTTTCAGCATAAAAATGAAAATGGATTCCCCATTAAAACTGGTTATATAATGAAATGAAGGGTGGAACGTCGATTGGTCAAATACTCCACTTTTATATTACTGAGTAATTCGAAATACGTAAAGAATCTTCAAGAAAAATACTTTTTGTTTTGTAATTTAGAAAGATTAGAGGAGGTTTATTTCTTTTCTATAACAAATCATCATCATCATCATCATCATCATCATCATCATCATCATCATCATCATCATCATCATCATCATCATCATCATCACTACTAACATGTTAACTCCTTGGCCTTTTGGCTAGGAGCAAAATGTAGTATCTGTGCTGAATCTGCACTTAGTTTTTATGCTCTCTGTCAGTGCAGGAGAAATCCTTCTAGACCGAGGCAATTGAAACTTTTGTTCCAATTCAGAGTGCCCATTTTGGGGAAGCTGGACTCTCCCCACGTTAAATATTGGCATTGTGCCTAACTCTGCTCTTGTGGGAGGAAGTAAATAGGAATAGGAACAGCAACAGCAACAAAGATGAATATGCTGGCTAAGGAAGAACGATAATTTTCATAATTTTCTAGTTAAAAAAGACATGTTTATTATAAACTATAGTTATCGTTCTTCCTTAGCTAGTATTATGGTGAACGAACATATACTACACTGGCCCCTCTCTGACAGACGATAATATCATGATGAACGAACACGACTTCCTTCCACCTAAAAAGGAGGAAGTCATTCTTGCGTGGACGACCATTAGAGAACAGAACCGATACTACACTTAAAAGGTGTGATCTGTTGTGCCTACAGTTAATTGAGGTTTCTTGTTTTTTGTTTAGAAGTTTACCTCTATCACTAAATCTAACTATCTCAAGTTTTTCACTTAGGCATAAGTAACATAAGCCCTGTTTAAATTCTTTGTAATTCCTATCCTGTGGATGTTTACTTTACATGGATTACTATATATATATATATATATATATATATATATATATATATATATATATATATATATATATATATAAGTACAGAGATATGCACATTACATTATCAATTAAATTTAAACACTGCTAACACACGCACTGACACACACACTTGCATACTTGTATCTCCTAAACTGAACTAGATACAGACAATTGTGCACCGCGCAGTAAATGTATACATTAAGAGATTGGTATATCTTTATATGTGTATGCATGTGTATATATATATATATATATATATATATATATATATATATATATATATATATATATATATATTTGTATAGTCGTTGAAGACTACGGAACTTTCTCTTTTTGTGATTTTTCTTAGTTGGTTTCTCGACGCGGTAAGCGAGTTTTCTGTTTTCGGGTGTTAATTTAAATATTGTGGCTCCGAGTGTTGTTTTATCGGGCATCTTTCGAGCGCTTTCGATCTCTCGATCGACATCAGGTGGTTGTGTCTTATCGTTTGTCTTTGTGTTATCATCCTTTTTTATATATTTTTAAATTTTATTTATTTTAATATATATATATATATATATAGATTTAGATTTTTCACTTATAAAATAGATCATTCAGTGAAGACCGGGGTTGTTCCAATAAAAACAAGCTCGATGATACTCGATTACAGAGTACAGAGCATTTATATGTGAATGTCCCAAAATGTAAAATGACGTCCCAGACACTAGATAATTAATTTCTATAAAGAATAGGTTTAATAATAAATATTTTTAGGAACAGTATTTTGAATAAATAGTTTCTATCTACTAATTAAGATTTTTTCTTAATGTAAGGGGTTTTTCTGCGAGATTGACATTCAACTCGTCGTGTGTTTGTTTCGAAGGGCAAGAAATCAGCCATTGAAATAAGGCTCTTTGAACTCGGACGAACATTTGTGTTGACTTTTCTTTGTGAGAAGTTGGATTTAGAATTCCCATACTATCATTGGATTGGAATGGTAACTTGTGAGCGGTATCTTGAAGGATTTAGTTCTTGTTTTTTTGTGGGGGGGGGGATTTATTCATCATGTGCCGGCCGACGTGAAAGTGTATTATCGCACATTGTTCCGGTTTTATGGTTTTTTTTAATGTATTTGGGACCGATTATTTGCTTGTTGGCTTGGTGGAAGAAATAATGAACGAGCTACTTTTCTAAGACTTTTCTAGGACTTTCTTTTTTTATCGTTGCTCTTCCTTGTTTTTTAATTTTGACTTTTATTTTTATTTTTATTTTTATTTTTATTTTTTTCCTCTTCTCTTCTTAAGTGACCTCAACTATTGCAATGCCACATTCTGTATTGTCGGCAGTTGAAACCAGTATTCCAGACATTTAATTTCCCTGATGATCTGCCAAGCAAGTAACTGCTTGGTAGTGAAACACGTGTAGGAAAATAACATTTAATTTGAATAAATAATATTTGTAAGAAAAAATATCTTTAATAGTGATCATTGGTGTCCTGAAAGGAATGCTTTGGTAAGCCTTCATAAAATCACATATATATATATATATATATATATATATATATATATATATATATATATATATATATATATATATATATATATATATATAGTATAAGCATCTTTTGAAGAATTTAAAACAATAAATAGGCGAACGCCTTCAAATCATGTTTAGATGCAGGATGTATTAATAAAAATCAAAACAGATTTGTAATAATAGTATTTTTTTTCTTTATTTTCATTTTGACTTTTTTCAGTTTACTAATTATTTCGCTTGATAACCCTTGCTCCTTCAGAGTATCGTAACACGGATAGTAGTCCGTTAGGATGCAAAATGGACATTGGTGTTAACGGATTTTAAAAAAAAATTTAATCTTAGGTATGCGCTTACCTCATATTTAGTGAGTTTGATCCCGCTCTATTTCTTTCTCCCTGCCCCACACACTGGTCAGTGATTTCGAACAAAGATCAAGTTGAATACATTTCAGCTGTCTTCCATTAGTTTTTGTCTTGAGTTAGTCCTTTACGAGGTATGAAAAACTTATTTACAAGCGTCGCCCCTCTCAGTCGGAAAGGATCACGCAAGAACGTGTACAACGTAAACATACAGGGGCAAAGATAGAAATAAAATTTGTGTTGTAATAATTACGGCAATTTGGTTGCTGCGTGTGTGGCATAAGGTTTAAACACAACACTAGGATCAAAGTGTAGTATGTCCTGATTGCCCTCACTACGCCACAACTGCAGAAGAAACGACTGATTGCACCTTATTTAAATGTCGTAAACTTGAGCAGTACTATGTCAACGAGGTGACGGCTCGCATCGATCCCGAGCAGCCATTGCAGCAACCAGTACTTTATGCAATTGACAACATAGGACTGCCATTGGATAGGGAGAGACGAATTATGTTTCTCGCGATCGTGGGCGTAGCTCGAATGGTAGTGTAGACGTTGCGTATGAGGAAATCTCGAGGGATTGAAGTTTTCTCTAATCAAGATCTGACTGCGTTCTTTAAGCATCATCTTAAGGTCAAAATCAGATGTGATAGAAAATTCGACAAAAGTTAGTACAAGTTGTGAGCTAGTGTGTACGAATATGAGTCAAGCATGAATACATTGTCAAATGGCGGAAGTTCCATTTGTTTACACTAATAGCATTGAGTTTATTAACAGTATGCTACACCCAAGAAAGAGAACATATTTTAGTCATCCACAGACAGAGTGTTTCGCTATATCACAGCTCTTCAGTACGGCTAGACAAACAACTACCTCAAGTCAGGGATAGCCCCTAGAGTAAATGTGGTATCGTAGTGACTGAAATGATTCTAACTAAGAGTAGGATAGGTAGAGGATGACCACCGACCCACATTTTTGATGACCTTGTGCTTAATTTGGAAATAAATCCTTCTAGACTGGGGCAATTTTATTTTTGTCCAATCCAGAGTGCCCCTTTTGTGGGAGCTTTATTTTCCACACATAAACTCCGTCTTTGTGTCTAACTCTGCCCTCGTGTGGTGGCAAGTAAATATAGACTCCAGAAGACACCCCACCACTGTAATGTGACAGTCTTTACTCACTGATAAGAAGGTTCTTCTCCTTCTTCTTCTTCTTCTCCTTCTTCTTCTTCTTCTTCTTCTTCTTCTTCTTCTTCTTCTTCTTCTTCTGTTAGAAAAGTATTTAAAAAACGACGAAGAAAATAAACAATGCTGTTTGATGAATACTAAGTAGCTAAGTTAAAAAGAAAAAAGAAAAAAAGAAAGAAAATACTAAGAAATGCAAAAATAATAAAAAAAATAATAAAAAAAGAAGACATGTTTATCACCGTTTCTGTGAAACTCACTAAAAGTACAAGCGTCGACTGAATGTTTTATTGTGTAAGGTCAAATGACTGTCACTCTATCCGGGGGTGGGGGGGGGGGACAGGAAAGTCGTGGTGGTACACGAAACCTTCAGATTTTGGCTGATGATGTGATGTAGATTAGGAAGCCAACGAGCTTTTATCGCGAATCTTCGGCGAACGCCATCGGGTAGTTCCGGGAGTTCGTGAACATATTACTTCAAGAAGGATTATTTCTTGAATTGTAGCGTTTCTGGGTAAGGAATTTGAATCAGTTTGAGGGTTTCGGTGAAATTGCAGCTGGAGAAGAAAGTGGATGGGAAAGAAGAAGAAGAAGAAGAAGAAGAAGAAGAAGAAGATAATGAATCTTTAAATATAAGAATGTGTATACACACACACACTCACTCACACACACACACACACACACACATATATATATATATATATATATATATATATATATATATATATATATATATATATATATATATCCTCGTAACTAATAACTTTCCCATTGAATACAAGAGAAAAGAGAAGATAATAAAAGTATATATATATATATATATATATATATATATATATATATATATATATATATATATATATATACAAAAAAAATGAACTTTTACAAAACCATAACCTTGCGAATGTGCTATCACATCTATATAAACGGTATATAAAAAAGATGGTGCGTCTATTAGAAAAGTTATTGGAAATTTATTGGAAATAGACCGTTTTGACTTTACCATTCGTGCGAGAAATGGGCCCAACTTCCGCATTTATATATATATATATATATATATATATATATATATATATATATATATATATATATATATATATATCAATAAAAAAAATGATGACAAAAATGAAAGCTGGAAGAATTACAAATTTTATTAAATCATCAAAAGTTCGAAAACAAGGAGCAATATCAAATCCTTAATCCGTGCATTTTCAAATATACATTCTTCTCATCGGAGAATAAAGACCGGTAATGTATGTATTACCGGTAACACAGAAGGTTTGAAAATATGAAATTATATAAATATAATTAAAGACATTTTTGGGGCTAAAAGGATCCTAATTAGGGCAATCAACTCCAATAAATGATGTTAAATTAAACAATGGAAATGTGGAAATATTCAACACACTCAAATATTTAAGTGTGATGATGCATAAAGTCCGGGTATTCCGAGCAAATAGCACTCAGATAAATCCGTGCAATCTGAATGCGTAGAGATCAGTGGGAAAAGCGAAAAACAGCGAAAAACAAAATATCTAGTCCGGAGAATCCAAAATGCAAGTTAAGAGGTCCTGGAAGCAGGAATTGGCAATGCATATCAATTAACTTGCATTCTGGATTCTCCAGACTGGATATTTTTTTCGAAAGAATCCCTAGGTAAATAGGGCATAGACTACCTATTAATTACAGCAATATAGATATATTCAATCAAAACAAAAAAGAATATGAAAAACTTTGAAAACGGCGGATATGATGATAAAGTATCTAATAATAACAACAACAAAAACAATAATAATAATAATAATAATAATAATAATAATAACAACAACAACAACAAAAACAATAATAATAATAATAATAATAATAATAATAATAATAATAATAATAATAACAACGAAGTTCGAATGCAAAACGCGATAAACGCCATTTTCAAAATCAGCATAGAGATATGACTATTCCCTACCGGTCATGCGATTCGAAACCCCGGATTACGAGTATTTTACAACCCAAATATGACGCCTTAACCACTCGGCCAATTTTAAATAGCGAATAAACTGTGATAATTTTAACACGTTATCGGCGGCTTAACGTCTAGAGCGTTCTACTTTTTTGAGGAAGGAACGATGCATTTAAAGCTAGCGACGTCATGCTGTGTTAATACTACACTTATAGTGGTGTTCTAGGGGCTATAAATAATAAATATTTGTTTTGTTTATTATCTATGTACGTATACGTTTCGTCGTTATAATCGGGACTCGCCAGCATAGAGATATAACTATTCATAACTAGTCGCGTGATTCGAAACCCCTGCCTCGAGTATTTTACAACTCAAATCCCGACATCTAGACCCACACGGCATTAAATGAAATACTTTTTTTTTATGATAATCAAATATATTTCGACACAACATGTCATCTTCAGCGATTACAGACATTGTTTTATCTTTTTTTTCCTTTTCATTGTTTATTTCCCCGATTTTGTCCACTGAGGAGACCCAGGTTTCGTTCATCTTGTCATTCTGAAATTAAGAAAAAGTCCGGCTTTTTCTTTCTCCAAATAGACTCCTCACTACAGGACACAGTAATGTATAGTACTTAAATTAAAAATATATTAGACTTGTAATATCTACGATCAAGCACTTTGATGGCTTTTTACTAACTTGCGATATTGCATATATATATATATATATATATATATATCTTCCTTTCTCTCTCTCTCTCTCTCTCTCTCTCTCTCCCTCTCTCTTTCTATATATATATATATATATATATATATATATATATATATATATATATATATATATAGTAGAGAATGGTAGTTTGCTTGAAGCATTGCTGGGTATAGTAGTAGTAAGTTTTTGAAAGGCTGTGGGCAATGCAATTCCGGGTAAGATGCAAGTTGAAAGGAAAGGAACAAAAACAATAAAAATAAATCGAATACGATATAAGACTTACTATTTATTTTTCCTTTTTTTTTCCTTTTTTTTTTTTTTTCTTACATAACAGCAAGAGTGTTTTAGCTGTTCGTGTGATGTCCGGGTGATTAAAAATCACTATTTGATATTTCGGGAAAAGACATCCCTTTTTCAAAAATAATTAGACCAGAAGAAGAATAATATTTTATTCTTCTCCGACTGTGTAGAGAATAATACAAAACAAAATGGCTGCCATATATAGACCGCAGCAAAAAAAAAAAAAAACAGTTTCACAGGGAATATAAATTAAGTTAAGTTTTATTTTAATATTATGTTAAATATATGATTGGTGTTTAGAATATTAGTGTAATGTTGGTTAGGTGTATGGTGTTCGATAAACTGTTAGTTTTGATAATATATATATATCATTTTTTTATTTTATTTTTTTTTTTTATATTTGAATATTTACTTTGTTTTATCTTCGTATTTTTATTTTGTTTATCTTTCTATCGTAATTTAAGAATTTTAATATAAATTAAAGTAATTAGTCTCATATTTTAAATATTCTAGATCTATCTACTTATCGATTTCGAAAGAAGTGTTATTAATAACACTTCTTTAATAGATGATAATCGAAATCGATAAGTAGATAGATCTAGAATATTTAAAATATGAGACTAATTACTTTAATTTATATTAAAATTCTTAAATTACGATAGAAAGATAAACAAAATAAAAATACGAAGATAAAACAAAGTAAATATTCAAATATAAAAAAAAAAATAAAATAAAAAAATGATATATATATATTATCAAAACTAACAGTTTATCGAACACCATACACCTAACCAACATTACACTAATATTCTAAACACCAATCATATATTTAACATAATATTAAAATAAAACTTAACTTAATTTATATTCCCTGTGAAACTGTTTTTTTTTTTTTTTTGCTGCGGTCTATATCTGGCAGCCATTTTGTTTTGTATTATTCTCTACACAGTCGGAGAAGAATAAAATATTATTCTTCTTCTGGTCTAATTATTTTTGAAAAAGGGATGTCTTTTCCCGAAATATCAAATAGTGATTTTTAATCACCCGGACATCACACGAACAGCTAAAACACTCTTGCTGTTATGTAAGAAAAAAAAAAAAAGGGAAAAAAAAAGGAAAAATAAATAGTAAGTCTTATATCGTATTCGATTTATTTTTATTGTTTTTGTTTCTTTCCTTTCAACTTGCATCTTACCCGGAATTGCATTGCCCACAGCCTTTCAAAAACTTACTACAATATATATATATATATATATATATATATATATATAAATATATATATATAATCCAGGTAAAACATCCACAGCGTAGTAATCCAAAGAATTTCTACCGGGTTTATAAAAAGTGCTTAATATCAAATAGAGCTTTTATATATGATTATTTGTATTTACACAGACATGTACAAAAATCTGCGACACTGGCATGTCGATGTTATCGATCAACAGCTATTATAAACTGAGATCTCATCAGGCAGAGTTAGAATCCGATCTTAACCTTAGATCATATTTGGAAGGGACCAAATATGATTTAAGGTTAAGATCGGATTCTAACTTTGTCTGATGAGATCTCAGTTTATAATAGCTGTTGATCGATAACATCGACATGCCAGTGTCGCAGATTTTGTACATGTCTGTGTAAATAAAAATAATCATATATATATATAAATAAATATATATATATGTGTGTGTGTGTGTGTTTGTGTGTCTATGTGTGTGTTTGTGTGTCTTCGCGTGTGCGTGTATGCGTGCGTGTGAGTATTTGTGCAAATGTGTATGCATGTGCGTTTGCACATTTTCGCCCATGCATGTTTGTGTTTCTGACAGGTGCACGTGGTTCGTGTACGTATGCGGTTACGTATTTTGCATACGCGTTTGCCCGCACGTGAGCGCAATTCGCTCGCGCGTGAAACTCTGTTTATGTCGCTGTCTGCGTTTTCTCCCGTGTCTCTTATTGAGCTGCCCGCGCGCGTGCGCGTTTTCCCTATAGACGGGAACAAACATCGACAAGTGAAGTCGGTTGCGTGTTTTGAAAACAAACGCCGAGAAAAACAACAGTTCGGCAGGCGTCAGGTTATAGAAGAAGAAGAAGAAGAAGAAGAAGAAGAAGAAGAAGAAGAAGAAGAAGAAGAAGAATTGAAACGAGGAAGTAACGGTAAAACGTTTTGTACTTTCCAGTTAAGTTTACCTCATCTATATAAGAAAAAGTGAACGTACGTATGTCCGGCGTGCTTCGCGATACGAAGTAGATGGGAACGAATAAGAAAGTGAAAGGAACAAAGAGCAAAACAGAAGAAAGGGAGTAAAGCAGAGGAGAGGGAAAGAAACGTTGTAAAGCGCGAGCTCAAATATCAATGAACGATAAAATAATCGAAAACTGACACAAGGTCAGTTTTTGATTATTTCACACATCATGCAAGACATATAGATGACGTCACGAATAAAAAAATCCTTATTATTTTTATAAAGTACTAACCTTCAAATGGAATGTTTCTAAATTTGCTTAATCAGTTGAGTAGTTTACAAATTACTGTTAATTAAGTGAAGCCGCTCTTGCAAATTTTCAAGACAATGGACAAATCTTGATGTCGTCTGTTAATAATGCTTTCTGATGGGAAAAATACTGTTCAAGCAAAACAAAGGGTTTCTAAGTGTTATTTAGACTCTGCTCCGTTGAAAACACATAGTAAGAGTTTCTATGCTGACTTTAGGCGCGGTTGTACAGACACAAATGATGTTGAACGCTCAGGTCGCCCAAATTCGAAAATTGTGGCGAAAAACATTAAAAAGTCCACAAACTCATTTTGGTCGATCGTAAATTGAAGTTGTGTGAGATAGCAGATAAGTTAAAACATATCGTAAGAATGAACATTTGTCAATAAGAAAGCTGTGTTCAAAGTGGATGTCGCGTTTGCTCACAGTCGATCAAAAACAATAACGCGTCGACGATTCAGAATATTGTTTGCAACAGTTTCAACGCAACAAAAAGACGTTATTGCATCAATATGTGACAATGGATGTAACATGTATCTACCACTTCACTCCGGAGTCAAATCGACAGTCAGCTGAGTGGACAACAGCATGTGAAAGCCGTCTAAATCAACCAAAGACGCAAACATTAGCAGGCAAGGTTTTTGCCTCCGTATTTTGGGATGCGTAAGGCATTTTGTTCATCAATTAGTGAACACTATAGAGCATTATTGGTACGTTTGAAGGAAAAAATCGCAAAAAAAACTACAACAAATAAAGAAGAATAAAAAGTACGCTTTCACCAAGACAATGCACCATTTCACAAATCGATTAAGACAAGGCGAGACAACATGAATCGCACTTCGAATTGCTACCGCAGCCACCATATTCTTCAGACCTCACCCCCAGCAACTATCAGCTGTTTAGAAACCTCAAAAGAATGCGTAAAAGATATAGATTTATTTCCAATGAAAAAGAGATGTCGGAAAATGAGTCATATTTTGAGACAAAAGACAAATCGTTCTATAAAGAAGGGCATCCAATTGTTCGAGAAGCGTCTGAATCTGTGTATCACCCTAGAAGGAGATTTCGTAGATAAATTGTTGTGTTACATTGAAGAGCCGATAATAACTAAGACAACATGGTGGTATATTTACAAGAGTGTATTTACAGAAGTACAGAATAGTATGTTACAGAAAGTCTGCGTTTGATACTGTGGCTATGGCTGCCACCAATGACTGCCACGACACTTAGTCGTAACATTATTCATAGTCTCTGGAAGAGTGTATCTTCAGCCTTTTTAGCCTTGGAGTCAATACTATTTTCTTTTCGGGTTTATTTGAATAAAGTCCGTAATTTACGGTTTCTTCTTTATGTGACTTTTTATCTGACATTCTCTTGTCCAGGTCCATTTTTTTTCCATTTATCTGTTATTTAAACATCTTATTACGAAAATCTTGTAGGTTTTGCCTAAATACTTTGTTACATAATTTGGCAGAATAAGGAGAACTTTGCCGAGCTGGCATATTTTTTAGCGTAGTCACTTGCACTGAGTCTAATCTTTTTATATCTGTTTCCATCATTTGACTAAGACATTTTAATTTCTTTTTTTTTTCTAGGCGAAACCCACTTGTTGTATCCTACATCCACTTTTTAAAATGTATTCACTTTCTCGTCAATCTTATCTAATGACGGGAATGGAACATTTTTCGTTTTAGAAACTAGTTGAATGTATATATTAAATCCAGTTTTTTTTGTCAGTTATTTCTTATCTCTTTCTAGTCAAACAGAAAAAAACATCTGAAAAATTTTTTTTTTGAATTCTTCCGAATAGCTTTCTTTCAATTCTTTCTTTAACTTTTCTCCCGTATCATTTAAGGTTTTTATACTTTTACAGAAAGAATTAATACGCATATCACATAATTGGAACTCTTCCATCTAATCTGTACAAAAATGTTACTTTAATTGTTCATCACAAATATTTTCAATTTTAAAGTTTTTCCTTGTAGGGTAACTGTAGTTATTAGTTCGCTCTCGAATTTGATTTGTTCTCCAGTGACGCTTTTGGCTACTTTTTTAGTCCTCAATAAAGTCAGCTTTTTTAATTTTCTTATATGTCTGAAGATTTATAATTAACAAATCAGACCCTGAGTCAAGTTGCATTTTAATATTTCTATTTAATCTTCTTACCTGAACAAACTTCTAATATTTTCAACTTCGTCACATTTAGCGATTCTAATAAAGCTTTTAAAATTTTATTTTTACTCTGCAGTGCGTACTTTTGTGTCCCACAAGATCGCACTTGAAGCACTTTTTCGTTTTATATGGACACTCTTTGTACCAATGCAACTGTCCGCAACCAAAATACGGTTCAGGGGAAGATTACTTTTCTTTTGATTATCAAATTAACCTGGTAAAATACTTTTTTCTTGTTGCAATGTTTTCTAATATGTGACACTCCATCCTGTTCAATATCTTTTGTATCTTGATACACGCTAATAAACCGTTGGCATTCTTTTGCGATATGCTGGAACGTTACATCTGATTTATTTTCCAGTTTATCAAATACCCCTTTTCTGATTTCCTCATCTGTATTAGATACTAATTCATGCGCAAATATAAGGCATTTGCAATTATTAGCAGTCAACTCCAACAACTTGAAATCATCGCAGTTCTTGTTAACTACGCTAGCAAAAACTGTTTAGTGTCGTTGTCTTTTCTTGTGAGGTTCATGCATTTCCACTTTTTGTGAAAAAGACACGTTTGAGAGCTAAGCAATTTAGTCAATAATAATATCGCTTCACCAAATGTAAGGTCGCTGTTTTTTGTGGTAATATATAATTTACGAATTTGATATGTTCAGCCGTATCTAATTTCTTTAAAAGAAAACGAACCTTATTAAAATCGGCCCAATTCGTACAGTCCCTGTATAGATGTCCTCATATACTGTAGAATACGAAGCAAACATAGCCTAGTTGTCAGGATCGTAGTCAAAATTATCAATAGCGTTCCGAATAAACTTTTCATCAGAAAGTAGAAACTATTTTAATTTTTTGTGTAGAAAATAGAGAGGGATTTACTTGTAGTGTTAAGGACGGTTTGGTGGGTTTTTTTAGGGTTTTAAGTGAGGCTTTGATTATATTAGATTAACTGAAAAATATTGGGGCTACATATTCTTAAAACATGGAGGTAAAGTCCTAAAATGTTTTATTATCGAGTGCTGGTGCATTAAAAACGTATAAAATACATATTTTTTGATTGGCTTGCGATAAACTTGGGACGATAGTGTGTTGTTGGCTTTGTGGAGAAAAATATTGAAGAAAGGGATCGATTGATTCTGTTCTTTTTCATAACTCAAATTTATGGTGGGTCCGACAGTATTAAGTTTATTAGTTATATGTTGACACCCATTCGATAATTCGAATAATATTTCTCTTCTTGTTGGCTATGAAGAAACATTTCCTAAAATCTTTTCAAGTTTACCAGCTGTCTTTATGGTGTTCTTAGAATTTGTTTTCCATTCGAAGCTTTTCTATCTGTTGTTCTGTCTGCAATTCCACATTTTCCGCATCCATTTTCTTTTGATATTCCGCTTGTTTTTTCTGCAATTTTACTTTTTTGCATCTATTTTATTTTGAAAGCACGCATGTTGTTTTTGCAATTCCATATACTTTAGATATGATGCTTCCCTTTCTACAATTGCATTTGCTGATCTTGCTGATGCTTGAAAATTTATAAAATTGCATTTTTGAATTCCTCCATTTTTCTCGCCACTTCAATCAAATTCGTAACCTGTCAGTAGAAATAAAAAATAAGCTCGTACAAAACTTATTTTCGTATTTCTGATTAACGAAAAAAATCGACAGAACTTCATGTTTAGTTATTTTTCGCCTTTTTCTTTCGCAGTTAAACGACTGGAATTCCAAACCATTGATTTGAAAACAATTTCGCCCTACTCAGTAAACAACAATTTCTTTTCAATTCTTTTTCGCGAGGTTGGGGCGTTTATTTTGTTTGTTTGTTTGTTTTCGTAGAATTTACATACTTTGCTTGTAAAAGTTCAGTTTTATTTCAACTTCTCGCTCTCTTGTTCACATATATCCAGCTCATACAACTAAAGTTTTTTTGTTTTTTTCTTAAATCCAACATTCCAGTCGTAGATATAAATCCGAGTTTTCGTTGGCAGTTTTGTGTACAACATACGTCCGGATCATTTTCGTGTCTGAATCAATCTGAATACTTTGTCGCAAGAGTTGTGCGACATACGTTAAAAAATGTTTGTCTGAATAAGTTCGAGTACCTTGTCTCCAGTGTTGTAGGATATAGGTTTGGAATCCTCGTCACCAGTGTTGTGGCATATAAGTATCGAATCCTTGTCGCCAGTGTTGTGAGATATAGGTGTCGAATCCTCGTTGCCAGCGTTGTGACCGTGAAGGGCCGATAATAATTAAGACAACACGGTGGTATATTTACAAGAGTGTATTTACAGAAGTACAGAAATATAATGTTACAGAACATCTGCGTCCGATACTGTGGCTATGACTGTCACTGATGACTGCCACTATGACTGCTACCACACTTAGTCTTAACTATTCATGGTTTCTGGAAGAGTCCATCTGCACCTTAAATAGGGTAGATTAAAATGACACTATAATATAAATAAAGTTGAATTTTGCCGAAAGAATGTTGTCCCGTGATTTAAAAAAAAGTCAGCAGGAAATTAACGCCCGTTTTACATGCTGGCATGTGTTGGGTGGCTTTTAGAAATTGTCTCTGGACACATCTTTATTTTTCCATCTTCCTCTCAAATTCATCCTTATCACTTCCTCCCATGTTTTCTTTGACCTTTCCCTGTGAACTTTCCCTGCTAACTAAACTTTTCTAAATCTACAAACCCAAGAACTCTCACCCATTCTTTCAACTTGACCATACCATCAAAGTCTTCTGTTCTGCACACATCTCCCCTCTAGTGTCTAGATTAAATCTTCCTTTGAGGTCATCAGATCTAAGCCTGTCTTTAAAACTCACATTACATACCTATCGTATCATTCTCATATCATTTCTCTCCATGCAACGTATGTCCTCAACCCTTACTAGTGTTCACGTCCATACATTATCACATAGCGTACACACGCCTGATAGACTTATCCCTGGTCAACGGTGATAAAGGTCTGATGGTTAGTAATGGCAGAAGTCCCCTAAACATATCTTGCAATCACACTAGCACCAGCTCCTCTATGTGCTCCAATGGTATCACTAAAATAATAAAACTTCTGCACTCGCAATTTAAATATACTTTCTTCACATCTTAAAAATCAGAAGAGAGTGTACTGAATGACATAAGAATAAAAAAAAATGTGCATCCCAAAATAGATGCCGGGGTGTCGGGGTCGGGTGTGGCGGGTGTTAACCGGGTACGTAAACGTTTCCCTGAATTGAAAGTAACGGTGCGAACCTGGTCGGGTGTGGAAAGATAAAACTGTAGACATCTTATGTTTATTGGACTTATGCTATTCATGGGTGATACCACCCAAAATGTGTGGAAAAGGCCTCGAGGGGACGGGTGGGGGTGGGGGGGTGTGGGGTAGAAAGGGTTGAAAGACGGAACGAACGAATGGAGGAAGAAATACGGGAGAGAACGGAAAAGTGGACGAACGAATGAAAGGGGGTAAAATAAGGGATGAATGGATGAAGAGGGAACGGAATGAATGAGAGAGAGAGAGAGAGAGAGAGAAAGAGAGAGAGAAAGAAAGCATGTAAGGAAGGAAAGAATAAAGGAGGATGAAATGGATGAATAAATTTAAAAAAGGAAGGGGTGAAACAAAAGAGAAAAGAGAGAAAAGAAAGAAGACAAATAGAAAGAAAAGTATAAAGAAAAAGAAAGTGTGTGAGAGAAGGATAGATAGATAGATAGATAGATAGATAGATAGATCAGGAGAGAGAGAGTGAGAGAGAAAGAGAGATAGATAGAAAGAAGAAGAGAAGTCACGGTGAAGAAAACGACAAAGTGTGATGACTTTTCGTGTGTCTGTGTATGTCTCTGTTTCTCGCCGCTACGTGACTTATACAGTATTTTTTTAAATTTAATATGAATCAATTATTTATTGAAATCAAAGATTGAATGCCGTATAGTACTAAAACGAACTTTTTAAAAAATCCTATTTTTAAAAATATTGTAATTACGAGATTTAATCCACCATAATGCATTTCTTTTTCTCCGTAAACAAGTCAGCCATGTTAATCTTTCTCCCAGATGCCGGAGAACCTTCTACTCCAATAGCTTCTTTCCTCGAGCTGCCGGCCTTTGGAACTCCCTCCCTGCTCCCTGTTTCCCCGACTGTACCGACATGCAGAAATTTAAAAGTAATGTCAACAAACATCTAGCTGCACAGCTCCCTATTTAGGATGACCTCCTAAATTTCACCCTAATTCTCAGTAGCCCCTTACATCTACAGTGGCAACTTGCCTTGTTTGGGGTGAACCCAGTTAAAATTAAAAAAAATTAAATAAATAATAATTTTAAAAAAAAGAACGAATTATTTCGTGACTTTTTGAAATTTTAAAGGAATTCGGAAGCCTGCTAACTCTCGAAGAGAAAGTAATTTCTGGCTTTAAAATTCTTTGTCAATTCTCATATATTAAAAGACTGAAAGCTCTGGAAGCTATTTATGTCCAATTATCTCATGAATAGCAATTAAAACATTACCTTAACAAAAATGATTTATAATTTTATAACAATGTGGTTCAATTAATAATTTAATGAACAAACGATATCGTAATAATTAAATCTAACTTTCAAAATGCTATTTAAAAAATAAAATGATTTTGTAAAAAGAAAAGGAAAAGAAAAAAGCGAAACAAAGATGAAAGTAAACAAAAAAGCTCCCGGGCAACGCCGGGTAGGCTACAGTTTTTTTGTTTTTTTGTCATGACTAAAATGATGACAGCGAACATTGGAGGCTTTTAGGGTGGCTTTTATACAGGGTGGGCCAAAATAAGGGTCCTATCTTTAAATTTGAATAACTTGAATTTGAATAACTTCCACAAAATAAAAGTTAAACTCACCAAACTTTATGTGTGTGTAGACTGACCCTTCCGAGATTTTTTGAAATAAACAAAACAAATTTTAGCCGAAAAACACTTCTTAAAACTTACAAAAACTAAAGTATTGTTTTTTACACTGTTTTGAGTTTTTTAAGCAAAAATAATGTTTTCTAAATGAGGGTACGTTCCTTAGGGCTAATACGGCTTATGCTTGCTTCGGAAGGGGTCCTTTACTTATTCTAAAAAAAAAATTTTTTTAAATCAATAAATAAAAAAGTTATGAATTTTTAAAAATAGGACACTTATTTTTGCCCACCCTATACAATAATTGGACAGAAAAATGTAGTTAAATAAAAGGGAGGAGGAGGATAAGTAGTAATAGGTTGAGGGGGTAGAAGGAGGAAAAGTAGAAGCAGGAGGGGTAAGAGGAGTAGGGGAAGGGTAGAAGAAAAAGGAAGAGGAGGAGGAGGATATGTGAAAAGAAACAAAGAACACAGAACAAGAGATGACATAAAAAGTGGAATTAAAAAAGAAAGGGATGAAATGCCTTACGTTATTATACAAATAGAAGGAAAGAAAAAAGATGAGAAATAGAGGAATTTGAATAGACAGAACGAAAAGAAAGAAAGAAAAGTGAAAAAGTATGGAAAGATTTAAGTGTTAAAAGAGAGAATAAAAGAAAGAATGAAGCAAATAAAGAAAGAATCGAACAGAAAGAAAGTAAAAGAAAAGAAAGAACAGAAAGAATAAATGAAAGATTTAATCGTTAAAAGAAAGAAAGAAAAAAAAAAAAAACAAACAAACAAACAAAAGAAAAAATGAAATACGGAATGGAAAAGAAAGGAAAAAAGACAGAAGAAAGAAAGAAACAAACAAACAAACAAAATAAAAAATGAAATACGGTGCGAAAAAGAAAGGAAAAAAGACGAAAGAAAGAAAGAGGTAAAAAAAATTATAATGAAAAATGTAAAAAAAGAGAAGAAAAAATTAAGACAATTAAAGAAGGTATCAAACAAAAAGATTTGAAAAAAGAAAGAAGGAAGGAAAGTGAAATAAAATGTTTAATCGTTGAAAGAAAGAAAAGAAAATGGCGGAAAAAAGAAAACATAATGAAAAGAAAGAAAAAAATCTATAAAAATAGAGAACGAGAAACGTAAAAAAGAGAAAGTATGAATGAATGAAATAAAGAAGGAATAAAAAAGAATGAAAAAAGAAACGAAAAGAAAGAGAAATAAAATGTTTAATCGTTGAAAAAAATAAAAATAGTGAAAGAAATATTGGAAGAAAAAAGAAGGGGGCCATAAAAAGTACAGAAAATGAAGTAAAGAATGAAACAGAAAAACAAAAATAAAAACAAACAAAAAAGAAACAAACTTCAGAACAAAAAAGAAATAAATAAAAAAACGAAAGAAAGGAAAAGAAAGCGAAACGAAAGAAGGGGGAGGAAAAGATGAAGAAAGAAAAGGAAGATAAGTTATTTGAATTGATGGAGATTGTTTGACACAATCCTAAGACTTTCAAAGCTTCCCACTTATCAAACGGAAAAGGTTCAGCTGTCCGTCCGTCACCCATCGTTATTGACATATTTCATGGTATTTGGCGGGAGAAGCGCCCTTCCGTTGCCCCACCCCATCTCTCCACCCTTTTCATTCTCTCATATCCCCATCTCTCTCTCTCTTTCTCGGTTTCCCTCCCCCCCCCTCTCTCTCTCTCTCTCTTTCTGTCTCTTTATTTCCCTTTCTCAGACTTGCGCGTGAGACAGTATGCGTGGTGTGTGCCTGAGAGTATTTTTCTGACTGAATATTTATGAAACTATAGCCGTGAGTTTGAAGGGCAATTCAATCGTAAAAAGTGGTTCCGATTTTCTAAAGGAAACGGGTCAATTATTATTATTATTATTATTATTATTATTATTATTATTATTATTATTATTATTATTATTATTATTATTTCATAGTAGTCTCAAATTTTGGATGCTTTTAGTTGGAGTTTTCTTTTTTTGAACATCAAGTCAATTCCCTTGACCTTAGACATTCAAGCTGTACCTTAACACTTTCACTGTTCCTAACAGGCACGACTTTTGCAAAATTGGAAAAGAGATTGTCTCGTCAATCTGTTTAAGCCATTTGTGGTGGCTTTTCCTTATGGTTCCAAGCGTTCCAATTACAACGGGAATCACCTTTACTTCTTTACATTTCCATAGTCTAATTCCCATTTTAGATCTTGATATCTATTGATTTTTTCGTGTTCTTTCTCCTGCACTCTGGTATCGAAGGGGCAGGCTATATCAATGATTAAGCAAGTTCTCTTGTTTTTGTTTAGAAAGATTAAGTCGGGTTTTGAATGTTTAAGAACCTTATCAGTCTGTATGCGCATGTCCCAAAGAAGTTTGACATTGTCGTTCTTCTGTACCACTTTTGGCTTATGCTCATACCATTTCTCATTGTGATCCAATTCATAAAGTTTGCATATATTCTAGTGTAGTACCTGAGCGACTTTGTCGTGTCTCCATTTTTTATACTGATGTTGTTCTAGCATTGGCCATTCAGATCTAATATGCGCTAAGGTTTCTTCCCTTTCATTACACAATCAGCATATCGGTGATTCTGCAGTTTTGTCAATGTAATGTTTGATGGACCTAGTGCGGGTTGCTTGTTCCTGGGCTGCCATTAAGGTGCTCTCGGTAGATCTTTTGAAATCACCTCTGACCAACCAATTCCAGCTGTCATTATCTCTAAATGCAGTATTCTTAATGAATAGACTGTGTAGTTTTTTCCTCAAATAATTTAACCCTCTCACTTGTAACCTTTGATTCTTTTTCACCCCAGTTCTAAGTATTTTCACTTCACAAAGAAGAATCTCATTACTTTCAGAAATATATTTATATAGACAACCTTATTCTATATTCACAACATTTTCAACGCGTAGTAGACCTCGACCACCTTCCTTTCTAGGTAGATACAATCGATGTGCATCTCCTTTCTTTGCAAAAGTTCCATAAATTGTAAGCATTTTCCGTGTTTTGTTATCCAAACATTTTAGTCTATCTACATTCCAGTCAAGTATACCAGCAGTATATCGAATGATAGCTACTGCTCTGTCATTGATAGCATAGATTGTATTCCGACTGTGGATGTGTAATTTAAGAATAATCCATACTCTTCTGTTGTACTCAGCTGTGACCTGGTTTTTCATCCCCTTGTTTTTAATCTTATCCGCCTCCAGAATTCCCAAGTATTTGTAGCCCCTCTCACTGTCTACATTCTTTATTAGATTTGTTGTTGGGAGTTGAAGGCCATCTGAATGGACAAGTTTACCCCTTTTTATAACAAGAATGGAGCATTCAATGATGCTAAATTCCATTCATATGTCGGCACTAAATACTTTAACGGTGTACATTAGGGTATCAAGTTGGGTTTAATTCTTTCTAAACTCCTTATGGTCATCCATGAATAGTAAGTGGTTGACTGTAACAAGTCCTTTCCCAAGTCCATATCCTGCCTTCACATTACGTAAGTGTGTGTCATTGGGATACAAACTAACGAGGAAAAGCAAATGGGAAAGACTATCGCCCTGGAAAATCCCTCTCCTGATTTTCACTTTACCTAATGCAACACCTGAAGTAAAATTGGTTTCCCAATTCTTCATGCTATTCTTTAAAGCTGTTTGAATGTTGGGGGCTATTCCGAAAATCTCCAGGTATTTGTGTATCCATGAATGAGGGACCATGTCAAATGCTTTCTTATAATCCACACACCCCATGGCAAGGTAAGTAGTTCTTCGTTTACAGTTTCTCATGATCATTTTATCGATCAGAAGCTGATCTTTGGTGCCATGTGATTTTGTCGGCAGCCTTTCTGTTCTTCATGAAGCAATTTTTTTTGGTCCAAATGACCATAAATACTTTCAGACAATATTCTAGTGAAAAGTTTCCACATAACTGAGAGGCAAGTGATCGGTCTAATCTACATCTAAAAAATTTCGAATTTTCTTTATATATATTTATATATAAACTAGCTGGACCCGTCCACCGGCGTTACCCGGGAGAAATATAAAAGAATTAATTAAAATGTGTCAACATCCGACAGAACGTACAAATTTAATGTTTATAATAATTGTCGGTTTGGAATTGTTAAAGTGTGAAAGAAGGAAGAAAGGAATGAAGGAATGAAGGAAGGAAGGAGACGCGGTTGTAAGAGTCTTCCTGGCCATCCCATGGTACCGGTATTTCCCAAACACCCGCTCTATCTATGATAATGAGCACTTTTAAAATTAAAGAGGCCTACAGAGCCCTATTAAATCAAATCCCCTTCTGCTATCTTTGTATAGAAATTCCATTTTTTGTGAGGAATAAAAAAAGGAAAATGAGTATGCCTCCTGAGCACTACTGAAACACACAAATATAATTAAAGAGGTCTGCAGAGCACTAATAAACCATGTGTGTTCGAAGAGGAATGATGATATTCACAATAGTTAAAGTACTACCTATTACATTGATTTCTTTTCAAAAAAAGTCCGGCCCATAATCCTCCCTTCCCCTCCTCCCTTGTAGGCAAAAGTTTAACAATGTAAAAACAAAATGTGTGTGTCGACTGGGGTGGAACCCTTAAGCTCTCGGTCGAGGATCTACGGCGATAACCACTTAGCCACAAAAGCAATTCAAAAATCTATTGAAAAATAGGTCAGTAAAACTAAGCATGTAGCTGGCATGAGTTTTATATTACGATCCGAAAGGCGACCAAATGTTGGGTCCACCAGTCACATGTTTTGGGTCATTTCTATAGGAAGAAATAGATTTTTTTTGTCCAATTTTTGGATATTATGCGTGTGAAAGGTGTAGGATTCAAGTGATGTCAAGTTTATGCAAGTCTGTCTCGTAGCTTGGCGTATATTGACTTAATTCGGAAGTCGAGTCGATGAAGAAATTGTAGCCGCCATGTTGAATAATGAAACACTGCAAGGAACTATGTCCGTTTATTGCATTCTTTAAAAACCGGAATGAGTATAAATGTATACGTAATAGGTAGAAATAGCGTAATCTGATATTCTGGAAAAATCAGCGAGATTGGCGGGAGCTTCCATTAAATGTGTGCGTAATATTTTGTATTATGTAGTAAATTAATAGCAGACAAATCGTAAATATTAACGGACACTTTTTTGAAAAGTAGACGTTGTTTATTAATTCCCGGTGTCAATGGGGAGAGTGTCAGTACTGAAGTGTTAGGGGGAAAGTTTTTGCTACCACCTATATGTTTTGAGGAGAATCGAAGATGGTGGGCTAAAAGTAATATGTAGTGTTAGCTCGAGAAAAATAATAACAAATTTACTAAAACATGCTCGAGTAAATAAGCGTAATATAGTGGTGAGTTTAGTAGCCGGTGATGCATGTGGTTGTTTTCCTATTCTTCAAAAAGGCACAGGGGAAAAATCGTCTTAACTTTATATATTAGATAAGGCCATTAAAAATCAACTTTCATAACCAGGGTTTTATACCCCGCCTAATAAACCGGTATCGTCCGGGCCTTCGGGTCTGGATTTACGCCGGTCTATTGGTTGTCGGTATTGTGCAGTTCTAGGAGGTGCACCCTCCCAGGCTTTGCCTCCCCTCTTTGGGGAGGAGTAAGTTTATTGCTTACTGCCTGAGGCGCTCCTACCGGGGAATGCCGACGGGGCTGCCCAGGCAATTTTTAAACAGCCAGGATGCTCAAATTCTCGAGCGCTGGTTCTTTCCCACTTTCCCGACCTTGTGTCACATCTTACCTTGTGGGAGGAAGATAAATAGAACCGCCACGAGGTATCACTTGCTAAATCTGTCCTCCAACTACTACCACGAGATACCAACTGTCAAATCAGTGTTCTTAATATGATCACTATTACGACAATATTCTCTCCAATTCAGGCCATATATGTTCACCAAATACGATTACTGGCTATTTTTTTTTCTTCTAAATACCGTCACTATTATTATACACTGTTAAACTTTTTCCTCGAAATAACGTGTCTAGCTTTCAACTCTGAAACCTGCTCACCAAATCACACCACTCGGTATTGGGGGGGGGGGTGACAGGTTACTTTTAATACGCCTGAAATCAAGCTTCTTCTTTTTCACCAATAACGCTCGAAACCTCACTTTGCCCCGATTGAAATGAATGACCTTCTCCCTTAAGAAGACCCCCACTTTGATAAGCTGCTAGAACTGACCTTCATTCCAATACATCAAATCCGTTTCTAAGGTAGCTGGAAAAATGTTTGGATCATCCTACCACTCCGGAAGGTATCTCACTACTGACATAATCCTCTACCTGTATAAGAGTCAAATACATCCTAAGTTGGAGTACTGTTGCCACATCTGGGGAGGTGCTGATCAGAGCACCCTTTCCTGCCTTGATGATATATAAAACCGACTTTGAAATCTAGTGAGCGGGGTGTTCTCTCCTCTTTTTTTACAACATCTTTCTCACAGAAGAAAGGTTGCTAGTCTTTCTCTACTCTATCGTTATTTTCATGGTAGATACTCAACTGAGCTCCAATCTATGATTCTCCCTGTAAAACGTTCACAACAAAAACTCGTCTAGCTACAACCACTGCAAATAATTTCACCTGACAAACTCATTAGCCCTTATCCTCGAGTGGCCTTTTGGCCTTGATAAGCGGTGACTCATTAGTACATAAAAAATATATCGTCACTGGATATCTATCTGTTATTTTACAAAAGCTGAGTTACTCAACGTTTGTTTCCATTAGTCTTTTTTACTATATGTTTTAATCACACAAAATACAGACTAAAGTATTCCTTAGTTTTGGGATTGAGTTATGTTTGGAAAAAAAATCAATTTTAATTGTTTCAATTAGCCGTAATTTGCAATTAACTCACCAAGTTACCATTATCTTACTAAATCTCTGTCTATCACTCTCTTCCCCTTCTCACTGTATCTTGTTTTAACCCTCCGTTCTTATTTTATACGGTCTCTATCACTCTCGCGTCTGTGACTCTCTCTCTATCTATCTATCTATCTCTACCCCTCTCTCTCTCTCTCTCTCTCTCTCTCTTTAAATTCCTCCTCAATTATTAGCTAATTTGCGGTGGCCAACGAGGGAACACTCTTGACTACGAATCAGTGGCGATTTGTGATCGGAGTTAGAGCCCGCCGACCGTCGGAAATTAACTTCCTACACTGAAGATTGCGTTAGCATGAAACATCGATGTCTGTAGGTAATAAATAATGAATATTATATATATCTTTCTGTCTCTCTTTCTCTCTCTCTCTCTCTCTGTTTATTAACAGTCGAAAGTAATAAAGAATGAAAATGAAAAAAATTAGACTAGAATAAAATTACGAAATAAACAAAAGGTAATAACACCATTTATAGTCTGAGACCCTAGACTTCCGTTTAGTCTCAAGAGACAATGGATACCCCTTGTAAGGATGCATATGCGGTGAAGCTAGAGTTGCGCAATTGCCAACCATACCTCTCCTGAACCGGCATTGCTTGGTTCCAGTAACAATGAAAGGTCCAGGACGACTGTAAACAGTACCGGAATAAGCGCAGAGCCCTCCAACGTACAGCACCTGGTATTCTAAAATAGTCGCCCATTTAGTACTGACCGAGGTCACCGTCGCTTAACTTCGGTGATCTAACGGGAACTGGTGTGTCGACGTGATTATGCCGTATGTGCCATAAGTAGTAATACGATTTAGACTGTAGCTAGGACAGTAAGAGAGAAAACAGAGAGAGAGAGAGAGAGAGTAAGAAAGAAAGAAAGAAAGAGATATAGAAAAAACAGAGAGAGGGAGAGAAAACACAGAGAGAGACAGAGACAGAGAGAGAGAGAGAGAGAGAGAGAGAGAGACAGAGAAAGAAAGAAAGAAAGAGGTATAGAAAAAACAGAGAGAGAGAAAGAGAGAGAGAAAACAAAGAGAGAGATAGAGAGAGAGAAAGAGATAGAGAGAGAGGGGGGAGAAAGAGAAAGAGAGAGAGGATATATAACTAGCAAAAACCAACTTGTTGGGATTTTGTCTTTTTTACATATTTTTATATTTAACTGTCTTTACAAACTTACTTTTCCTGATACAAACAATCTAACCCGAGCTTAATGGGTGACTGTGCGGGTAACATGTTTTCTAGTAACCATTTCCAGACCGCCACATGGATACATCGATTAGCAGGTACCAAATCAAATAAGTGGGTGCGCACGAATATTTCGCTAAGGGTCCGTCAGTGGCAAACCGATGGTCGTCCAATGCCAACAGATTCCATGTCATGTGCTTCCCATAAATCTTTCCCAAATCCTCTCATAAAGTTCTTCATCTTTCAGCTGACAATCATTCTACCTCATTACCCATTGTCCTCGAGTTGCATTTGGTCTTCATAAGTGGCGATCCACTTTAGTAAAAAGAAAGACTTATAAATGTTTCATCATAGATTGCAGTTTTAATCGATTCCCTGTAGAAACGCTGTCTTCAACTCAGTGCTATTGTTTTTATAGTAATGATCCACCACTTATCAAGGTCAAAGACCACTCGAGGATAAGGGTTAATGAGATTGTCAGTTGGATGATGAACAATATTATGAAAGGGTTGGAAAGATTGATGAAAAGGACGAAATCGGATTACTTAATAGAACGGCACGACAAACATTTAGTGATATTGAATTTGAAGACAACTATGTTGCAGTCTGCAAGGAATCTGTCTCGCGGCAATGTGTACCAGAGATAGTAGCTAGACGAGTTCTTGCTGTGATTTTACGGGGTTTTATTTACTCCTCCCCAGGAGTTAGGCACAAGGCCAGTTTTATCTTACTCCCACAAGTAAGATGTGACCCAAGATCGGGTCAGGAAAGTGGGGTTTGAAAAGCCAGCGCCCGAGAGGTGAGCACTCTGGCCATTTAAAAATTGCCCGGGCAGCCCCGTCGGCATTCCCCGGTAGGGGCGCCCCAGACAGTAAGCAATAAACTTACTCCCCCCCCAAAGAGGGGAGGCGAAGCCTGGGAGGGTGGACCTCCTAGAACTGCACAAGACAGACCCATTGACCGGCGTAAATCAAGCCCCGAAGGCCAAGACAATACCAGTCCATGGGGTGTAGTATCCATCGGAACAGATACTCTACCATGAAACAAACACCGATGTAGTAGAGAAAGACTAGCAACATATTTTCTGTGAGAAAGGGACCGTAACGAAAAGGAGGGGTCACCCCCACCCTCCACTAGATTGCGACGTCGATTTTGTTCTCTATCAAAGGCACCTCCACCAACAGATGCGACAGCAGTACTCCATCTTAAGACATATCTAAATCTTATACAGACAGATGATTGCCTCAGGGGTGAGGTAACTTCTGGAGTGATAGAATGATCCAACCCCTTTTTCCAGTAACCTTAGAAACATGTTTGTTGTAAACCACACATTTTTAACACTGTTAGTGTAAACGATTTCTTATACACATTGCCAACAAATCAGTTATCGCGGCATGAAAATTCAATTTTCGCGCTAAAATTAATAGAGATTACCCAGGTAAATGGATATCAGGTAAATAATTTTTTCACAATTACATAATCTGATCATGTTCGTTCATCATATAGACTACAAAAAAAAAAAAATGCGACCGAAGGAAACATATTTTGTCTAGTATATATTAATTAAATAATAATTATATATTATATATGACGAACAAACATATACTACACTGCTCTCCCCCAAAGGAGGTAATTCCTGAGAAGATATTATCATGACGAACGTATACTAAACCAAAGAAAGGGGTGATGCCTGGGATGATTGCCTCATGACAACAGAACAGATATTAAACTACACCCCCCCCCAAAAAAAAATAGGGGGTGGTGCCGAATTTGCAATGTGACGAAGTAACGTTCTAAGCATATTGTAAGGAGTTATATAACTCCCACCCACAATAGGAATATGTGACACAAGCTCAGAAAGTGGGATTTGAAAAGCCAGCGCCCGACAAGGTGAGCACTCTGGCCATTTAAAATTGCCTGGGCAGCCCGTCGGCATTCCCCGGTAGACAGTAAGCAATAATCTTACTCCTCTCCAAAGAGGGAAGGTAAAGCCTGGGAGGGTGGACCTTCTAGAACTGCACAGGACAGACCCATAGACCGGCATAAATCAAGCCCCGAAGGCCAAGACAATACCAGTCTATGGGGTGCAGTATCCATCGGAACAGATACTACACTTTGATCTTGGCCAAAAGGCCAACAATTGTAAGGAGTCCGCGAAGAAAGGCGACACCAATCTTTATGCAGCGTTGCAGAAACGTTGTCTTTTATTGTTTCAGAGCAAACTAATGTGTCACCTCTTCTACATATGTACAAGAGAATATCGACAGATCGAATGAAACACTTTTCAAACAATAATTTATTTGTATTCTCTGTTCTATTGTTTGTTGTTGTTTATTTGTTTTTGTTTCCTTTTTCCTTTTTATTTTCTCTTTATCGTTGCGTTCTTTTCTCCTGGGTGGGAGATAGACATTAACGAAAGAATAGTCGAGGCGAAGGAGAATGCGCTGGAGGAAGTCGTCAATAGTAGATAACAGAGACATATAGGCCAATGTGCGGCCATGTTTAGGGTCACAATCGTCGACCGCACACCTGGTATAGCTGCTTAACCCCCCCCCCCCCCAACACACACTCTCTTTCGATAACGAATTCTCTCAAATTTAAGCCCCGCCCCCAATTCAAGTGAAAGTGCGACTAAACGCCTTCACACACACATATAATCAATTGGATGAGTAGGGAATATTTTGGCAGAAGTGTATAAACATGATTTGGGTATCTGGGTTTAATGGATGCCCTGCTGGCATTGGCGTATGCGCCGTAGAGCTTATAAATGCGTTTCTGCGCACATTTATGTTTTTAAGGTAATGCGAGTTCCCGTGATTGTAAAAACGAACCCCCCCCCCAAAAAAAAAACATTCAAAGAAATTAAAGAAAGGAAATAGCGTCTAAAGTTAAAGTATGAATGAATGTATCGGCTCTATCCGTTGGAATATGAATGAATGTAAATGACGATCTGATTGGTTGAAGGTTGTGGCAAAGAAGAAAAACAAAAATAAAACGCAGAAGAAGATGGCGGTTGAAAAGGAAAAAAAAGAATATGGAGATAAAAGAAAAAGAATATAGAGGTGATAGAAGAAGAAGAATAGAGAGGTAGAAGAAAAAGATTTTGGGGATAGAAGAAGAAGAAGAAGAAGAAGAAGAAGAAGAAGAAGAAGAAGAAGAAGAAGAAGAAGAAGAAGAATTTGGAGGAAAAAGAAGAAGAAAAATAATTTGAAAGAAGAAGAAGAAGAAGAAGAAGAAGAAGAAGAAAAATAATTTGAAGGAAGAAGAAGAGGAAGAAGAAGAAGAAGAAGAAGAAGAAAATAATTTAAAGGAAGAAGAAGAAGAAGAAGAAGAAGAAGAAGAAAAAAAATAATTTGAAGGAAGAAGAAGAAGAAGAAGAAGAAGAAGAAGAAAAATAATTTGAAGGCAGAAGAAGAAGAAGAAGAAGAAGAAGAAGAAGAAGAAGAAGAAGAAGAAAAATAATTTGATGGAAGAAGAAGAAGAAGAAGAAGAAGAAGAAGAAGAAGAAGAAGAAGAAGAAGAAAAATAATTTGAAGGAAGAAGAAGAAGAAAAATAATTTGAAGGAAAAAAAAAGAAGAAGAATATTTTGGTAGAAGAAAATCAAGAAGAAGAAGAAGAGGAATGATAGTAAAGCAATAAAAACAAGAAAGAAAGGAATACTTGAAGGGAGAGTGGATAAAGAAGACAAAAGTAAGAAAAAGGATAATAGCGTAAAAAATAAATAACGCAAACAAAAAATAAAATAACAAACATATAAAGAAAGAAAGAAAGAAAGAAATGAACAAAAAATGAAGAAACGTTAAAAAGTGTTGGTGTATCGGCCCTATTTAAATACACAATAGACTCTTCCGATAAGTATATCATACGTTGATTGTAATCCACTCGAGCAGTCGCGAAGCAGAAGCTACTGGCGACATTGTATTACTGTAATTAGGGTTGGGACGTAATGGGTGAAAATTTCAGATTCATGCGAGTAGTATTTTTTTGTGTTCATTTATACATAAATAACACTAAACAATCAAACATTTTGAAAATTTTGCAAAATTCAGAAGGTGCAGGCCAAAAATAGCCGTTAGGGCTCCACGGGACTCAAAATCCATCATTTTTCGGTGAAAAGGTGGTTTCATGCGACATTGCAGGTCCTAAAACATCCTCAAAATCTATGAATGGATATAGATGGTTAAATCTGATATAGTACTTTAATTTAGGACCATTTTCAGGCTGTGAAAAGGTTTTCATGAATGTAAAATAGCCAAAAGCTAGTGGCCTGCACCTTCTGAATTTTGAAAATTTTTCAAAATGTTTGATTGTTTAGTGTTATTTATGTATAAATGAACACAAAAAATACTACTCGCATGAATCTGAAATTTTCACCCATTACGTCCCACTGTAATATAATCTTATTCTTCTTTTTCAAAATATCTGTCTGTCTTATTTATTAAGCGATTTCGAAGACATAACACACAGATTAAGAACAGAAAAATACAAAATAAATAAAGCAATAATAAAAAAGAAGGAAAGAAAGAAGGGAAAATATTACAGAGAGAAAACATAAAAATAAAGAAAGAAATGAAGTCATGACGAAAATATAAACATGAAAGAGACATTAATAAAGGATAGAAAAAGAGAAAGAAAGAAAATAATTGTATTCGAGTTTCTTAAGATGTCGCCAACTTCAACAGAATTCCTGAATACGACCCAAGAATACAGTGTCCGAAACGTGATTACTGATGCCGAAATGGACACACACGTTCCAACATAAACGTTTAGCGACACATTGGTACGTGTAGGAGGGATGGAGGCTGACCCCCCCCCCCGCACACACACATTGTATTTAAATAGAGAAAGAAACAGAAACTCAATATATGCCACTGTTATTGAATTCAGTGCTTAAATGAAACGAATGGACACCCTCCGTCAAAAAAGACGGGAAAAAGTATGCTTCGCCAGTGTTTGCACTAATATCCACATTCGTATAAAATAAAGTCTGAATTGGTAGAAATTAAATTTAAAAAATAAGAAAGAAAGAAAACGTCCCAAACTGGAAAGTAAAAAACGTATAAATCGGTATAGAAACCAGTAAAAAAATTTTTTTAAAGCGTTTCATTATGGAAATAGATTTGTCTGTCTTGTTATTTGCTTTCTCAATTCCCCTAAATACTTTAAATGGATTCTTCCGGCAATTTTATTTTACTTGCTAACCTTTGTGTGACGGGACAAATGTATATCAAAAACAGATCAGATAAATTAATAAACATCCCATAGGAATAAATAATCTATCAATCTTCATATTAATACGCTTCCTTCGTTTTGTGTCACGCCATCAGTGATGCATGAGAATATTCAAATAAATTATTACAACAGCTACCGAATCTATCACAGTTAGTACGTTGCTATGTATTCCTCAAAGATTTGCGTGTAAATTTATATTGTGAATGATTTTATTTAACAATTTTTTTAAAAATTGTTACGAATCGGTAAAAAATGATATCTATTATATTTCTGTACCGTTGTCTCAATCTACTTAATTTAAGTATATTATTCAATAGCCCTCACCGGCAACATGCTTCCTATGCACGTTTGAAAAGAGGTTGAACACACATCTGATGAAGGGAAATGGTCTTCCCGAAATATCATATCATACGAAACTTCCATTAAACCACACAGACGCAAGAAAGATTGTAATATATATATATATAGTAGTAGGCCTTCGTCGGTCGTGTCCGACCATGAATGGCACTTGCAGATCTTGTTGGCTAGTTCCTGTCTTTAGAATCCCGTCAGTGGTGTCAATATCCCAAGGGGCATACTGGCTCGATCAGGGCATTTCTTGCTGTGGCTGAGAAGGCCTATGTGGGCCTTGCAGTCTCTGCCACAGTTGTCACATATGAAGTGGGAGGGTTGATGAGGAAGCTCACTTGCTTTTGCCCTTTCTTTCCTCCTTACACGCTTTTCAGCAGCTTTTATTTTCCACTTTGCCTCCCCGATGTCAAGCTGTCGTTTGAGGGTTTTTTTTCATTTATCCCTGTCAGAAGCAAGGCTTTCCCAAGATGATGGATCGATGTCAATGGCCTTCATGTCTCTCTTGCAGACATCCCTGTATCTTAGAAGAGGGCGACCATGGTCTCTCTCTCCTTCTTTTAACTCTCCATAAAGGAGATCTTTGGGAATTCTGCCATCAGCCATTCTGTGAACGTGGCCAAGCCATCTCAGTCGGCGTTGCCTCAGTAGTGTGTACATGGATTTCATACCAGCTATTTCAAGCACCTCAATGTTTGTCTTTTTGTCTTCCCATCTGATACCTAGGATGAAACGCAGGCTTCTAAGATGAAATATCTGCAACGTTTCCTCTTGTTTAGCATAGGGTGTCCATGTCTCACTACCATACAGCAGGACGCTTATAATGCAAGCATTGTACACTGACATTTTTGTGCTGGCTTTGAGTAAGGAGTTTTCCCAGACTCGACCCTTTAGCTTAGACAAGGTACCTGCTGCTTTACCAATCCTTTTGTTGATTTCCGTATCCAACGAGAGAGAATCCGAGATGTTTGAGCCAAGATATGGGAAGTCTTCAACAACACCTAGCTCAAAGTTGTCAATTTTGATAGAGGGCTTGCCTATTGAGCCCAGGGACAGTATTTTGGTCTTTGGAAGGCTAATGGTCAGGCCGAAATCTTTACAGGCAATAGAGAGGCGGTTCATAAGTAATTGAAGCTCCCCCTCAGTGTGAGTAGCAATGCCTGCATCATCAGCATATAGCATGTCCCTCATCGTTGCTTGTCTTACCTTGGTCTTTGCTCTGAGTCTGGAAAGGTTAAAGAGGCACCCATCAGATCTTGTCCTAAGAAGGATGCCTTCATTCACATCACCAAAAGCATGCTTCAAAAGCATTGAGAAAAAGATCCCAAAGAGGGTTGGGGCCAGAACACAGCCCTGTTTCACTCCATTACAAATGTCGAATGGTTCAGACAGGTTCCCATCAAATTGTACTGTTCCTTTCATATTCTGGTGGAATGATCTGATGAGACTCAGAAGCTTTGGAGGACAGCCAATTTTAGAAAGTGCCAAGTACAGCCCTTTGCGACTGACAGTGTCAAATGCTTTTGTGAGATCCACAAAAGCAATCTGTAACGGCATATTTTGTTCCCTGCATTTCTCCTGAAGTTGTCTCAATGAAAATATCATGTCTACTGTTGATCTCCCTGCCCTGAAGCCACACTGGGACTCAGGATACACACGCTCAGCAAGCGCCTGTACCCTTACAAGTAGTACCCTTGCATAAACCTTGCCCACAATACTTAGTAGAGATATGCCCCTGTAATTGTTGCAGTCACTCCGATCTCCTTTGTTCTTATAGAGAGTAATGATTTTGGTGTCTCTCATGTCCTGTGGTACTTCACCTTCTGCCCAGCAACAGCAAAGAATATCATATATGGGTTTCAGGAGGACTGTCTTACACTGCTTGATGAGATCTGGAGGAATCTCGTCATTACCTGGGGCTTTGCCAGGGGCAATCTGATCTATAGCTTTGTTTAGCTCAGAGATGGTTGGCATTTCATCGAGCTCATGCAGGACACTGAGTTGTTCCATTGTAGCGAGTGCAGACTCAGAGACCTCACTTGTCCTTGCATAAAGGTCAGCGTAGTGCTCCTTCCAGCGATCCATCTGCCTCCCCTTGTCAGTAATAATTTCTCCGGAGGAGGATTTCAAGGGGGCACACTTGCTCTGAGTGGGGCCCGTAGCAACCCTTATGCCTTCATACATGGTCCTGATGTTGCCTGTGGCAGATGCATTTTCAATGCGATGGCTAAGCTCCACCCAGTATTCATTGGCACAACGCCTGGCCATCTGTTTGGCCTCTTTTCTGGCTTGCCTGAGCTTGCACAGATTTTGATTGCTAGAGAGCCTGTTGTACTCGCACTGCATCTGCCTCTTTCTGTTGATATAAGGACTGAGTTCTTTGGACTTCGCCTCAAACCAGTCAGTTGACTTAGCTTTTTTCCTTCCAAAGGTGGCCAGAGCACAGTTGTGCATTGCTCCCTTCAGAGACTGCCATCGCGTGTCAGCCGATTCAGACTTGATTGTGGAATATTCCTTCTCAAATAGGTCCGCAAACTGCGATACAAGCGCAGGATCCTGCATGCTTGCAGTATTCAGACGGGGCTTTCCCTTAGCCTTAGAAAAGAGCATCTTTTTTTTAGGTGAGAGCCTAATTTTGCAGCAGACAAGCGAGTGGTCAGTATCGCAGTCAGCGCTGTGGTAGGATCTGACAACTCTGACAGAGTTGAGATTTGCGCGACGGATGAGCACAAGATCAAGTTGGTGCCAATGCTTACTTCGTGGGTGCCTCCAAGAGACCTTGTGCTGTGGCTTTGTGTCAAAGAATGAATTGGCAACACACAGTTCGAAGCGCGTGCATAGTTCAAGCAATCTCTGCCCATTTTCATTTATTTTTCCAGTATTGAATTTACCCAGACAGGCAGGCCAAGCTTCGTGGTCACCGCCAACCCGAGCATTGAAATCGCCGAGCAAAATTACTTGGTCCTTGGGAGGGAGCTTAAGAAGGGTAGCACAGAGACTCCCATAGAACACATCTTTAACATCAGGGGTGTCCATTAGAGTTGGGGCATAGACACTGATGAGTGTGACAGGGCAAGTGGTGGTGTTGAGTCTCATTGTGAGGATACGTTCAGATCCGTCTATAGGAGGTTCTACCATTTTTAATATGCTATTCCTCACAGCAAAGCCAACACCATGCTCCCTCCTCTCACTTTTTGGCTTACCATGCCAGAAGAATGTGTAATCTTTTTCGCGCAGGCTAGCAGCCTCAGCAAGGCGCGTCTCTTGCAGTGCAGCAATGTCTACGTCTAGTCTATGAAGTTCGTTGTTGATAACTGCAGTTTTCCTCAAATCATTTATGCTTATCAAGTCGTCTGAGATGCCAGTAAGCATAGTCCTGACATTCCAGGTTCCCAGTTTAAGAGCTGGACTCTTTGATATAGATTTTGTATTAGCGCCTGGTGTAGTCGATTCATCTAATTTTTCGGCTTTTGGCCTAGCCCCACACACCCAGATGAAGCAGGTTAGACAGGCACGAGAAAGCACCTTATTAGCTGGGGGCTGCCCAGCTTGAGGAATGGGCGGTAGCTTTCTAATGGGGCACGAAGACCCCTCCCACCGTCGAAAAGAGGCCCCTGGCGCTCCTCATTACGGCCATTAGTCAGAGCTTATAACCGGTAAACTGCCTCTCATCCGTGTTGTGCTCCACCGAGGTAAAATCGATGGACTGGAGTGTCCTCTCCAGTAAAAAAAAAAAAAAAAAAAAAAAAAAGAATGATATATTTCTAATTAGCTTATAACTGATAAACTGCTTTTCATCCGTGTTATGCTCCACCGAGGTGAAGTTAATGGACTGGAGTGTCCTTCCCCTCCAGTGCAAGTGCTGCCAGGGCAAAAAAAAAAAAAAAAAAAAAAATTATATATATATATATACATATATATAAATATAGGAATGCAGATGCTGCCCAGTTATCAGCATTCCCCTCTATTTCCCGGTGATTACACAAGCGAGGCATACGGAATGACATCAGCTCGTCACACAGGGACGCAGGTTTTTTATAGAGTTGATCTCTCTAGGCATTGCCTTTATAAGGCTGGTAACCCCGGCCATTGTCCCTGAAAGTGGATCATCTGCCCAGCATTGTGAGTTGGGACCATAGCTAACAGAAATGCATCAGCTGCTCCTCAACCTTAAAGTCACATGCTCCCATGACTTTACCTTTAGTCCTTGGACAGCAATGAACCTTCCCCCTAAAGGCATAGGGAATTTTGTAGCCCACTACGTGGCCATTCATGTAGTTTGTCAGGTCAGCCGAAACCTGGTACCGAAGTGGAGCCATCGCATGTATTGCGACTTCTTGGAGCCATACATGAGCTAGATATGCAGTGTGGGCCAGAGGCTGCTGACCAGATACCAAAGTATCAGCGGCTGTCGTTAACCAAAGGTGCTACCACTCCTCCATATCCAACACAAAATATTCACCGTATCCCTGGCAGGGTGGCTTCCGGGTACTATGCCTTGCCAAAGGGCAACCCGCGATTTTGTCCGGCACTGCTTATTGGATATTCGCAGCTAACCTTTATATTTAAAGGCCGTTCCCCTATCCGCAACCCGAGGAGCCGGTGGATGGGAGTTTTTCTTCACCACACCACATATATATATATATATATATATATATATATATATATATATATATATATATATATTCTCCCTTATTTTTTATTTTTCTTATCTGTATGTTTTTGCTGAAGATGAGGCATCCTACCGGATGT
>OY744531.1:28152108-28222108 GCA_963556195.1 Sepiola atlantica | reverse complement strand
TCATCATCATCATCATTATTATTATTATAATAATAATAACAATAACAATCACAATAACAATAACAATAACAATAATAAGAATAAACATAATAATAATAATGAGAAAGATAAAAAATATAACATACAAAATTAAAAAGTATATATATATAAATAAAATATAGATAAAGACATAAATAATATTAATAGGCAACAAATATCCTGGTGCTATTCACCAAATATATAGTTAATAGATACAAGAGGATGTAACAAAAATTGTTCACCAGATACACATACATATACGTACACATTTATATATATATATATATATATATATATATATATATATATATATATATATATATATATATACTCGCAAATACATCTACACACATCTACATACACACATGTATATTATATTACAGAGATAAACAATTTTATGGCATATTCATTTATATCCGTTCCAAGAATTGCAATTGTTTAGTGTACGATCGTTTCAGAGACGAGATTGGCGTTTATTGATGCCAAGTCACTTCATCAGCACAGGGTATAGAAACCAAAGTTCGAAGTCCAACAAAGCAGCAAAAATTACTATTGATATACCCTCAATTACACAACAAAACGACAAAAAGGGATAGAGTCGAGACAGGAGAATGCCATTCTTTGTTTGAAAGAGTATACATAACAATGACGCTAGACATATACAGGGAAACAACAGGAGAAATAAAGAATATCAAAAGTACAAGAGTGGAAAATGTAGACACCATTAGAAAAAAATTACAATAAAAAAAGAATGTTTTAAAAAATATACAAAAATATAAGAAATGTGAAGTGAAAAATGAAAAAGTTGATAAAACATTTAATTAATTAACTTGAAAATATATTCGTTTAAAAGAACAAATTTAAGAACTATTATCTGAAACTATATCTTAATAAAAATGTAAAAGAATAACATGAAAATACAAACTAACTTTTACACTAAATATGATAGTAAATATAATGATGATTATTAATAAATACGCTAGAATAAAAGAAATTAATAAAAATAAAATAATAATTGTAAGAAATTTAAAAGGAAAAATTAATTTTAAAAAATAAGGGTAAGAAATTTAAAAGGAAAAATGAATAAAAATAAAAAAATAATGGTAAGAAATTTAAAAAGAAAAATTAATAAAAATAAATAATAATTGTAAGAAATTTAAAAGGAAAAATTAATAAAAATAAAAAATAATGGTAAGAAATTTAAAAGGAAAAATTAATAAAAATTAAAAAATAATTGTAAGTAATTTAAAAGGAAAAATTAATAAAAATAAAAAATAATGGTAAGAAATTTAAAAAGAAAAATTAATAAAAAATAAAAAATAATGGTAAGAAATTTAAAAAGAAAAATTAATAAAAAATAAAAAATAATGGTAAGAAATTTAAAAGGAAAAATTAATAAAAATAAAACATAATGGTAAGAAATTTAAAAGGAAAAATTAATAAAAATAAAAAATAATGGTAAGAAATTTAAAAGGAAAAATTAATAAAAATAAAACATAATGGTAAGAAATTTAAAAGGAAAAATTAATAAAAATAAAACATAATGGTAAGAAATTTAAAAGGAAAAATTAATAAAAATAAAAAATAATGGTAAGAAATTTAAAAGGAAAAATTAATAAAAATAAAACATAATGGTAAGAAATTTAAAAGGAAAAAGTAATAAAAATAAAACATAATGGTAAGAAATTTAAAAGGAAAAATTAATAAAAATAAAAAATAATAGTAAGAAATTTAAAAAGAAAAATTAATTAAAATAAAAAATAATGGTAAGAAATTTAAAAGGAAAAATTAATAAAAATAAAAAATAATAGTAAGAAATTTTAAAGGAAAAATTAATAAAAATAAAAAATAATGGTAAGAAATTTAAATGGAAAAATTAATAAAAATAAAAAATAATGGTAAGAGATTTAAAAGGAAAAAATTAATGAAAATAAAAAATAATGGTAAGAAATTTAATAGTTATACCATCAATATCAGGTTGTCTGATAAAAAGTGTTTATTTCTAACTAAAAATAATTAATTCTTAATTAAAAACGAAGGTACATTTAACATTTAACGATAAAGACATAAAATATATAAGAAAGAAAAAAACAATAAATACATATAAAATAGATATACAAAAGTACAACTAAGAGTCATATAACAATGTCACAAATCTAGGAACTTTTGCTTGGAATCTTTCTCAAAAAGGAGGGAAGTTGAAGAGCCATGTGAAATAGTATTACTTAACATGATCATCAAAGTATTCGCTCTAAGAATTCGTAGTCTGAACAAAAGGTAGTCCCTCGAAAAAGATATTTGTAATTGTAAAAATGCAAATGATTGTCCTCTACAAAAAAAGTGACTATCACCCTTTGTAGTATTACTTGCAACTATTTCAGCTAAAGAAAACCCAACAGAAAATGTATTCTATATAGGTAGTGCAGAAAATACTTTGAAAGAAAGATACTATACCACTAATGTTTTTGCAATCATAGAAATTATAAAAGTAAAACATCACTCGTTTAATATTTTGTGGTCCCTAACCGATAATAATAAAACGCCAATAATAAAGTGAAAAGTAATTAGGAAAACTCGAACATGTACATTTTTAAATGCAACTTGTAATCTTTGCCTCAATGAGAAATTAGAAATTTTACCGAAGGGAATGTTTTTTTTAAAATACGGCTGTATGCAATCGGCAGCTTATAAAAAGAGAGATTATTTTTTAGTCCACGATTAAAGGCGATCCAATCAATATTCAAAACGTTCTAAAGGAAATAACTCTTTTCAGAGTCTGCATTTGAGAAAGATTAGAAGCAAGCTAAGGCTATAATGAAAGGGATATATTTGTAAATATATAAATAGCTAGTGAGCCATTTTATTCAAGTAAGGATATTTTTATAAAATAATATTAGATATTATTTAGGGGTAAAAGTTATAGATTAATATCTGTTTGGGGGATAAAAGATATTAAAGATTCAGAAGAAGTTAAATTAACGCTGGGGTTAATGGTTAATATTGCGAAGAGAAAACCAATATAAGGAAGTCCATTGCACAAATTAATCGATCTATTCAAAATAGCCAAATTCAACATATTAGTTGATATGAGATTAGATGTTGATTAAGTAGGAGGTAATATAATACCCAAAACTATCAAGATGAAGGGGTTACAATATAATATAGAAGAGCTGAATTGTAGGAAATATCAGTTATAGGCGAATAAAACTAGCCAATTTACATGACGATGGTGAGGACGGAAACATACCCTTCATTAGTCCAATGTGACAATTGAGAATGTTAAGATCGGGATCGAAACTCTAAATGCGACTTCGCCTCATAATTCGGGTGGCGAGAGTCGAGAATGCTGGAAGCAAGGCGAGACCGTAAATATCTATAATGGATCCTAAAAAACGTTTATTTAAAAATCAATACTTAAATAGTACGTTTAGATTTGGTTAAATTATCTACTTTTGGGTGGGTTCGCTATGATTTTTTTTTTCTGTTTTCTTTTTTATTATGGCGATCACCACGTATTAAGACCACGAGCTACTCGTAGATAAGGGTTAATAAGACAGGAATGGATGACAGTCGAAAGTTGAGAAACACTATGGGAGTACTAACATTGATCAATGGTATGAACTTTGTTTGATTTCTTTTGGGGGCGAAACATGACAAAAATTTGTTGGCTTTGGATTTGAAGATGACCAAGTTGTAACCGGCAGAGAAGCAGTCCCGCGGCAACGTGCTTCACAGCTGGGAAGCCCTTTTAAATACCCCCCCCCTCATGTCCATGGGAATTCCGCCTGACGCTAAGCATATGGAGGAAGAAATGAAATCCTTTTTTCGTTTTAGTAGTAAGACGAGTTTTTGCTGTGAATGTCTTAGAAGAAAAACCAAAGACTGGAGCTCGGTCGAGCACCTTCCATGGAAATACCGATAGAGTAGAGAGAGACTAGCAACGTCTATTCTGCTAGGAAAGTGAGTTGTAAGAAAGAGAAGAGGTCACTCCCCTAGTAAATTTCAAACTCGAACGAGTGCTGTGCGCGGCAACTCCCCATATGTGTTAGCAATATTAAATCTTTGGGCGAATCTGGCTCTTATATAAGTGGCCAAAGATTCTAAGTATGATACGTAAATAAATTCTGAACGGCCATCTGCAGAAGATAGACTAAACACCTCCCCTTTGGTGGCGTTTTTAGCTCGTCGTCGTAGTAGTAGAGGAGCAGTAGTAGTAGTAGTAGTAGTAGTAGTAGTAGTAGTAGCAGAGGAACAGTAGTAATAGTGGTAGTAGTAGTAATAGTAGTAGTAGCAGTAGAGCAATAGTAATAGTGGTGGTAGTAGTAGTAACAGAAGAGCAGTAGTAATAGTGGTAGTAGTAGTAGCAGAGGAGCAGTAGTAGTAGTGGTGGTGGTAGTAGTAGTAGTAGTAGTAGTAGTAGTAGTAGTAGCAGAAGAGCAGTAGTAATAGTGGGGGTAGTAGTAGTAGAAGTAACAGAAGAGCAGTAGTAATAGTGGTAGTAGTAGTAGTAGTAGTAGCAGAGGAGCAGTAGTAGTAGTAGTAGTAGTAGTAGTAGTAGTAGTAGTGCAGTAGTACTAGTGGTAGTAGTAGTAGCAGAGGAGCAGTAGTAATAGTGACAAGTTGGGTCACGAGGTTCTCGCCCAATTTGGTGGCATACGTAAACACTTCCTATGCCACCAAATTGTGCGTCACGAACAACAATCTTGCTTTCTAACAATCATTTTAAAAGCTACCAGTGTTCCTGATCAGTGAATAATTATCGGACATCTACATGATTTCGCATGTAGATGTCCGAACTGAATGGTGTTATAAATGTTGACGAATTCGAACACATTATATAGAGTTTCTATACAGTGTCTATATCGTATATATACAGTGTCAATATTACAAACAACTTGTTATACGTACCTGACGTTGCCCGGTAGTGCATTTGCTTATAATTTGTTTTGCGTTTCTTTTTTTGTTGTTTTTAACTATGCCGTTTTCTTTTCCAAAATAGTATTATACAATCCTCCGGTCGAAAGGAGAAGCTAATGTATTGAAATATGTCTCTACGGGACCGTTCCATCTGTAATATCATTTTATAACTAAAATTACTTTAGTAAAGAATTTATTATTTCTAAGAATGAAATTTAATCAAGGAAACACTGTGTCTGCACGTGAAAGCTTATTTGGAGAATGATGCAAACCTGACGCATGAATCTTTAGGGGCGTGGTTCAGAATAATCAGCTACAACATTCAACGTAACCATGGCAACCAGTCTAGCTGCTATTGTCTGGCGCGAGCGAAGTCAAGTAGAAGAGACGCAGTCTGATTTAGAAACAGAATGAGAGAATGTATTCCATTATGTCGTGAATGTAAAAGAGGGTTGCCTGATTTGAGTGAAAGTCGCACCTTACAACGTGATATTTTAAATCCGTTTTACAATCGATATATTATTAAACTTTTTAGTTTAACTTAAAATGAGTAGTTAAATGTAACCGGCGTTGGCCTGGAATCAAATGTGTCTTACAGAATTTATATTGTACGAAATGTATTTATTAGAATGGAATAATAACAAAGAAATTATAAATGTTAATGTTTGAAAAATGTAAACGAACATTGGTGAATAATTGTGTTATTAACTTCAAAAGCCGTTTACTGTTCGACAATACTAATTCTACTATTCTGAGAATGAACAAACAATATGCATTTGGAATTAAATAAAGTGGTACGTTTCACCCAGGTATTTGTAAGCCTTTGAAAATCGGTACTATAAGAGGTGAAAAAACGTAAATAAGAAGCTAAGTGTACTCAGAATAACCTGGGAACATCTTTTTGTTTTTTCCATAAATCCTATAGTTGGAAAACTGTAATATGAAATGAAATAAGAATAATGGAAGCCACTGTTAACGAAAAGTGAATAAAATCTGTTAATCTGTGATTCTGTAAAGCGAGAATGTAAGAGAAAGTCTTTGGAATAGCCGATCACAACACCCCCAAAAAGAAAGTGCAGGTGAAGGCAGCATGGAAAATGTATAGTAGCTAACAGACAAAAGCAAAAATAAAATAATTACGGCGCTGCGAAGATATGTCCTATAAAGAAGTATTCCTGATGAAGGTAGGTGACAATGGTAGTAGATCTGAGTTTGGGAGTGAAAATGCGTTCGACTTCTTCAATTGATGACTATTTTGGGTGAGTATTTAGAGCCGGATAAAATGTAAGAAAAAATAATGAAAGCGAACGAAACAAACGCATCAAGAATTGGCCTAAATCGATGACGTATTATATTAGCATATTAGCATATTAGCGATTCTAGAAAATTTTTTAAATTAAATCTTTTTTAAGAAAACATTGACATTTGAGGAATCTTGCTTAATTACTGTCTAATGACTATAATTTAATGCAAATGTAAAATACGTACGAATGTTAAAATGGAAGGTTGTACCCATATTATATATATATATATATATATATATATATATATATATATATATATATATGTATAGAGAGAGAGAGAGGGGGGGAGAGAGAGATAATGTGGTGATAAAGTGGATGACATTTTTATAGTTTACATATTTATTAATGCATCAAGTCTTCAAACAAGGAATACACATACAAAAATACCTTTAAACCATAGCTTTTCAAAGATAACGCTCTTATCGTCAGAAGGTATGACCAGTAATAATTGAATATTAATTAATTATTAGAGGTGAATATTTTGAAAAAGCAAAAGTGAAGAATTTTGAAAAATATTAAAGGGAAAAATGTCTCGATTTAAGTCCTGAAAAAGATTTCACATGCCTCAAATTATGGGCAGAATGTTGTACATAATTCGAATGATCCAAAATGTTTAAACAGTTAAAACAAAGAAATCGAATGATGTTCTATGAGTTTTACAAACCTTGCGTGTCCCAAGAAATTGTATTTTACGGTCACAGATAATCCCGGATTTTTAAGCCCGAATGAATGTTGAAAATTACTCAGAGAATAATAGAGCCGTGTGTAAATCCATGCCTCAAGAACGTAGTCGGCTTCCTACATGAGAGTTCAATGGTTCATAGGAAATAGATGCTGGAGGTCAAAATTATTATCAGATGTGTTAATTTATGTTGGATTTTAAATTCAGAATGTGAGTAAAATTTAGGAAACATTGGGTGGCATTGTTCTTCTAGGCCGCTTATGCGAGTACAAATATAACTTATGGCTAGAGATGGTGGGAGTAGGAGTGATCGTAGGGGTGAGAGAGATTTATCTCAGGGGGTCGCTTAAGTAAGTGTAAAGTATGAGCTCAAACAGGATGTCGTATTGGGAGTGATTAAGTTAATTGTGGAGGGTGAGGGAGTTTTGGTGGCTGTCACAGTTATTAAAACAGTTAGGGGGAGGGGTCGAGCGTCATATATATATATATATATATATATATATATATATATCTTTCCATTTCGTAAGGTTATATCAGTGGCTGAAGAGGCAAAGACGTTGGATGGAAGTCAAAGTTGTTCAAATCAAGCAACATATGCTATAACTTTATCTAACCACACTGATGAGTCTTATTAAGACGAAACATATATGTATGTGGATAAATAAATAACATATAAAAATATTTAATTGCTTCCATTATGTTCGGAAAATATGAAACGCCTCTGAATTCAAGCAATATTGCATCGTTCGCTCCCCTTACCAGAAAGTATGAACACTGTATAGAATTCTAAATAGGTAATTTGCCGAGGGGGTATAGGCGTTGGATGAAAGCCAAAGGTGACTTTAGTCTGGGGAGTGAGTATTATCAAGATGGCACACATATGTCCATGTGGATCAATAAAATATTTACTATATATATATATATATATATATATATATATATATATATATATATATATATGATTATTTTTATTTACACAGACATGTACAAAATCTGCGACACTGGCACGTCGATGTTATCGATCAACAGCTATTATAAACTGAGATCTCATCAGGTAGAGTTAGAATCCGATCTTAACCTTAGATCATATTTCCAAATATGATCTATGGTTAAGATCGGATTCTAACTCTGCCTGATCAGATCTCAGTTTATAATAGCTGTTGATCGATAACATCGACATGACAGTGTCGCAGATTTTGTACATGTCTGTGTAAATAAAATAATCATATATAAAAGCTTTATTTGATATTGAGCACTTTTTATAAACCCGGTTGAAATTCTTTGGATTACTACCCTGTGGATGTTTTACCTGGATTATTATTATTATTATATATATATATATATATATATATATATATATATATATATATATATATATATATATATATATATAAGAAGAAGAAGAATACCTGTCCCAGGACAGTAAAAAAATAATCCTCCAAACAGTTTTGTATCACTTTTATGCCACTTTACGAAGATTAAATTCAATATATAATTATACTAAACCTTATGTCTATAATTCTTATTACAATTTTGATTAAAATCCATTAAATGATTTTGATTCTAGAAAATGTGTCAAATTGTAGGCTTAAGCTTAAGGAATCTTAAGAAGAAATTGAAATTCATGGAATCTTGCTTAATTAATGTTTAATGACTATCGATAAAATCAAACGCAAATCTAAAACATATGAAGTTTCAAATCGGAGGTTGTGTCCATATTATAGCCCCTAAAATTCCTTTTAAAATACCCCCAAAGAAACTGAAATTTGGGAAATATATATTAATTGATGTGTAGTACCTCTTGTTACAATTTGTACAAAAATTGAAGGTATCACGAAAGAATTTCACCCTCTTTTTTGCATAAAACTAAATTAAACTAAATATAACCGACATTACGACTCCTTACAGTAAGCAGCCATCGTCCAAAATGTATAAACATCGGATAATTAACTTAAAAGTGAATCCTGTAAATACAAATATATAAGTACATGCATATCTATCTTTATATAAATAGAGATTTGATGGTTGATTGGATTTGAAAGGCTCCTTAGCTTTTGGGGGGATGAGGGAATATCTTTCCAGTGAACGAGTTTTGAAGACTAAATTCCAATTTTCGCAAAGTCATGCGGACTCAACGTTGAATAATCAGATCATCTGGTCAGTGCGGTTTATTTTGAATGTCCCCATGTCGATTATTCCGGACACTAGCTCAAGTACCTTTCCCTTGTTAGGGGCATTCCAAATTAGCAATATAAATCGAGTCTTGAGTTTATTATATGAATTCCCGCCAATTTCGCCCGCGCTCTGAATCTCTCTTTCGAAAGCGTTGACCTGTGTCCGTGAGAGCGACCAAGCGTAAAGTGAATGTCTCCTAATCCACCGTGTTAATCCACTTCTCACTTATTTAGCTAATGACCGGACGTGCGAATCTCGTTCAAAGTCTCGCTTGTAATCTTATCAAAATGGCGTCAGGTTCGCGTGACCGGACATTCACTGTGTTCTGATACCTAAGATGGCCGACGCAAATATCTAATCACAGTGGTATAGTCGTAATCTAGTTACGTTCATTATTAGGTTTGGATCGTTTGATGACGATATCATATGGGCCAACCAATTGGTTAATAATATAAGATTGCGAGTAACAGCAATATATATATATATATATATATATATATATATATATATATATATATATATATATATATATATATATATATATATATATATATATATATATATATACGTGGTTAATATGTCGAGTAACAAAATATAAATAAACGAATTATGGGATCTGTGAAAATTATACGCTTAATTAAAAAGATACCATACAATTAAAAACATAGTTTTTTAATTGTATTGTCTTACAATTAAAAACATAATTTTTTAATTGTATTGTCTTACAATTAAAAACAGTTTTTAATTGTATTATCTTACAATTAAAAACATAGTTTTTAATTGTATTGTCTTACAATTAAAAACAGTTTTTAATTGTATTGTCTTACAATTAAAAACATAGTTTTTTAATTGTATTGTCTTACAATTAAAAACAGTTTTTAATTGTATTGTCTTACAATTAAAAACATAGTTTTTTAATTGTATTGTCTTACAATTAAAAACAGTTTTTAATTGTATTGTCTTACAATTAAAAACAGTTTTTAATTGTATTGTCTTACACTTAAAAACAGTTTTTAATTGTATTGTCTTACAATTAAAAACAGTTTTTAATTGTATTGTCTTACAATTAAAAACAGTTTTTAATTGTATTGTCTTACAATTAAAAACATAGTTTTTTAATTGTATTGCCTTACAATTAAAAACAGGTTTTAATTGTATTGTCTTACAATTAAAAACAGTTCTTAATTGTATTGTCTTACAATTAAAAACATAGTTTTTAATTGTATTGTCTTACTGAGAAATTTGTCTCTTTTTCTATACACGAAGGTAAATACACATATAATGAGAATTAGGGATTGGTGAAGCAGTTCATAACAGTTGAGGATAAGCCCTCGACAATTAGCCCCACGTGGAGGGCCTTGGTGCAAGAGCTACCCTGTTCTGTCGGACTGACGTATGATTTTGTGAACTCCTAGGAAGTCCACCCATTCCAGGCTTTACCTTCTCTCTGTGAGAAAGGGTTTGGTTTATTGCCAATCTCTTTAAGGGCACCTAACGGGTAATGTAGACTCGGTTGCTCAGGCATTTTTAGGGCCAAAATGCACACTTCTGGGGCGCTGCCTTTTCTATCCAACATTTCCAATCTTATGCCACACCTTCCTGTTGTAGGATAGACGTTAATATCATAAGGGACATTTAAGTATTCAGATTTTATTTTTCTTTACTTTAATTCAATTCAAACAAGGCACATTGCCACTGAAACGTAAGGGGTTAGGGTTAGGAGCAATATCCATAGGGTTAGAGTTAGGGGCCATGTCCATAGGGTTAGGGTTAGGAGCAATATCCATAGGGTTAGAGTTAGGGGCCATATCCATAGGGTTAGAGTTAGGGGCCATATCCATAGGGTTAGGGTTAGCAGCAATATCCATAGGGTTAGAGTTAGGAGCCATATCCATAGGGTTAGGGTTAGGAGCAATATCCATAGGGTTAGAGTTAGATGCCATATCCATAGGGTTAGAGTTAGGGGCCATATCCATAGGGTTAGGGTTAGGAGCAATATCCATAGGGTTAGAGTTAGATGCCATATCCATAGGGTTAGAGTTAGGGGCCATATCCATAGGGTTAGAGTTAGGAGCCATATCCATAGGGTTAGGGTTAGGAGCAATATCCATAGGGTTAGAGTTAGATGCCATATCCATAGGGTTAGAGTTAGGGGCCATATCCATAGGGTTAGGGTTAGGAGCAATATCCATAGGGTTAGGGTTAAGGGACATATCCATAGGGTTAGGGTTAGGGGACATATCCATAGGGTTAGGATTAGGGGACATATCCATAGGGTTAGGGTTAGGGGCCATATCCATAGGATTAGGGTTAGGGGCCATATCCATAGGATTAGGGTTAGGGGCCATATCCATAGGGTTAGGGTTAGGGGCCATATCCATAGGGTTAGAGTTAGGGGCCATATCCATAGGGTTAGGGTTAGGGGGCATATCCATAGGGTTAGGGTTAGGGGCCATATCCATAGGGTTAGGGTTAGGAGCAATATCCATAGGGTTAGAGTTAGGGGACATATCCATAGGGTTAGAGTTAGGGGCCATATCCATAGGGTTAGAGTTAGGGGCCATATCCATAGGGTTAGGGTTAGGGGACATATCCATAGGGTTAGGGTAAGGGGCCATATCCATAGGGTTAGAGTTAGGGGCCATATCCATAGGGTTAGGGTTAGGAGCCATATCCATAGAGTTAGGGTTAGGGGCCATATCCATAGGGTTAGAATTAGGGGCCATATCCATAGGGTTAGGGTTAGGGGCCATATCCATAGGGTTAGGGTTAGGGGCCATATCCATAGGGTTAGGGTTAGGGTTAGGAGCCATATCCATAGGGTTAGGGTTAGGGGCCATATCCATAGGGTTAGGGTTAGGGTTAGAGTTAGAGTTAGAGTTAGGGGCCATATCCATAGGGTTATGGTTAGGGTTAAGGTTAGGGGCCATATCCATATGAGAATCATAGATGGGGAGTTGTGCAGCGAGATAGTTGTTCACATTACATTTAAACTTCTGCATGTTGGTACAGTCAGGAAAACAGGAGGCAGGGAGGGAATTCCAAAGGCTAACGGTTCGAGGAAAGAAGCTATTAGAGTAGAAAGCCCTCCGGCATCTGAGGACTTCAACAATGTTGGGGAAAACCTCTTTTTTTCATAGAAGTTCCGTTGAATTCTAGATACACAGATGGAAGAAGTTGCTGTTAATTTAATTCCATTAAAACTAATCCGTGACGTCATGACTAGTCAAGAATTTCTAAAAAAAATTTATTTGTTTGTTTTTTTTGTTGTTTTTTTTTATCAAGCGTTGGCGGCGTCTATTGGTCGAGTATACTATTATTAATTGTCTTTTGTAAAAACAGACCAATGTTATCTTTTCGCTCGATGTAATCTCCGATCTTCTTCGGATGCGTCTTGTGGAACTCGGGAATCTTCATGAGTAATAAATAGTAATACTACACATCTAAAAACAAGATTAGGTTTAAAGCACACACAATTCGTACTAGAATTGTCAAGATTGATACGCGGCGCAACGGATAAAGGTGTTAAGTATAATCAGTTCTAAGTGACAGTCTTCTGGAGATTAAATATTAAATAACTGAGAATAAAATTTTAAAATATTACTTAATAATAATTCATACTAATTTATTTCAACATAGACTCGTGACGCAACGGATAAAGGTGTTAAGTTATAATCAGTTCTAAGTGACAGTTTTCTGGATACTAATTGGACATTAACTACGAATAACATGTAATAGATGTATTAACCTATTATTTTATTTTTATTTTTTGCAAATGGAGTAATATATTTTCGGAACATGCTGCCACATCAGATTAAGCACATTATTAGATGGAAGTAGATAAATTCAGAAATGATGGTCAAATAGAGGAATTAAGGAGCATTTTTGGGAACTGTTGGATGAAATATTTAGCAGAATTTGATATGTATGTTAATGCAGTATTAATGGTGTAACAATAAAAGATTTGGATTATACACACTACTGTTTTAATCTTAGATGCTATTTTCACGTTTCGGCCGATGTAACCTTCGGCCTTCTACAGGTGTATTTTGTCGAACTTAGGAATCTGTACAAAATTTAAAATTTCTTAAGACTTCTACCCGGTTATGGCTGGCGGAATGAGAATAATCTACTCATGTGGGTTAAATAAAGTGTTCAGTTCTAAGTTTCTTATTGATTCCCGAGTTCGACATAAAGATTCCTGAGTTCGACGTGGCGTACCTGAAGAAGGTCGAAGGTTACATCGGTCGAAACGCTGTGAGAATAATATATAAGATGAGAATAGTAAGTAGTCCGAATAATTCCAATAATACATACAATTAATTTAGATTCATTCGGAGTCTGCCTGAAGCCCGACGGTTTTGTCTAACATATTTCGTATATTTATCATCCTTTCCAGTAGTTTGGTTTAGTTTGTCTGTTTTACGGCATATCAACCATTTTTTTTGGGGGGGGGGTTACAACATTTGCGATAGTGTGACAAAGTATCCGGGCCCCATGGGGATCGAGTACCATGGTTACGCGCTAGTATGCATCTTGGTGGTGATGCTAGGCCCTGCGTAGAGACGAAGTAGAGATATAAAACTAGTATATATTTGACGTAGAAACGAACTTATTCAAACGACAGGAACGAGGCGTCAGTCAGTCTAGTGAAGTCGTGTTTTTCAGTCAGAACCGATTACCACCAGACGAGGAGACAGTTGCCAGATGGGAAGTAAAGATTATGAAAATCCATGATCTTAAATTTAATTCTAATAATATCAATAAAAGGATATTATTGTTTGAGTAAATGATATGTTTTGGATTCACGATTCTGGGAGGGCTGCTTGGACTTGGCAGATAGTTAGTTGGGCCTGTCATTGTTAATCACGAACTCGGTCAGAGATCATCGCCATCTGTGTGACAGAATGAGAAAGCATTTGTTTTGGCGATAACGCTAGGCCAGAAAGAAAATTCCATTTATTTTAGGGAAGGGGGGGGGCGAGGCGCGTGTTGCCACCCTCCTTGAGAGAGGAAGAGACGCAGGAAGAAATATGGCAGAAAAGGAGGTGTATGACGATAATAATAAAACAATGTGCGTTTTTCACGCACGAGAAAACGAGTAGAACCAGTAGAGACACGAGAGACACAGTCAGTGGTGGACGTTCGCCCGGCGCGCACCGATGATGGCGTGCGTGGCGAAGAAAAGAAAACCGGACGAAATCCCCACCGTCGCCTTCGCCCATTGATTAGTGACTTAAACAACATCTTCTGAAACGAATTCACACACACAGAGAACCAACGAAATAACTTAGAGACAACAGAACCTTTTGCTAAGGGCATTTACGAATACGGTAGACATTAATCCAGTGTAAAATCAGTTCTTTTATTTTATTAATAATTACTCTTCTATACAAAAAAACCCGACCGAGTTGTTGAACATTGTTCTTTTCCGTTTGTTCTGTTTTGAATGATCTTTCGCCCTCACAGAGCCAACCGGTTGCTGTTCGCCCAGTGATCGCTCGCTGATATAAATAGTTTCAACGTGGGAGTTGGACGAGACGACAAGATCGGCGACGTCATCATCATCATCATCGTCGCCATCCCGGCCTAGAAGAATTTCGATCTATATATTTTTTTAATTGACACTACGACGATCGTGTGCACGTGTAGGGTTCCCAATTTGGCACTGCGACCAAGATGTTACACCTGTGCGGTTGACGTGACCACCGTGCACACGAGTGGGGTTCATAATAGTAGTTAGAGTGTTCATAATGAGTTAGGAGACCGAGGTTCAATCTTCGGTCGAGTCATACTAAAGACTCAAAAATGGTTCTTGATGCCCTCTTGCTATACATTTAGCATAATATGGTGAAGGTTCAAGGGTAAGCGGAGTAATCCTAGAAAAAGAGTGGCGGCCTCCCCTACATCACGCTGCAGTGAGTTAATGAAAAGGGAGCCTTAGGGTCGCCCTCGACTATGGTCGACCACTTTACTTTCATTTTACAACACCTATTGTAAACGAATATTTGTATACGATGTGTTGAAGATAAGTTGCTGTTTTACCGATAGTTAAGGGTTAATACCAACAGTATTTAACACCATAGGTATTTTCAAAAGAATTGGTGTTTGACAGAATTTAAGTTTGAAATAGATAATGTACATGCCAAGTACATTTTTAATATCTTGTTACTGTTAAAAGCGACCCTATATAATTTATTTAAAAAATAAACTTAAAGAGGCCTCCAGAGCCTTTCTGAAACGCCGCTTTTGGAGACCTCGGCGGACTTGCACTCTCTTAGGTCGAAGGGTTCTGGGGTAGGTAGTGTCGGCTATGAAAGTTAGTGACTTATATTATCAGTCCAAACATAATTTGTAGATGGCCGACGACGCTCCCAGTCCGTACCGGTAACTATCACACCACCTGCACGGACACAAAGCTGTCCATATACCAGTGACAAATGGGGGTCACTTTCGTGCCATTTGAGCCGGTAGAAGTGACAGATGTTAAATGGGGACAAACTGTCGTGTACCAATGTCCCACCCTGATCTTCGTGTTCTTTTCTTTCAATCTCTGGCTTGTCAACTTCTCCGCACACCCTGACCCGACTTATGATAACCCCTGAACCTAGAAAGTAATCTATCATAATCAAATCGCCGCACGGCCTAAAACAAACAAACAAACAAACAAACAAACAAACAGAAAGTACCGACGTTAAAAAATTGACATATGATTTTATTTATTGTTTCTATTCTTCTGCTTCTTCGGTTTTTTCCTTTCTGTTGAAAGGAAAAAAAGCGTCAGTTTAGAAAATGATCCTGGAATTGGCATAGACACTACTGATGAGACGATTCCAATATTTTTCCCGATTTCGGTACAATTTCCGATTCTGTTCTAAATCCCCGATTCCGATTCTAAAATCGCCTTAAAACAGTAAAATTTCAGGGGTGGGGGCTATTTATTGGAGAGTCCTCCTCTACTTTTAAATGTAGATATCATTTTCTTTTTAATTTGACAAACTTCTTAATGGTTTCCCTTTATGTGATAAACTCATTGTGAGATTTTCATCTATATTTTTCTCTTGCGCTAGTTTTTCCTATTTATTCACTCGTACTATTTTTACCCGTGCCATTTTACCAGGCTATTTTTTCTTTGGTGCCATTTTTACCAGACTATTTTTTCTTTTGTGCCATTTTTACCAGGCTATTTTTGTGCCATTTTACCAGGCTATTTTTGTGCCATTTTTACCAGGCTATTTTTTTTCTTTGGTGCCATTTTTACCAGGCTATTTTTTGTGTCATTTTTACCAGGCTATTTTTCTTTTGTGCCATTTTTACCAGGCTATATTTTTTCGGTGCCATTTTTACCAGGCCATTTTTTTTTCGGTGCCATTTTTACCGGGGCATTTTTCCGTTGACATTTTTACCTAAATTCGTTATGACCTATATAATTTAGTTTTACCGGTAGTTTAAAATAACTAAATATTTATAATTTTATCATTAGTACCAGCAATAGAAAATTAAGTTTTAAACAACAACAAAAATATTTTTTAATCGTTTTTGGAATCGGAAATTTGGCTAAAACCTTTTCGATTCCGATACCCAAAAAGTTTCGATTTTTTCGATTCTCAATTCCGATTCCGATCAATCGTCCCAACATTAATAGACACTGAATAAATGTCTGTCTTTGATCGATTTCTGAAAAGGTCAATTATGGCATACGGCCGAAGTCAATATTTGCACCACACACGTATGGCATATCGGAAGTAAGAACAAAAATGGAACCAGTTCATATTATATTCCAATAACCATGGTTTTATTTAATTATTTTTATTTTTTCACATTTCCAAAAAACATAACATTTCTGTGAAATATATTTTTACGGTCCGTTTCATTTGTCTTGTGCCACACAACATTTTTATGTCAATATCGTCTCTGCAACACTACAAAATCATCAGAAAAAATTCACAAAGAGTAAAAAGTTCTTGGATTAAAGTGTCTTGAAAAAACTTACACTATACAGTAGTTCATTTTTGGGTGAAAGCAAACAAAACCCCGCAAAAAGAGATCAAAAACGCACACGTGGGAGAACCCACTAATACGCCATTTTGAATTTTTCGTTCAATATATATATATATATATATATATATATATATATATATATATATATATATATATATATATATTAGTGATGTGACGATTCCAATGTTTTTCCCGATTCCGATACAATTACCGATTCTGTTCTAAATTCCCGATTCCGATACAATTATCGATTCCGATTTCGATTCTTTTTAAATTTCTAAATATTTCGTTTAAGAGTTGTGGCTTTTTAAATTTTCGGATTATCATAAAACAAAACGCGTAATGTGTGCATATATTTTCACAAAAGTAACAATTCACTTGGGGGGGGCGTACACTATGCGAGCAAATCTTTCTATTTTTTCTCAAATCAGTAAAAGTCAGTAACTGATTTTAAATAGCGAATCAACTAAAGATGTATTTTTCGCTTTAAACAAAGCCGATTTGCAGTAGTTCGTCGTGAGTTGACAAAATGTTATGTGAATTTTTTTTTCGTAAATAAATTTAACAGAGTCGACTACAATTTTTTGTTTTTCGTTTTTAAATAGACTAAGAAGTAATTTATTCTTAAAATAAAAATGCTGCAACGAAAAAAGTAAGAAGAAAGAGCGACAGAAAACTGCGCCATCTTTTCGTACTTTTCGCTTCGAAGATTAAAAAGATGATTTTCATTTCTAACAAACAACTTGTGGCGATGATGTGGTGTCTACATTAACGACACATCGGTGCTTGTATAATAAAAAGCCGAAAAAACGATTTTTTTTGTCTTTTAGTGTTGGAGAGGTAAATAAGGGGCAGGTAACTCTTCACAACAGCTCTAGTTTTCGAACAATATTTTTCTAACCCTTACCCTAACCCTAACCCTAACCCTAACCCTAACCCTAACCCTTTTATGTCTAATCGACGTTCTCCTTGCACATGTGCAACGCCAATTACAGCCATCAGTTTTGATTACTGGAAAATCGTGTTTAAAATTTGTTGTAAGAGTTACCTGCCCCTTATTTACCTCTCCAACACTAAAAGACAAAAAAAAACTTTTTTTCGGCTTTTTATTATAGAAGCACCGACACATCTAACCGACACATCCGGTGTCTCATACGTTCTAAGAAAATAGTTGTGAAGTTGTAAATTTACCTAGTCAGTTGTTAGTGTACGATAAGACTTATATAGTAATCTTTTTCTACTTTTTTTTAACATAGTTCACCCCAAACAAGGCAGGCCGCCACTGTAGACGTAAGCGGCTACTGAGAAAAAGGGTGAAAGTTTTTTTTGGTGGGCTGGGGGGGAGGCGGGTCAACCTAAATTGGGAGCTGTGCTAATCATGCATATCAATTAGCCAGTATCACCACAAAAATGTCTGTCGTATCTGTTCCGATGGATACTGCACCCCATAGACTGGTATTGTCTTGGCCTTCGGGGCTTGATTTACGCCGGTCCATGGGTCTGTCCTGTGCAGTTCTAGGAGGTCCGCCCTCCCAGGTTTTGCCTCCCCTTTTTGGGGAGGAGTAAGTTTATTGCTTACTGCCTGGCACGCCCCTACCGGGAAATGCCGACGGGGCTGCCCAGGCAATTTTTAATGGCCAGAGTGCTCACCTTCTCGGTCGCTGGCTTTTCAAGTCCCACTTTCCCGACCCGACCTTGTGTCACATCTTACCTTGTGGGAGTAAGATAAAACTGGCCTTGTGCCTAACCTCCTGGGGAGGTAAATAAATATTGAAATGTATGTCTCACAAAATGACATTGAACTGTTACATTTACTGCGTTACTGAAAATGTAATTGTACTTCGTAACTAATCGCTAAATGTGACTAAAAGAGAAAACACTTGAAATTATATGGGGAGATGTATTTTTAAACAAATTTCATGCTGAAAATCACATACGCATATCATACAGGTGCGCATATTACACGTTTTTACTGTACATTCGATTCAGCAGCAACTTTTAAGATTATAAAAAGCTTTTCTGAATAACTTAACTGTTTAATTTTTAGAGGGGTTACGGGGTGGGTCCAGTTCGCTATTGTTAGAATCGGGTCGTGTTCCCGACTATAAGCGAGTTCATAAAATCAAGCAATTGTTGCATGCAAAAACAGAGTAATAATTAACAAACAAAAGGAGGTAGTTCAAATAAGGTTTATTGAACGTGTGTGTATGTGGGATAATGACGTGTGTGGTGTATGTATGTGTGTCGATAGAAAACAGTTCTTGAAAAGAGTATGTGAAGAAATGAGTCCGGCATGGGAAAGTCCTTGAAACCCGTATACAAAGAAAATGAGTTGAGAACTCATACCGTTGTTGAACACGTGTTGACGGAGCGCTGGTGTCTAGGCGTCGTTCAGCGAGGCCAATTGAATAGAGAAGAGAGTGATTTTCCGTTTACATCGGTTTTTACAATCAGTAGGGCAGATAACTCTGGTGTCGCTTTTCAGCGCCACCTGTCGGTGAAAAAGCGACACCTAACGGCCAACCGGTGCAGTTATGTTTGAAAGGAGGAGGTAACTGCTACACTATTTTACTTTAACGAAAATTGACCACCTACACGAGGTAATGTCACCTGATACCATCTAGAGGTCAATTTATATAGCGAACTGACCTCTCCTCCTCATTTTAAAAATGTAACAGGTAAGTTTTTCAATTTTGTTTTATAATCTTAACATTTGTGGTGTTAGGAAAATTCGGTAATTTTGACAAGGTAAGAAAATTCTGAATTTGGTCGCCATTGAATCATGCAAATCATTTAGAGTGAAACTAAAAATACAATCCGATTTTTCTTCTAATTTTATGTTATAAATCAATAAAGAATTAACAGACGTGTAAGAAATACTCAAAAAGACACAAAGTCACTCGTTGTAAAGCTGTGCTAATACTTACTTAGAAATGTTGGGCTAAAGTGTTCGAGCATCATTCTCTCTAGAAATACACTTTTTATAAGATTAAAATACTCGAACCGTGACATTTGTAAAGGGAAGGTTATTTCATTAAGTGTTCATTTCAATTCTGACGTCACACTGGTTACTGTTAATTAGATAAGAAAGACGATTCCAAGGAAACTGTTACACACTACATATGGAGATATGACGGTAGTCATGTCTGTCTGAAATTATTTCATATTTAATCTACTAATTGTTTAGTATTTTTAAAAAAGGAAACTGTTGGTTTTGTTCATGTCGTTTTAAGGTGAACATCTGCTAGTGATTTGAAGGTAAAACTATCTAAAACTCATTTAAACTAAATTCCAAGATGGATGCCAAAATCGGTATAGGAAAATCCTAAATAAAAAACAAATATTTGCTTGTTTTCTCTAAAATTTGAAATATTTTTTCACACAATAACAATTATGTATAACATAAAAGGTTTTATTATTACCATTTCATCAACGCTTCCAAGTGTGACTTTTCATTCTACCTTATTCACGTAACCGCGTGCTACACACAGCGGCATATCAACATTAATCATCGATAACATCAAGACGAATTTCAACTTGACTGCAATAAATGTGTCTCAATCAGGAAGGATTAAACGAAAAAAGAAGAGGAAAAAAATATGCTTATACTTTTGACAAAAGTGTATACAACCGAAAGTACTCAAGTTTTTAAGATAAATAAATAATTTATTTTAAAAAAATAAATAAATGCGTTGTCCAGGTTTTCAAAATATTTTTTCAAAATATTCTCCTTATTATAAAACGTTTTGTTTGTCCTAATACAAAATTCTAATTTATTTTTGAACGTATATGAAATTGAACTTTCATGCTTACCCATCGAATATATGTGTATGTATAATTATATGCTGATATTTTGCACACTTATTTCTGACATTTTACATATTTGCATATATTTTCCTCCATTCAAACTCTACCACTATATATATTCCCCAATTATATGACCTTCCCGTCTTTTATCATTTTTAGCACACTTTTCACCCGCTCTTGAAAAAGCCCACATCACATCGGGCGAAACGTTGAGCTTATGGGTCTTCCACTGTTCCATTTTTAATATTTCATCCCGTCGGATTGTTTTATCCTTTTATCTACCCACACACACACATATATATATATATATATATATATATATATATATATATGTATATATATATATATATATATATATATATATATATATATATATATATATATATATATATATATATATATATATATATATATATATATATAAGAACGGGTATTTAGACATATTTTTTAAACCATTGTTTCGTAATAGTATTATGTTTGTTTGTTTTTTAAAACCATAACAATGGTGGTGTAAAATAAATAAAATTTATTTTAATCTTAGCTTTCGAGAATATACTTCTCCTTGTCAAAGAATATTTTTCTTTTCTTCTTTTTTTTCGCCACCTCGCCTGCAGACATAACGTGATTTTCTGACCAAAAAGTCCATTTCCATCGGACGATGAAAAAAAAAGAAGAAAAGAAAAACACTCTTTGACAAGGAGAAGTATATTCTCGAAAGCTAAGATTAAAATATATTTGATTTATTTTACACTACCACTGTTATGGTTTTTTCTAAAAAAAAAATAATACTATTACGAAACAATGGTTTAAAAAATATGTCTAAATACCCTTTCTTATTCAAACCGGCGCCACCTCGCCTGCATATATATATATATATATATATATATATATATATATATATATATATATATATGTCTTTACCTGATTCCCCTGAAGACAGACTCAGATGGTCCTGAAAGTACTTGGGAAACCTACAGTTATGGCAGATTCATCGGACAGTTCTCCGACGAAACAAGGATCCTAATTCGGTAAACGGAAAGGATCCACACAAGGATTTCCAAACGTAAGTTGTCTGCCAGATTCAACAACAGAGAAAATGCTACTTAAAAATACACACACAACATATATATATATATATATATATATATAGTGTGTGTGTGTATGTGAGTGTAGTAGTAGTAGTAGTAGTAGTAGTAGTAGTAGTAGTAGTAGTAGTAGTAGTAGAGAAGAGAAGGGGGGGGAGATGAGAGATTTTTATCAAGAGATGTCAATTACATTGTCCACCCGTCCAATCGTTTTCAGAGAGCATTAACCCAGATGGTTATTATTGCTATTTACTTTTCTCCCGATGAGGACCATGTTAAACACAACGTTGGTTGTTAATGTGAAGGAAATCCAGTTCCTTCAAAAGGGGCACACCTATCATAATGTCGAGCGAAGTCAACAAGAGGTCATCGCCCCGTCTTCTTTCTTTTTCTTTCTTTCTTTTGTTTAGTTTCGTGTCTTTCTTTCTTTTATCATTCGTTTCGTTTCGTTTCGTTTCTTTCTTTCTTTCCTGTCCAGCAACTTCTCTAGCGTTCAGTCGTCGGCCAGTCAGCCTGCCACACACAAGTGAACGACTTTTCTTTCATTTTGCTCGACTCTTTTTTATGAATGGGCTAGCCGCGTTTATTTCTCCTCTCTCTACAGTCACATGATCATCGCGGGATCATGGAAGGTGCGTTTTAATCAATGATGTCCTCCGTCTGACAAGAGGACGTCTTATCCGCCCCCTCCTCCGCCTTCACCTATCATTCATTCTTCTCTGCCTTGCTTGTCCACCTTAGCCGACATGTCATCTAAATCCATAATGGTATCTGTTCTCTCTATATCGATTGACCGGGATCTGTCTCTCTCGCTCGCTTTCCCCCCCCCCTCTCTCTCTCTCTCTCTCTCTCTCTCAATATATATATATATATATAAAGTGAAGTAATGAAAATAAAGATAAAAATTATATCTTTAAAGTATATCCTATCTTGAAAAGTCAATGCTCGATATATGAGATAGAGCAGTATAAGAAGATAAGTGATGAGAATAAAAATTGAATAAAATACAATATTTATTAAATCATCGAGTTTTCAAACCAGGGTTATATAAAAAAAAAAAAAACTTTTTTCTTTACTTAATCTATGGATTTTCAAAGATATGCTCTTATCATCGGAGGAAATTCGTCGAATAAGTAGTAAATTTACTGTAATGCAAACATTTGAAAACATAAACATATAAAAGATACAAAAAATATAAACAATTTAATTTTTCTTTTAAATATGCAAACAAAATCATCACCATTGCAGAAGGATAGAAAGTTTGTGTAAGCAAATCTGAGGATTCAAAGTATAAACAAAGTGCAGGGTAAGGAGTTAAAGGTACTTCAGATATCCGAAGTTGTGAAAAGTTCCATTCTAGGAGATAGAACTATTCAAATCCAAGGTGAAAGTTCGTTGGCAGTGAAATGAATCATAAAAAGTTATACAGAAGTATATATGCTGAGAGAATTGGTAACAAATTGGTAAAAAATCAAATAGCGAAAATATCCAAAGCCATACTTTTACTTCCTGGGATGAGTAAAAAAAAAATGGTAGTGTTTGTTCAAATCGGGAGAGAATAAAAATGTGGTAATTCAACTAAAATATGATCTGTAATAAAATAAATTTAAAAAGGCAGAAAGAACAAAATGGCAAAAGAGAGGGGGAAAGGAAATCGAGGTGTAATAGAAGTAGATATGGATAAAGAGAAAGGTGGGATAAAATAGAATATGAAAAAAGAACCAAATGTATATGCGGACGCGTGGATGAATGAACAGGGATGTGGAAACGAAATGGGGAGAGAGGATGATGTGGACTTGATTTAAAAGGTCAGCTAGTTTGATAGAATACAATTGGATACAGTTGATACGAGGAGAGGAGGAGAACATGGAAACGATAGGCTAAGTAGGAGAACTTGCAACAAGTAATTGATGGTCAAAAGATTTAAAATGAGAATAGTTTGTTAAAAATATAAGGCTTAATTAAAATCTTCAGAAAGTCTACAATAATCAAGAAGAAACCCAATGCCAACATAGATCATATGATAATAGACTAAAAGGAATAAGGAGGTTTAGTTTACAATAATACATTTTATTAAAAAGGTCTTGATGTAAAATTATAGTTTAAAAGAACATAATTAAAAGTAAGTGAGTAACTATAAATAGGATAAAATCACATTAGACAAATTATCCTATAAGTAAACAATTAAGGGATCGTCAAAGAGGTAGAGGTTATTATAATAATAATAATAATAATAATAATAATAATAATAATAATAATAATAATAATAATAATAATAATAATATGTTTGATGCAAAGTCAACTAAATGATAATGTATACGTATATCAGTATAAATTAAGCATTTATTTAGGATAGAATTAAACTAAAGAATAAACATTAATATCAATTATTGTAACGGTGCTAAACAAATCTCAGAGTGAGAAACTGTTCTAGGATTTGGATTCTTTACGGCTTCATACGGACATCACACAAACAGCTAACAACACTCTTGCTGTTATGTAAGATTTTAAGAAAAAATAAATAGTAAGTCATATTTCGTATTCGATTTATTGTTTTTGTTTCTTCCAACTTACATCTTACCCGGAATTTGCATTGCTCACAGCCTTTTAAAAACATACTACTAATATATATATATATATATATATATATATATATATATATATATATATATATATATATAAATCACCCGTGTCTTTACTTCTCTCTCCCTCTCCCTCTCCCTCTCCCTCTCCCTCTCCCTCTCCCTCTCCCTCTCCCTCTCTTTTCTTTTTCTTTTTCTTTTTCTTTTTCTTTCTTTTTCTTTCTTTTTCTTTTTCTTTCTTTTTCTTTTTCTCTTTCATTCGATGGTTTATATACTTTAACTTTTATTGTTCGCACCCGAATTTATTTTCTCAGTTTCATCTTAGAGTTCCAACAAGACTGTCGAAAATATGCGGCACTTAGTAAGAATCGATATTCTACGGAATGTTCTACCAGTTGAGTTCGCCATTTCTTACGGCGTGCGTGACGCCTGCAAGTCTATGATTCAACCGAGAACAACCCCTGAATTCGAATGCTCATCTTCAAAGCAAACTAAACGACCCGGAGGAGATTTGTTGGAACACCTCTATCTTTAAAACAGCTTGTTAGCTGTCTTGCTAATCATTAGTCAATCCCGTGTGTCTTTTTTATTTACTAATCTTTGTTACTGAGGGTACAGGTCATGATTGCAGAGTGGGGATCGGGATGAAGAAGAAGATTATGTTGCGTCAAATGATAGAAGAGTGGGTGTGGGGCTTGTTTTCTGGCGTTGAAATCCGTTTTCAGAATCCGTTTTTTTTTTTTTTTCTTCTTCAACTGACAACTGGCGCCAATCGAAAGTACGCAACCTTCTCAACTATAAAAGAAAAACCGCCGCGTCGATCAGTCTCGGCCCTCTATCTATCAAAGGATCAATTTAATTTTTTTTTGTCGCATTTTTATTTCTATTTGAAAAATATTTAATCCCCCTTAATTTTTACTCGAAGGTGTATATTCTATTCCCGCCTTCCGCTCTCTTCCCTCCGCCTCCCCCGTTCCTCTTTCTTTCTTTCTTTCTTTCTTTCTTTTTCTTTCTTTCTTTATATTAACCTGTTTCTGTCGGTATTTCTATTGATCTATGTGTGAATATGTTGCGTTTCTCTCCCCCACTAAACCCGCCAATTCTCTCTTTCTGCTTATATTTTTTTTTTTATCTAAGTCTTTTTTTTTATTCACTTTGATCTTAATTTATTTATTTATTTGCCATTTATATTTGTTTTCTTTTTCTCTCCGCCACTTTCCCGCCTTTTCTGTCGCTTAACGAGTTGTTCTTATACATTTTCTTTCGATCTCTCTTTCTTTATCTATTTCTTTCCTCCTTTTCATTCTTTTTTTCCTTCTTTCTTCCTTTCATTTCCCCCTCCCTTTCTTTCTTTATTTCCTCCTATTCCTTCTTTCTTCCTTTCATTTCCCCTCCCTTTCTTTCTTTATTTCCTCCTTTTCCTTCTTTCTTCCTTTCATTTCTCCCTCTCTTTCTTTCTTTATTTCCTCCTTTTCCTTCTTTCTTCATTTAATTTTTTCCTCCCTTTCTTTATTTATTTCCTCCTTTTCCTTCTTTCTTCCTTTCCTTTCTCCTACTCTTTCTTTCTTTATTTCTTCCTATTCCTTCTTTCTTCATTTCATTTTCCCCTTCCCTTTCTTTATTTATTTCCTCCTTTTCCTTCTTTCTTCCTTTCATTTCCCCCTCTCTTTCTTTATTTCCTCCTTTTCCTTCTTTCTTCATTTCATTTTCCCCTTCCCTTTCTTTATTTATTTCCTCCTTTTCCTTCTTTCTTCATTTCATTTTTTCCTTTCTTTCTTTATTTCCTCCTTTTCCTTCTTTCTTCATTTCATTTTTTCCTCTCTTTCTTTATTTATTTCCTCCTTTTCCTTCTTTCTTCCTTTCATTTTTTCCTCCTCCCTTTCTTTATTTATTTCCTCCTATTCCTTCTTTCTCCCTTTCATTTCTCTCTCTCTTTCTTTCTTTATTTCCTCCTTTTCCTTCTTTCTTCCTTTCATTTTCCCCTTTCCTTTCTTTATTTATTTCCTCCTATTCCTTCTTTCTTCCTTTCATTTCCCCCTCCCTTTCTTTATTTATTTCCTTCTTTCTTTTTTACTTTCGTTTTTTTCCTTCTTACTCAATTTTGTTACATTTTTCTTTTACTTGTGATCCTGTTTCAATTACCTTTGGGCGATTCTTCTTCCACCATCTTTTAGTGACGTTATTTCTTCACTGTTTTGTCTGTTTTTTTTGTTTGTTTCATAAAATATTTTAAATAAAATAAAATCTGACTTAAAAATTACAGTAATGTTCATATGCCGGAGCTTCCGCTCAAAGCAACACGATTTTTATTTTTGCTGAGTCACTCTTCATGTTGAAAGAAAGAAACATGCACAATATAATGGAAAGCTAACAAAGAAAGAGAGAGAAAGAAGGATGGGAGTCAGATAGATAGATATATCGATAGATAGATAGATAGATAGATATAGAGAGAAGTATATATATATATATATATATATATATATATATATATATATATATATATATATATATATATATATATATATATATATATATATATATATATATATCGTATCAAAATTTGTTGAAAGTAAACCAAGAAAGTGTTCGATCGTAAGCTCTACATCACTCACTTGTAGCCGGTGAATAGTTTTCCCGTTTCTTTTTCACTCCTTCCCGTTTTTCTTCGACTCCTGAGGCGCTGAAGATTTTACACGGACTAAAAAGACAGATTCTACACCAGATACTCTCTGTGCGCAACAATGAAACACTGGTACACCTAATAGAAACTGTAATGTATAGTTATTAAATATTATATATATATATATATAAGAGATAGAGAGATAGCAAGATATATATATATATATATATATATATATATATATATATATATATATATATATATATATATATATATAGATATATATATATATATATAGAGAGAGAGAGAGAGAGAGAGGGGTCAGACAGACAGACAGACAGACAGGGAGAGAAAGGAGAATGGATATAGTGAGCACAGAAAATAATTAAAAAGAAAAAAACTGTAACTAAACAAATTAACGATAAAAGTCTTTTTTGATCGAAAATAAAAGAAATCAAAGGAAAGAAAAACAGGAAAATTGCAGCTCGACGAAAAGGAAAAACAAAAAAGAAGAAAAACACAATTAAACAAATAACAAAAATTAAGAATGGAAACAAATTGAAAGAAAAAAAAAGACAGTGAACAACTGAAACGAATCAACGGCCGGAAGTGAAAATGTGTGATATCATCGTTTAAGAGCGGCGACCATTTGGCGCCATGAAACAGTAGCAGACGACAAGTCATTCACTGTCACAGCCATTTTATGCATCGCGTTTATTTTCATTGTTTGTCTCCAAGCTACCCAAAAAAGGTAACCGTTTAAAATCACTTAATGGCGGGTCAGCGAAACGCTGATTGCTGTAGTTGTTTTATATTCACAAAAGGGCATCTCGCGTGTGTAGCCCAATGGTGATGACATAGGGTTGGAATCATGGCGCTTAAGCCCTAAGAATAATGAATGATAGAAACAATGTCGTTATGGCATGAAATTAGTTTGAATTTGAAGAATAGTGAAATAAAGAAATTCTCTTTTCATTTTCTTGTTTTATTATTGCTAAACATACGTTGTTTGTTGTTTTCTTTTTGTGATACATCAACGATCGATTTAATTTGGTTTGACTTGTGTACGCTGTAAATCTTTTATTTCTCTCTCTATGCCAACATTCTCATGACCGATTCTATTGGTTTTTTAATAAATATTAACCTATTCATTTTTTTATAATTGTTTGCATATCTTATGATGTAGGATAGTTCTGTTTCTAGAATCTATTCAATGTAAAATTGTTTTAATTTCAATATAAGGATAATAATACATATTTATTTAGAATCATTTATTTCAAGAAAACTCAACCGCCAATTAAAGAAATAATGCTTACCTATATATTTTGATATTAGTTTTATTTAAATGTAAATGTCAAGTGAATTCCCAACTACTTGGCATTGAAGATTGAAGGAGCACTTCAAAATTAAAATAATCCCGATAGCAATTAGTCTGGTGAATTTATTTTCGATTCTGACTAACCATCTTTTCTATTTTCCCCTTGACGATATTTTCTATTTATATAAAAATGTATTTCGCTAAGTTTCTTTCAAATTACACTTGTTCCAGTTCAGAACTTTTCGAACATGAAGCCATTTTTCACTTATCTCCTTAACAGCATCGGCTACTTACATCATTAATATTACAGAAAAATGCTACATTCCCCTCTCTATGTGTTATGTCTGATGTTTATACGTTGTTATCGGTTTAATAACAACTCAAAAATGAAGGAAGGACGAAGTAGAACCTTTCACAAATTTATTTACCAAAACCACTGAATAAATTGAAATGTAGAAAACCGCTGAACGCGAGATGTTTGTTTAATCGTGAGAGCCTTTCTGTTTACTTTTCAACTGTCATGGCAGACGACTGCTTTTATTCAAGGGCGATAACTCTTTCTTTTGATTCAATGGAAATAACTCAATTCTATTTTGTTAGGTTGCCCTAACAAATGTGTTTCGCTAAGTTTCTTTTAAAGTACACTTGTTCTAGTTCAGAACTTTTCAAATATGAAACCATTTTCCACTTATCTCCTTAACAGCATCGGCTACTTACATCATTAATAAAAAAGAAAAATGCTATATTCCTCTCTCTATGCCAGTTTTCCGATAACCGATTCTATTTTCATTCAATAAATACTAACTACTTCTTTCCTATAATTGCTTGCATATCTTTTTATTAGGTAGAATAGTTTTCTTTCTAAAATCTATTCACACTGTTGTATTAATTAAATGTTACAAGCGGCCTTCGGTAATAATGTACATCCCTTTATTCTTAATGTCCGCCTGATTTAATACTACATTAAGCATCACTCCCCGGATAGGCCAAGTAGGACTAGCTAGTAGTAAATATAATTTACTCTTAGTTTTATACATTTAAAGAATTCACAGAAAAATTTAATAATATATAACTATCAAGGATTAAATATAACACAATTATATGTATGATAAACAGAGACGTAACGTGTGACCATTTTTGTCACTTGTACTTGATTTATAAAGAAGATAATATTTTTTCAAAGGGTAGACTACACTTTTATCTATGGAATCTACTTTATTCTATAGATAAGCTACTCTTTTCTATGAGTAGACTACATTTTCGTTGGTCCGCTCTATATTCATAGTGTCTATTCTCTAAGATGTAATGTTTTTAAATTGACATGAGATTGTTTATTAAAATAAGAGTCGCCCAAAGAGGTATTCATAATATGTAACTGAATATAAATTTTCCATGAGTTTCGATACTTCGAACTTCAACAAATATATGCCCAGTACATCATGTGGAAGGTCTTCTTGATACGTCTAGTAGTAGCAGTAGTAGTCGTAGTGGGAACGGTGTGTATAGGTCGCCTGTCTCTCTTTCTTCTTTAGTAGCAATTCGATTTTAAGTCTGCTTCTCTCTCTCAGCCGTGTGTAGAGTTGGTCTGCCTCTCTCTACTTTTTGAATAACATTTTGGTTGTACGTCTCTCTCTCTCCCTCCCCCCCTCTCTCTCTCTCTCTCTCTCTCTCTCTCTCTCTCTATATATATATATATATATATATATATATATATCTTATCCGTGTGTAGAGTTGATATGACTCTCTCTCTTCCCCTTCTTCTTTAGTAGCAGTTCGGTTGTACATCTTCCTCCTCTCTCCTTCTCTCTCAGTCGGGCGTAGAGTTAGTTTGCCTCTCTCTACCCTTCTTTAGTAGCAGGTCAGTTCTACGTTTGCCTCTCTCTATATATATATCTATATATCTGTCCCAGCTGTGTGTAGAGTTGGTCTGTATCTCACTCTATCTCTTTTTAGCAGCGCTGTAATAATTGTTTCGTCGTAGTATAAAAACAGCACTTATTCGTTTGAGGTTTAATATTTTTTCTTCTTTAAATTGTTTTTCGAATCTTTACAATTATATTACATATTCCACCCAGCCACCAATAGGGGAAGAGGATCTTTGCAAACACGTCCGTTATGTCTTACGAATAAAAACCAAAGGAAAACACACTCTACTCTTTTCGCCACGTATCACTCCCAACTTACTGATGTGACAACATTTTCTTGACATGTTCGCTAAAATTCACACCTTAATCCCTAAGCAGAATGTTATTTTCTCCGTACCTAGCTACGTCAACTGACACCTCCTACGTAATATATATCTACATATGTAAATATTCATAAGAAAGCACAGAATCTCAAAATACACTTGAATTTAAAAAAATTTCATAATGTAATTTGAATATGAACTGTTTCTTTTCTCCTCCTCTTCCAATTATGCCTATCATAACAATACCGTATTTACTATTCGTTTGTTTTTGAATTTTAATTTCTGTGACATTTAAAAAATTTTTTTAATTTAATGATCTCCATTTCATTATTTAAATATCATAAATAGTACCTTTTAAAAACAGGACCCTCTTCTCGTTAGTGAATTTTTTTTCTCTACGAAGTCACCCCCTATCCAGACCTAAATACCATTCTAGAAAATAGGTTAATGGGATGGATAGATAGATAGTTGAATGATGACGAATGCTATGAGTCGATTCAAAATCTCCGCATACTATAGCAATATTAGAGATGAGTGCGTAAGAATATAATTGGTATGGTAAATTTCCACGTAGGATAAAAAATTAAGTAGAGTGGAATTTTCCATTTGATATTAGAATAAGACTACGTGTCCTAGCTGTGACGTCACTGGCACAGTAAGCGAATGTTGCAAATTAGTAGAAAGAATCTGGTCTCTTTCATCTGAACCACCAAAGAGGGAAGTTTGGCTTTTGAATAGCCGCTTAGTCCCCCCTCGGGAAGGAGGTGGGGCTATTTTATGTGTGTACATGTATACTCTGAAATACAAATAAAACCCGCAAGAGATTTTTAAAGCCCGATTGTATTTGTTGATTCTTTTTTTTATAGCGTTCGTAGTTATTGAAAAGAAGAAAAGGGCGAGGAGATGCAAACCTTGAGTGCCACGTCAACACTGAAACCCGACCCTTGAATCCTATCAACGAAGCGGACTCACCCTGTGAACCGGGAGGAACACCGGGAGTATCCGCAATAACGCTAGTAAGGCTACAATACCACCAACTCAAAACAACAGCCGATTCAGAAAACAGCAATTCTTCCCCCTTTGTCAGAATCATCGCTCATGGATTGTGAAGACTAAAGTGCAACTACTTAATTTAAAAAAATGAATACAAATGTGTGAATTTAACAAAGCCTATTATTTTTTTACTAACCCTAATCCTAACTCTAACTGTCAACAACGGTGGCGGGGAGGGGAGTTGCATGGGGTCTGAGTGAAAACAAAACTCCCTAAATTCCCACCACCCTCCACTTCTATCGGTAACCATTTCAAACTATTTTGTGTTCTCGCAACAGCCGTTTACTATTGAGTTCTCGCTGGTACCGGCTGTTGTTTTTCTCTGTAATCTGAGTGGCGATGAGCTTCATTAGAATCCCAGTACTGTCAGTCCCCTTTCAGTGGAGGTCTGGATGGTGCTTCCCCTCTTCGATCTTTCTATTCTCCCTAATCTATTCTTTATTGCACCAAACGGTACTGGTGCCACCGCGTTTTTGGTGTGAGGAGAGGGGAGCAGATTATGTAATTTTTCTTTCCTAATCAAGTAGTTTCTGTTACATTGGTTTCTATTTGTATTTTCGCAGTGTTGTTCTATTTAAGCTTACTTGTTCAGCTTACCGAGTTCAAATCCTATCGGATCTTGAGAGCATTTGATAGTAATACAATTGGAAAAGGTATGAACTCTTCCCCCCCCCCCCTGAAGGATCAAAAGCAAATAATGTTCACTAAATCGTATGCAATCAAACATTTACAATACAGGGTCTGTCATAAGTAATTATATATTTTATTTTGTTTATAACTTTGTTTATACTTAGGCATTTCATCTATTTCATGTGTCATTCGAAAGGGGAAATAATACACTTTTATTTGATAAACATTTTTATATCAATTTTATTCTATTTCCATTTTTTTCAAATATACATCATACAGCAGTTTAAGTACAAGCCGCTCACCTCTTCATAGATTATTAGTCTGATAGGTTTTTGTTGAAAAGAAATTGTATAGTTATTTATGTTTAATAGTTTTTGTTGAAAAGAAATTATATAGTTATTTATGTTTAATAGTTTTTGTTGAAAAGAAATGTTATAGTTACTTATGTTTAATGGGTTTTGTTAAAAATAAATTGTATAGTTACTTATGTTTAATGGTTTTGTTGAAAAAATTGTATGGTTACTTATGTTAATGGGGTTTGTTGAAAATAAATTGTATAGTTACTTATGTTTAATGGGGTTTGTTGAAAAGAAATTGTATAGTTACTTATGTTTAATGGGTTTTGTTGAAAAGAAATTGTATAGTAACTTATGTTTTATGGTTTTGTTTGAAAATAAATTGTATAGTAACTTATTTTTAATGGGTTTTGTTGAAAAGAAATTGTATAGTTACTTATGTTTAATGGTTTTTGTTGAAATAACATTATACAGTTACTTATAGCGGACCCTGTATGTATCGTACTTCAACAGTAAATAACGTATATGTGGTTGGTTTGCTGCAAAACCGACACAGCAAATCATCAATGCTTCAGCAGTTGAAGAGTGCTTTTCTACAATATTTTTATAGCCAATTTGTCACGATGTTTCTTTAGTTTAACATCATGACCGTTACAGTATTCTGCGTTGGGAATAACATTTTCGAAGCACCGATGAATATACATATCTATTTCCGTTTCTGATCTAGAAATTCCATAGACTTAGAAATATCTAGTTTTGTACCAGTGGGGGCCAGAAGTAATTAGAGTCTAGCAATTCCAGATTTAAACATACTCCCCCCCCCCCCCAATGATATAACTTGGTCAATGTTTTTTTAGTCGGAATTGTATACTTTTCACCAAATCTTAATCAAAATTCACGATTGTCCCCTGATGTTACAAATACAGTTACTTGCAGAATGGAGATCGCTTTAAAATGATTGGATCATTCTACTGTTCCAGAAAGTGCCTAGCTTCTGATACAATCCTCTACCTTCATAAGAGCCAGATTCTTAAGATGGAGTACAGCTGCCATATCTGGAGAGGTGCTTTCTTGTCTTGATAGAATACAAAATCAATTTCACAATCTAGTGGGAGATGATCTCTTCTATTCCCTACAGCCTCTTTCACACAGAAGAGATGTTGCTCGCCTCTCTACTGTATCGTTATGTTGATGGTAGGTGTTCGACTGAGCTCAAATCCCTGCCCCTCTCCCCTGTGAAACATTCACAGCAAGAACTCGCCTAGCTACAACAGCAGCAATGAACTTTCCTTTCTCCTCTGTACCAAAGACCAAACGAAACTTCCATGAACAAAGTTTATTTCCTAGAACATCTCATCTGTGGAACGAGATTCCATGAATCTGCTTCCCGACCAACTAAAAATGGTTGTCTTCAAGTCTAATGTAAACAAATACTTGTCGAGCCGTTCTCTTAGAAAATCAAGTCGTCTTAAGTAATCTTCTGCCCATTACATTCTGTTGCTAAGGTTGCTGGCAAAATGGTTGGATCATTCTACTGCACCAGAAAGTACCTCACTCCTGACGCAGTCATCTACCTGTATAAGAACCAGATACATCCTAAGATAGATTACTGCTGCCATATATGCGGAGATACCGCTCTGAGCCCTCTTACTTGTCTTGACAGAGTAAAATTCGACTTCGCAATCTAGTGGGGAAATATCTATTCTTTTTTCTTACAGCCCCTTTTTGCTAGTCTTTCTCTACTCAATCGTTATTTTTGACTGAGCTCTGATCGATACTTCAGCCATGTAAAACATTCTAAGCAAGAACTCGTCTAGTTACAACTACTCCAAAGATATTTCCTTTCTCCTTCTGTGTACTTTAAAAGAAACGGAAGTTCAACAAACAAAGTTTATTTCGTAGAACTTCTCATCTGTGGAACCCAATATTAGAGGCCTGCTTTTCAACTGACTACAACATGATCGTTTTCAAATAAATACTTGTTTAACAGTTCTCTTAAAAAATAAAATTCTGCTCATTCTACCCATCGTTACTAATCCTCTCATGGTGTTGTTCATCGTTAAACTCACAATCTCATTAACTCTTATTCTCGAGTAGACTTAGGGACTTGATAAATGGTGACCCAAAAATAAGAATTTGACCCAATCTTCATGGGCTCAGATTGCACGTTGTTCTGCAAACAGAGGCGCTTTGCTTTCGTAGCAGTTGTTAACCGGAGTTTGCTATTTTGTGTAAATAGATTAAGATTGAACTTCAAGCACTAAAACGATACGAATTTTTCAGGGGTTTAACATTACTGCCTTTTTTTTGAAACCCGGCTGCGTGAATCATCTTGTAAAAACGCGTTGACCAACAAGTAATAATGCGCCTACTCAAATGAAGAGTTCTAACATTGCTTTATCTTGAACACTCACTTGAAAAGTCAGTTATTTTTATTCCTTATTCCTTTATTATGGTTACGCCACAACATAATTTTACGGTTCGTGATTGGCTTGATAGACACCTGAGTATAGAATCGACTATCATCATCATCATCATCATCATCATCATCATCAAGGTTTTTAATCACTCTTTGAGGAGGAACCGCTTCCTGGTTCCCTTCCATCTTATTTTAATCCCTGGTAAGGCGTGGACACGTAAGGCCCAGTTGGTCGCCTAGGTCGTCTCTCCACCGGGTGGATTTTGGCCTTCCTCTTAGTCTTTTTCATTGTCTCAGCGTCCATTATGTCGCTCTAGATGTCCACCTGTTGTCTTCATATTTTTTCTACTTTCGAAAACGTTGTCCAAACAAGCGCAATTCGCCGCTTCATTTCTAGCGTGATATCAACGTCGTTTCTCACCATCTTCCCTATGGGGATGTAATTGTCAACTTCCTCGACATTTTCATCGTTCATTACGACTGGGGCTTTCGTAGCATACTTTGTTTTTTTTACCAGTGTGCATTTTAAGACCAACAATATGGCTATCATTGGGAATGTCATTAAGAATCCCTTCTAGTTCTTGGGGTGCATAGCTTGTGACAATGATATCACCGACAAATTCTAGATGAACACCGTTTATATTAATACCTCTACCTTCCCAGTCAGTTTTATTGATCACCGAATCTTACAGGCAGGATATCCCCGGAAGACCAAACTGTAGGGATGTACAGATAGCAGCCCTAAAAGGGACAACATCTATCCTTAAGAGAGCCCTCGGATATAAGTTTTACTCATAGAAAAATCAAATGTTAGCCAGAAGAGGGGGCCCTTTGATCTCTTTAGATAAACTGAATTAAAATAATAAAAAAGGGATAAAAAGAAGGTGTAGTTTGCTTGAAGCATTACTGGTAAATATAAATGTAGGTTAGTAATCCGAGGCAGGAGCAATGTGATATAGGTACCGGAAGGTGGAACAGATGAACAAAAATAAATGAGAAGAGAAAATATGAATGGAATCTCAAATCAATTTATTAATATTTCATTGTTTAACGGTTTAAATACCAGAGCAGTAAATAGAAAAAACGATTACTGTCAAGCAATTTATAAAGGTCCGGAAAAGGTAAATTTTCATTTTCGACAGTGGAACCTCTCATTATCAAAAGATCAAAAATATGTCCGAGTGGTCGAAAAGGCGAGATGGACACAACTGTTGCCGAAATGCCGCAGAGAATTGGTGGCAGATTTTTAGTTAAAAAAAAGATATAAAGGGGTTTCGTGAACTGTTGTAGCCTTGTCGGATACCTCTTTCTATATTGATATATTAACAATCCTGTTGGGGTTTTAGAGTTGCTGTGACGCCATCGTAAAGGTCCTATATAACTCCTTGACCTTTCACAGCTGTGAAAATAGGGGTAAATTCAATGGAGTCAATAGTAAACAAAGCCAAGCACAGCGGTGTACAGTGCTCATTAGCTTTCTGTCGGAGTTAGCTTACACCTTGAATGTGGTCCATGGTGGAAAATCTCTCCGATCCATTATAGTCATTTGTGAACTAATATTGTTTGGAAAGACATGGACACTCGATTTACCAGATAATGGGCAAACTTTTACCTTGTGTTCAATAAATCGCATACAATAAATCGTGTATATGTGTTGCTAGTCTTCCATGTGGTCGTCGCCTATCTGGGACAAAATAATCATAAAAAGTTGATGTTTCAAATATCTTTTGGCTAAGATCAAAGTGTAGTATCTGTTCCGATGGATACTGCACCCCATAGACTGGTATTGTCTTGGCCTTCGGGACTTGATTTACGCCGGTCAATGGGCCTGTCCTGTGCAGTTCTAGGAGGTCCACCCTCCCAGGCTTCGCCTTCCCTCTTTGGGGAGGAGTAAGTTTATTGTTTACTGCCTGAGGCGCCCCTACCGGGGAATGCCGACAGGGCTGCCCAGGCAATTTTTAATGGGCAGAGTGCTCACCTCTCGGGCGCTGGCTTTTCAAACCCCACTTTCCCGACCCGACCTTGGGTCACATCTTACTTGTGGGAGTAAGATAAAACTGGCCTTGTGCCTAACTCCTGGAGAGGAGTAAATCAACACTGAGCTCAGTAAGGTTGGCTTAGATTGATGGCATTTTCTTATATTTATTTAGTAGCCCCCACCCCACCCGATACCGAGTGGAGATGACTGGTTAAGAGCGACAATTTGACACATCTTGTCCTATCGAAGTCAAACGCCGAAGAGATAGCGACTGTTTCAGTTCTCGTGTGATGTCGCAGTAAAATATTATCCCATAAAGCAGGGGCGGGCCACATCCGGCCCGCGAAGGCTTAGCGTCCGGCCCGCCACCCTGCTATGCTTTATTATTGCAATCCGGCCCGCGGACCTCCCAGTAAAACTCATATCATTTTGTGACATTGACGTAAAAGTAGGTTTCAATTAAGATTTACAGTGGGTTAAAAATGTATAAATAACAGCGAGCGATGATGCATGTATATTTCATTTTTCTTTAACTATTAATTTCAAATCCTTGGCCTGAGATAAAAATTGAAAAAGAGAACGAGAGAGGCAAAGAGGAAACGAGAGACGAGGAAAGGGCATGAAACAGAGAACTTATGTGAGGTGTATCAAAACGAATGCTGGATCAACTTGCTACTTCTCCCGTCATTATTTTTTGTGATTCCAAAATGGCTCTTCGTCGGCGCTTTTTATAACATCACATACAGAGTTCTCTTGAGAAAAAATATCAGATTTGTAGAGTGTTCAATACAATTTATTCATGTAAACAAAATATAGTAATTCTGAGATTTCGTTTTTCACTCCGGCCCGCGATCTCCTTCCTAAAGTCTCATCTGGCGCTCACTCTGAAAAGGTTGCCCGCTCCTGCCATAAAGCCTCGCTGTACCCTCGCTTTTATCTCATAATATAACATACCTTATCTACAATTTTTTTTCTTCAAATTTTATAAACGATTATAAAGTGTTAACCTTTATTCGGCTTGTATTAAATTATTTTTTTATTTTCTAATATTACTTTGTTTTATGTTTATTATATTTATTATATTAATTTTCTTATATTACTTAAACAAAGCACAGGACGGTAACCACAAATCTGCGCCTCAACTCAACACAGAGGCAATAACTACAAAATATAAGATCCATGAATTCACTCTAAACGGTATTTTTCACGTACGGTTAAAATCAAGCAGAGTGTGGAAAATTTCATTCGATAGTTAGCAGATAGGAGTACGTGTCAAGATATGATGTGACGGACATAAAGTCGCAAATAAGATGTAGGGATGAAGAGAGAAAGGTGCTGCTTCTTTGGTAGTGAACTGATGTTGCATAGCCCCTCTTGGGCCGCGGCGGTACTCGTTTTGTACACTCGTCCCGGAACGGGCCGTGGCAGTTCTCGTTTTATCACTCGTCATTTTTAAAACATAAATCATATAGTTTGCATACCTTTAAATTTCTCCCTCGCCGCGTAGAGGGTGCGTCGTCTAGTGGTTAAATTATTTCTTCTTTCTTTCTGCCGTGAACCACGCCGCTGCAACACAAAAGCTCCATGACCAACTCGGAAGACAAACAATCTTTTAAATTTAATTTCTGTTTCATTTCAAGCGTTAGTTATCCGTCAGCTGGGAGATATTCACTAACGTCGATGGAGAGCAAATTTCTGCTTTCGTAATTACTTATCATTCGTGGAGGGGGGAAAAGAGATCTTTCACCTGTATTTTCTTAGGGAATTAATCCCCCTAATTATGTTGCAGACTACATCATAAAATCACGTCTGATAGGTTCGCCTTCAAAACCCAGACTGACTAAAACTCTGCTTCCCACGCAAAGGTCCGTGACGTCACAGAGCCTCTATCGCAGGTGCACGTTGACCCTTGATCTGAGGTCTCGTCACGCGGTGACCCTGTCACGTCTGTGAGCTCTGACTGTGAGAACAGCCCTAGTCTACACTCGACTGCACGGGTCCACCTGCACTAATTCGAGCAAGTCAAACCAACGATTTCCAACAGATACGTCCATTCCCATAGGGGCATTATCCAACACTGAGAAGCGTCGGTCAACTTTTTTTGGGGGGGGGGACACTGTTTTTGTTCGACCTTCCGTTCATGTAAGTTTAAAGTGCTATAAAAATAACTAAAACACCGAAAAGTATGTCGCCATTGTGCAAAACTATTGTTGACGTTTATGTTGTTGTTGTTCATCATCATCATCATCATCATCATCATCATCATCATCATCATCATCATCATCATCATCATCATCATCATCATTATCATCATCATCATCATCATCATCATCATCATTACAGCTTTTATAAATAGATATCATTGGTATCCATTTATCGGACACTATTCTACACATATGGTAACACGCAAAGAATGTAGTAGCAATGATGGTCCACCTTTTAATTCCAACATATTTCGAGCAGTTCCTGAAACATGGTGCCTAAAACACAAAATGTCCTCAGTGGCATACCTTCAATCTAATGGCCGAGCAGAGCTTGCTCTAAAAACAGCAAAAAGGATAATTCATGGTAACACATTTCCTCAGAGTTCGTTGGATAACGACAGCGTCGCCTGGACCATCCTACAATATGGCAACACCCCCATCCAAGGCATTGATCTATCCCCGGCACAACTCTCGCTCCACCGTTGACTTCAGGACTTAATACGATCCCAACCCACACTATATTAACCACACGCAAAAGGAATAGTTGCAACTCAGAACTGTGAGATAAGCCTTTTTCGACGCAACACTCGTCTGGTAAAACGGTAAAACCACACGGCCCATACTCTATGCTCACTCCTCGGAATGAGAAATAGTCCATATATAACGCCCAAACTATCGTCGATGGCACACAACAGGCCGAGTTGTGGAAAGTCACTCGAACAACCACCATCAGATCAGGGTCGATCGGTCAGGCAGAATCTCCCTGCGAGATCGCAGATTCCTCAAAAAGCTTGAAGCACCCGCAATTCCAATCTCCTCATTCCGAGTGCTTTATCTGACCCTCTCCCATCCAAATAAAACGGCTGAGGGTTCCTATCAAGCCATTATAATGGCGCCGCAAACTAGAGGAAGCGTCACCCACCACGACATCCATTATCACCGAGCGTCGCTCAGCCCGTAACTTAATGCTAGTGAAAACAGACCGCGCATTGTTCAAGATACTCTTTCACAACCAGCCAGGCTGGAAGGGACTCATTTCTCCTTAAAAGTGATTACGAACACAGAATGGGGTTGGAGGATGTAGAATGAAAATGGCATTTACCGGCTCAAGGCTTCAACTGTCATCCAGTTGGTAGACAATTTATACACTAGAATGTCCACTCAGAGACTAGCAACAAACCAGAATGTCCACTCATAGACAAACAACTAATCAAAAAACCAATCTAAACGCAATAGAAAATCCCGGCCTGCTTATATACCAACTCTCTGGCTTATGATCTCTATCTATTCAGCTCAACTATTCAGACAGCTGAACATTAGCTACTAATTTCGATACCCACCATATTATTGTAAAAAAAACACTAAATATAAAATAAATACAACTAGTAGATTGATCGTAATTTTTTATTAAGTATAGAGCTTTATGATTGGCCTAATGCATACCGTCGCAGACTATGGAATCGGCTATACCGAGTTTGAATCCTGCATTATGCTTTCGTTTACCATATCGTGTATAAACTTATACACTCGTTGTCGTCAGGAACCCAGGTGTTTGATCGTCTGTAGACAAAATTACTCGGACGCCGATGTTAGTTTATATTAATGTAGATAACTTGGACCATTCATCAACACAAAGTGTGGGGGGGATACAAAGACTTTAAACTGCGGACTGTCGCGCCAGGGAGAGAGAAAAAGACAGACAGACAGATAAATAGACAGATAGATGGCTTGTATTGTGTTTCACATAGCGTAAAAGGCGCTGTTCCCGATGGGGGACATCGGAAACGGCGCCTTTTACGCGTTCGCTCTGCGTGAAGTGTCGCCAGAAAGAATCCGAATTCTCTCTCCGCTGAAAGTCACGTCATTTCGTCGACTTCCGTTAACTAACGATTAAATATTGACCTCCTATTCGTCAATCACTCCTCTATTCGGATTTCGTGATGTAACACCTGCTCTGTCTTGACTTTACTTGAGTCATCCATCAATTGACGGTGAAACATCCACGAAGTTCGTGCACCATGATGTTATTATTATGGCTGATTGTATATGCGGCATGCTAAACTGCAAACGGTACTCCACTAATTGGAGAAATTATGCCTTACCATAGTCAAATATATGTAATCATCTGCGACGCCATGATGTTCTTAGAACCAGATCATCAGTTTATGGTGAGTGCAACGTAAACTACTGCTACCCGTGGAATAACTAGATTTGTGGTCAAGGTTTACTCTTCTAGATCAGCCGTGTTCTGTCTATGCTCAAGCATATTAATAAGGTACACTCGAGAAGGATGTGTCTCCTCATATCTCGCTAGAGCGGTCATTCACTGTGTAGAGGCTATATTTTCCGCGCTGCATAGTGTCGGTAGGAATGGAGACCAATCGAGGACACCCCTCACCAAAACCCTTCACACTACCGGATCTATCGTGGTAACCTATGCACTAAGTTGAAAAGGTATGAACCTTCTATGAGTAAAAAATAATAACTTGTGTTCAATTATTCGTATACATTGAATCGTTTACAATAGATATTGTGTTCGATATTACATATTTCCAAAGAGTTGATTCGCCGTAACCTAATCAATACTGCTATTGATTTAAAAATCAGTTGGTGTTCGTACACTGATGAGCTAATACCGCTAAGAAAGGTATGACATCCTCCATGGTCCAGTGGTCCATTCGTGCTAGGCCGTACAACGGACAAACAGAGGTCGTTGTGGCTGCCATGGAGATATTTGCTGGGAGTATATACGTTAATCTCGCCTTAAACTTTATTTCGTCGAGAGAATTGAAACTACAAGAAAAAAGATAATAAATTTTACAATACGCTGAAGTGCTAATCAGGCATGGCGTCGAATGTTCGATTGAATTAGAATATTGCGTGTCAGTCATCCTTAATTGTATGTGCGCGCGTGTGTGCGTGTGTTTACGTGAGCACGTGTGCATACAGGTGTGTGTGTGTGTGTGTGTGTGTGTGTGTGTGTGTGTGTGTGTGTGTGTGTGTGTGTGTGTGTGTGTGTGTGTGAAATCGATTTGGCTGAAATTGGTGGCATCGATCTTTTGCCGAACGTTGGAATGATCAACTGGAAAATAAACTCTGCGAATGAAACGAAATCGACACTGGAAATATACTGCGTCATTCAACGGTATTGAAATGGGCGAGGGGGGGGGCGAAAGAGGGAGAGGGGGGAGAAATGGTATAGGGAAAGAAATAAATGGAGCTAAAAAGGGGAAAGCTTAGGAGAAACAGATAAAGTAGAAAAGGGGGAATTAAAAGAAAAGGACACGAAAAGTGAGTTGGAAAAGAGGTTGCAGAAAGAAGGAACGAAGAAAGAGAAGAAAAAATAGAAATGTAAAAAGAAAAGAAAGAGAAAAAAGAAAGAAATGTAAAAAGAAAGAAATGAGAAGAGAAAGAAGAGTGATGATCTAAAGTATGAAGGGAAGAGAGATGGACTCTTAAGTGGAGCTCATAAATAGAAAAGAAAAAAAGATAAAGAGATAGAGAATGAAAACGAAGGAATAAGAAAGAAACGTTGTGACAGGAAAATAAAATACAATTCATAAGGAAAGAGTACAGAAGAATAAAAATAATTAATGAAGAGAAAGAACAACATATACTGATAGATAGATAGATAGATAGATAGATAGAAATACGTATATATATATATATATATATATATATATATATATATATATATATATAGAGAGAGAGAGAGAGAGAGAGAGAGAGAGAGAGAGAGAGAATGAGAGAGATAGAGAGAGGGGTAGATAGATAGATAGATATATAGATAGATAGATTAAAAGATAGATAGATAGATAGATAGATAGATAGATAGATAGATAGATAGATAGATCGATTAAAAGATAGATAGATAGATAGATAGATAGATAGATAGATAGATAGATAGAAATACGTATATATATATATATATATATATATATAGAGAGAGAGAGAGAGAGAGAGAGAGAGCGCGAGGGAGATAGATAGATAGATAGATAGATAGATAGATAGATAGATAGATAGATAGATAGATAGATAGATAGAAATACGTATATACATATATATATATATATATAGAGAGAGAGAGAGAGCGAGGGAGATAGATAGATAGATAGATAGATAGATAGATAGATAGATAGATAGATAGATAGATAGATAGATAGATAGATAGAAATACGTATATATATATATATATATATATATATATATATATAGAGAGAGAGAGAGAGAGAGAGAGAGAGAGATAGATAGATAGATAGATAGATAGATAGATAGATAGATAGATAGATAGATAAAGTGCGTTAGTGAATGAGAAGAAAAAAGAAAGGGGCGGCCGAGTATGGGTGAGAGAGAGGGGGGTATAAATTTATAACGCAGGGCCGCGTATTATTCATAGTTGCTCATAATAGTAAACATTACGAATGTATCAATTTCTTCTTCGGCATCAGCAGCAGCAGCGCTCACCTCGACGACGACGACGACGACGACGACGACGACGCCAACGACGAGGCGCCTCTGTGCGCCGTTCTAATGGAATCTCAGACCTTCACTCTTTGGAAATCAAGGTGGTCTTGAAAGAGGTGAACGCGAAAGGCCGGTGTAGGGTGGAATGGGGCGACGAAGGGGGAAGTGCGAAATAAAGATAGGGGTCCAGGGAAGGAGGTAGACTGAAACGACGAGGTGAGTTGGGGGAGGGGGGAAGGCGGTAATGGGAAGTGGTGGGTGAAAAGGCGTTTAAAATTTCACTGACGTCAGCAATTTGTGGAAGGCATGTTGAATCCATGAGATAGAAAATGGATTCGATGAGAGATAGATAGATAGATAGATAGATAGATAGATAGATAACACGCTGACATAAAGAGAAAGAGAGAGAGAGAGAGAGGGGGTGCAAATATTATTAAACATAGAGGAATTCTTCTGTTTTATTATACTTTTTTTTTAGTTTTTCAATTTTTCCAACAATTCTTTTTTGTTACAAGATATAAAATAAGATTCACAAATCTCCCAAAAGTATCACGAGTACTTTCAATTCCTTGTTGAATCATCTTCAGTTTACAAAAACAATGAAGTTGGAGAAAAAAAGATCACATGCAACAATCTGAATAATAGTAAATGAAAGAATTTTGCCTAAATACACACGATATATATATATATATATATATATATATATATATATATATATATATATATATATATAGAGAGAGAGAGAGAGAGAGAGAGAGAGAGAGAGAGAGAGAGGAAGCATCTTCTCTTCCAGGCAAGTATTATTTACCTCCTCTTCAGGAGGTTAGGCACAAGGTCATTTTTATCTTACTCCCACAAGGTAAGATGTGACTCAACGTCGAGTCGGGAAAGTGGGGCTTGAAAAGCCAGCGCCCGAGAAGGTGAGCACTCTGGCCTACAAAAAATGCCTGGGCAGCCCCGTCGGCATTCCCCGGTAGGGGCGCCTCAGTAAGTAAGCAATAAACTTACTCCTCCCCAAAGAAAGGAGGCAAAGCCTGGGAGGGTGGACCTCCTAGAACTGCACAGGACAGACCCATAGACCGGCGTAAATCAAGCCCCGAAGGCCAAGACAATACCAGTCTATGGGTTGCAAGCAAGTATTGTTGAATATAAGAGACAACTTATGTCTGGATATCCTTTGGTAGATCCTTTCAATAGCCCGAATCAGAATCTTAGTTTCGGCGAGGAATTGACTGATGAATTTGCCATGGTTTTGATTTGTGTCGTAAGTACTTTCACACCCATCCAGGTCCATGTTCAGGGGAATGAAGATAATATATATATATATATATATATATATATATATATATATATATATATATATATATATATATATATATAATTATTGATAAATAAATATTATTTTCAAAATAAACGCATATATACTTGTGTTTCATGCCAAACCTGCAATCGTCAGTATGACAGAAGACAGTCCCCGCCGGTCACACGGTTCGAACACCGATACGAAAGCTCATAGCCCACTCAGGAATGCTGATCACATTGTGCTAATGATACATATCACCCTAAAAAGTCGTCTAAAAGCTGATGAACCGTTGCTCAAAACAACGAGATACTACAAGCAGGCTGATTTTGAGTCAATCAGAGATCACATCAGTGACGCCCCATGGAGGGAAACCTTCTCACTCCCTGCCGACCAGTGTGCAAAGGAATTAACCGAATGGTTCAAAGCAGGCATTTAAGCCTATGTCCCCATGCGAACATTCTTTAGCAAGCTCCACTCTCCTCAATGGTTCACCTCGGAATGTGCAGCGGCCATTTCTGAGAGGCAACAAGCATTCCGTAAATTCAGCCGTCATAAGTCAGCCGCTAATAGAAATAAATTATAGAGTCAATAAATAATTGTAAGGCCGTGATAGGTGAAGCGAACAGAAGGTTTAATGAGTTAACAAAAACACGCATTCAGTCACAGAAACTAGGTACTCGTGATTTCTGGAAAATCTACAATAGTGTAGTGAATAATGGTCAATCAACGATTCCCCCACTATCAAACCACAATGATGATAAGGCTGAACTACTTGCCTAACGTTTCGCTTCTAACTCTACTTTGGACTCAAGTAACCACCCCTCCCCAAATTCCCATTGCGGACCGAAGCCACACTTGATAACCTGGTCATCACCCCATCCCAGGTCAGAGACATCATAAAAAACCTTTGACACTTCCAAAGCTTGTGGGCCTGATCTTATACCTGTAATAGTAATAAAAAAATGCTCTGCTGAACTGGCCCCTGTCCTCTCCAAACTCTACAATAAATGACTAGCTGAATCTTGCTTCCCCGATAGCTGGAAAATTGCCTCTGTGGTACCAGTCTACAAGAATTCCGGGAATAGAACCGATCCTCAGAACTACCGCCCAATCAGTCTACTGCCGATCTTTGCTAAAATCTTTGAATCCTTAATCAATATAGCGATAGTACGTCACTTAGTTAATGCTAAACTTCTATCTGACCGCCAGTATGGATTTAGACAAGCACGATCTACTGCAGACATCCTAACAGTCATCTCTGAACGCATGTATCATACACTCGACGAGGCAGAAGCTAGGGCAGTAGCGCTTGATATATCCAAGGCCTTTGACAAAGTATGGCATAAAGGGCTTCTCCTGAAAATATGCTCATACGGTATTACTGGGCAATTACTTAATATAATTAGATCTTTCCTAACCAAAAGAAAAATCCAGGTTGTCTTCGATGGTCGTTCATCTAAGCAACATGACATAAATGCTGGTGTACCCCAGGGATCTATCCTTGGACCTTTGTTGTTCCTGATCTATATAAACGATCTCCCTGATGACATAGAGTCTGAAATTGGTTTATTTGCTGACTACACCACGCTTTACTCTCGCCATGTTGGCAAAACCGACGCGATCATATCCTAGGCAATGGCTGAATCTTTAGAAAATGACCTCCAGGCTGTAGTGGATTGGGGTCATAAATGGTTGGTAACTTTCAATGCCGCAAAGACAAAGCTCCTTTCCTTCAATAACTACAAGAAACCTCTCCAACCACCGATTGTCATGGCAAATAACACCCTACCTGAGAGTTCATCATTTAAACTCCTCGGCCTAACCTTCACAGGTAACATGAATTGGAACAAATACATTGAAGACATTGCCAAGGCTGCCGCAAAGAAGATTGGCCCCCCTCTACTGTGCTAGTAAACTCCTCACACCTGACATTATCCTGTATCTCTACAAAGCCACCATCCGCCCATGCATGGAGTATTGTTGCCTAATCTGGGCTGGTGCATCATCTACTACTCTCTCCCTCCTTGACAAGGTCCAAAAAAGAATCGCCAACCTAATAGGTCCCTCACTGTCAACCAAGCTCCAGTCCCTGTCCCATCGCCGCTATGTAGCATCCTTGTGCTTGTTTTACAAATACTTCAATGGATTATGTTCCGATGAATTGGCTACTCTGGTGCCCCCTTGACGTAAATTCACTAGACCAACTCGACAATCAACGAAATCCCATCTATTCACCAGAGAGCCTTCTACTCAAATAGCTTCTTTCCTCGTGCTGCTGGCCTCTGAAACTCCTTCTTTGCCCCCTGTTTCCCCGACAGTACTGACATACAGAAATTTAAAACTAATGTAAACAGACATCTCACTGCGCAGATCCCAATTTAGGTTGACCCCCCCAACCTTCTCCCCTTTTCTTTTTTCTCAGTAGCCCCTTACGTCTACAGTGGCGGCCTGCTTTGTTTGGGGTGAACTATGTTTAAAAAAATCTTTTTTAAAGAAGTCATGTTTGACGCAGTAGCCGAGGCGCGTACAACTGCCCACACGCGTTATGTCTAGAAATGGGAAGTAAGTTAACATCTAAATAGCAAACACGGCGGCTATCCAGCAAGCAGTGCAGAGAGAACTAAATAGACGTGGCCTAGACTCATGCATTACGCAGAATCTCAACTTAACTTAAAGTGCTCAATCTTGCACTGAATAATAATTTATAAATAAATATTATTTTTTCAAAATATATATTTTTTTATGGCAAGTGTGCTACACAGAAACTCAGAAACGTCTGTGTTTAATTCCCGAAGTAATTCTTCATGCATGCTTGTATTGAGCACTGTGTTAGTAAATACTAAACCAAAAGTATATAAATAATACATAATCTAATTAGATAAATATAAATATGAAACACAAATGTATATTCATGTGTGTGTATAAAAATGAATGTAATAATATGTATATATGTGTGTATGTTTATATATTTTGTATTTTATTTCTTATTCGTTGCTTTCCACTACCTTCTTCACTATAATAAGAGATATGTGTGTGGGCAGCAGGTTGGTACACCAGCGAAATAGAGTTGAGCCAATGGGATAAAGAGGTGTGTACACGTGACTAGTGTACACTTACCAACATATCATTCACCGCTCCTTAAATTCTGACATTCATGTTCAAAGAGATACAAGAGATATCAAAGCAAAGCGGTATCAGACACATTTTGAAAGACGGGTTTAAGTAGATAGAGAACCAGAAAGTGTTGTCTTCTTCGAGTGAGGAGGGGACGAAGGAGGAGAAAACGGAAATTTCATTTTCAATGTGAAACATTTTGAGATCGTATTGCTTTGATGTGGGAAGGGGCGCCAGTGGAATCAGAGGTTGTGTTTGCACTGTAATAGAAAGGGTGCCATTGTAAACATAATGGCAGAGGAAACTATATGAATGTTATACAAGAGGATTACTGAAATCAAAGTGTAGTATCTGTTCCGATGGATACTTCACCCCATAGACTGGTATTGTCTGGCCTTCAGGGCTTGATTTACGCCGGTCTATGGGTCTGTCCTGTGCAGTTCTGGAGGTCCACCCTCCCAGGCTTCGCCTCCCCTCTTTGGGCAATTTTTAATGGCCAGAGTGCTCACCTTCTCGGGCGCTGGTTTTTCAAACCTCACTTTCCCGACCCGACCTTGGGTCACATCTTACTTGTGGGAGTAAGATAAAAACTGGCCTTGTGCCTAACTCCTGGAGAGGAGTAAATCAATACTCAAATGAAATAAACTAAAATAAAATGCAGGACAGTGGAATTTATAATAAATGTCTATGAGATAAATAGTAAAAAAAAAAATATATAGGAAAGAGGTTAAAATAGGAACAAATTGGAAAAAGTGCTGATGAGAAAAAGATACGCTGTTTTTCCACTGCACACACTCTGGAGAAAACTGTTGTTTGCCAGTCTGTATGTTTATAGAATTAATATCTATTGTGTGATCTAAAATCTTTATTCAGTCCTGAGATGTGGGTGTTAAGTTTCAGAAAGAGCTCTGTTTCGTGTTTACGTCTGTGCTGTGTTTTGAAATTGGAGGCTATGAGGATGCATTTGAAGTTGTCTATGGTGTGATTTTGTAGATTATAAAAGATGACCAGAGTGTAGTATGTGGATTTTTCTCTAATGGTTTGTTGTTGAAAAATTACCGGAACTCAGAACAGTTTCAACGATGTTGTCAGCCTTTGTGCATCTGCTGCAGTATATTTAGGAAAAAAAGGGGCACTTGAGAGAAATCACTCGACGATAAAGGCGGTAATCATCGCCTGTTCCATTTCACGAACTGTCTTCATTCCGCGAGTCGCTGATTTGAAATGGTTTATAAGGCCCCTTTTCTAAAAAGTAAAGGTCTTCTCGTGTCAATGAAACATGGTACATCTCTGCAATATGTAATGTATATTTTTTAAATATATAATTTGTATTACAAGTATACACACACACACACACACACACACACACACATATATATATATATATATATATATATATATATATATATATATATATATATATATATATATATATATATATATATTAATTTAGTTCACCCCAAATAACATGTAGACGTAAAGAAGCTACTGAGAATTAGGGTGAACGTTTTGAGTCATCCTAAATTGAGAGCTGTGCAGCAAGATGCTTGTTCACCTTCGTTTTAAATTTCTGCATATCGGTACACTCGAGGAAACAGGGAGCAGGGAGAGAATTCCAAAGGCCGGCAGCTCGAGGAAAGAAGCTATTGGATTTGAATGCTCTCTGGCATCTGGGGACCTCCACAGTGAATGGATGGGATTCAGCTGATTTTCGGATTGGTCGAGTGTATTTACGTCGAGGGGGTAACCAGAGCAGCAAGTTCATCGGAGCACATTCCATTGAAGTACTTGTAAAACAAGCACAAGGATGCAACATTGCGACGATGGGACAGAGGCTAGGGCTTGGTGGATAGTGAGGGTCTTATTAGATTAGATACCCTTTTTTGGACCTTGTCTAAGAGGGATAGACTAAATCCCCTAAATGTTTACAGTTACAAAAAAATGTGTCTATGTTACTCACCGTGTTGTTTAATATGTATATTCTAAAATTCATAATGTTCTGGTCATTAGTTTAGGAGATTACCCTGTTTATATATATATATATATATATATATATATATATATATATATATATATATATATATATATATATATATATATATATATATATATATATATATATGATCCCCCTTCTCGGATCGAGCACTGTCGTTGGGTGATGTCTCCTGCTGATTGTTAGTGTAATACAAAGCTCTTTGTAAATAAACAAATTGAGCACGGTGGAAGCGGCGGTCGATGCTTATATAAGTAGACATTGTAGATTTCATTTACGCGTGTTTCTCCCGTGGCCTAATAATAAAAGCTGATGACTGTCAATCAGATGGTCGATGGTTCGATCCCTGGTTAGGGAGACGTACTAATCTAGCCGCATTGAAGAGTTCTGATACAGCGAAATAATCTGTCCGTTAATTACTATATATATATATATATACAGGGTGGGCAAAAATAAGGGTCCTATTTTTAAAAATTCATAACTTTTTTATTTATTGATTTTTTTTTATTTTTTTTAGAATAAGTAAAGGACCCCTTCCGAAGCAAGCATGAGCCGTATTAGCCCTAAGGAACGTACCCTCATTTAGAAAACATTATTTTTGCTTAAAAAACTCAAAACAGTGTAAAAAACAATACTTTAGTTTTTGTAAGTTTTAAGAAGTGTTTTTCGGCTAAAATTTGTTTTGTTTATTTAAAAAAATCTCGGAAGGGTCAGTCTACACACACATAAAGTTTGGTGAGTTTAACTTTTATTTTGTGGAAGTTATTCAAATTCAAGTTATTCAAATTTAAAGATAGGACCCTTATTTTGGCCCACCCTGTATATATATATGTATACATATATATACACATATATATATATATATATATATATATATATATATATATATATATATATATATATATATATATATATATATATATACATATATACGAGGGTGTATCACAAGTTCTCGAAATTTTTCAATAGCAGTCAAATTATCAAGAAACCTATTGAACCTATCATTATGAATTATGGAATATGAATTATGGAATATGAATTCTAGAATATGAATTATAGAATATGAATTCTAGACAACAGGGTGATTAACGTGGGACATTTTTTTTGTTGTAAATTTTACCATTTAGAGGGATGCCACCGACAGCGTTCCATTCCTCCAAATAAAGAAAAGAACATTAAAATTTAAAACTAATGCTTTATTGAATGATTATACTTGTCCCTGGACGGGTGTTCTATTACAACTGTTGATAAAATGTTATTGTTATGTTGTGTGTACGTGCATATGTATATAGATTTCGTCTGTGTCTTGTACGGCATATCAACCTCTTGGGTTATTTAATGCCGAAATGCAAAACCACCTGCTATATGAGCACACTAGTGTTTCTGTTGTTGTTGTTTTTATTGTTGCTGAGCGAATTGGACTTTTGCACAGAGCCCACGAAGATCATGCCTAATGGATTGTCGGGTCTGCATGAAGTTCTCCTCATTAACCGTAGCTATTCGTTATGTCTGAAGGATTGCAGGTTTTTGCCCCCCCCCCCCACATGGCGATGAGAGAAGCAAGACCCGGTGGTTGCATACGAAGTCGGGAAATGGCGGTTATACATGTTATTCTCACTCTATAGATTTGAGGTGATAACCTGCCACGCATTTGCTAGCCACATACGCAGAAGCAGAGACGACCAGACGACAACGGATCGTGATGTTGACTCGACCTCGATTTTCACCAGAGTCCTGTTAGCCAGGTAGCTCTGGCACTACTACTTTGCCACCGTCTCTACCACGATGAAAGTAGATTGGATATCTTTGGTGGGGGGGTGTCTGCTGATAACTGATGGTCACATAGTTCTTACAAATCACATAGTGATGGTCACATAGTTCTTACAAATCACATAGTGATGGTCACATAGTTCTTACAAATCACATAGTGATGGTCACATAGTTCTTACAAATAAAATTTGTCGTGGTTTTAATTGAATATATGCAACAGAGGCCGTGTGTAAATTTAACAAATGCAATTTTATGCTAAAACAATGTTTGAAATTAACGTCGGAAAGATGCATCACGATCTCCCAAACAACGTTTGTTGGAATTTTGTGGACATTAATGCACGCAAATATCGGCAACTGTCCAAAGACTTTTAACATTTATTCTCCCCAAACCAGGCATATTACCACTGAAGTGTAGTTATTTATCTACCTCCCACAGCGGTAAGATGTGACACAAGGTCGGAAAGTGGGATTTGAAAAGCCAGCGCCCGAGAAGGTGAGCACTCTGGCCTACAAAAAATGCCTGTGCCGCCCCGTCGGCATTCCCCGGTAGGGGCGCCTCAGGCAGTAAGCGATAAACTTACTCCACCCCAAAGAGGGGAGGCAAAGCCTGGGAGGGTGGAACTCCTAGAACTGCACAGGACAACCCCACAGACCGGCGTCATCAAGCCCCGAAGGCCAAGACGGTACCGGGTAATGGGGTGTAGTATCCATCGGAACAGATTGTATTTAGGGAAATAAACTGACCATTCTCAAAATGTGAGAAGGTAAAGACTGGGGGGGGGGGGTGACCTCCCAGAACTGTGCAGAACAAACCCACAGACAAGCGGAATCAAGCCCCGAAGGCCAAGACGATACCGGTCTATAAGGTGTAGTATCCATCGGAACAGCTACTACACTGTGATCCCAGCCAAAAGGCCAAGTAACCCCTATTTATCTACTTCCCACAAAGTAGAATGTGACACAAGGTTGGAAAGTAGGAATTGCGCACTCTGGAGGAAGAGTGCTTGGGGCTTTTAAAAAAATGCCTGGGCAGCCCCATCGGCAGTCCCCGGTAGGGGCGCCTCAGGCGATTAGCATAAACTAACCCCTTCTCAAAGAGTGAGAAGGAACTGCACAGGACAGACCCATAGAAAAGCCGTAAGTCAAGCCCCGAAGGCCAAGACAATACCAGTCTATGGGTTGCTGTATCCATCGGAACAGATACTACACTGTGATCCCAGCCAAAAGGCCAAGTAACCACTGAATTGGCCTTTTGGCTAAGATCAAAGTGTAGTATCTGTTCCGATGGATACTGCACCCCATAGACTGGTATCGTCTTGGCCTTCGGGTCTTGATTTACGCCGGTCAATGGGTCTGTCCTGTGCAGTTCTAGGAGGTCCACCTTTCCAGGCTTTGCCTCCCCTCTTTGGGGAGGAGTAAGTTTATTGCTTACTGCCTGAGGCGCCCCTACCTGGGAATGCCGACGGGGCTGCCCAGGCAATTTTTAAACCCCACTTTCCCGACCCGACCTTGGGTCACATCTTACTTGTGGGAGTAAGACAAAAACTGGCCTTGTGCCTAACTCCTGGAGAGGAGTAAATCAATACTCTCGTAAGGGCACATACTTATAAGGTACTAACCTGGATAGAGAGTTGTTCAGCAATATGTTTGTTCACATTACATTTAAATTTCTGCCTATTGGTATGGTATCGGGAGCAGGAAGTGCATTCCAAAGGCATGCGATTCGAGGAAAGAAGCTATCAGAGTAGAAAATCATCCGATATCTAAAGACCTCTACAGTGAAGAGGTGGGATTTTGCTGCTAGTCGGGTTGATCGGTCGTATTTTCGTTTAGGGACTGACGTGGAAGAAACTATATACCCAATTTTCGGTTATTATTTAACCAACGAGGGTAGATTGTTCTCGTCTTCTCAGCCATGATCGTGTAAAAGTGTTAAGTATTATGTTATTTTTAGTTATTATCGCGTGTAGTAAGGATTGAACCTGAAACTTCCAGAAGAATGTCACTTAGAACTGATTGTTATTCAACGCCTTTATCCGTTGTGTCGCGTGTCTATGTGAGAACAGTTTACCCCCGTGAATTAAATAAACGGTTCAGTTCGAAATTTCGTATAGATTCTTTCCACATCTCCGTATATAGATGCACACGCATTAGTGTGCAGACGTCTATCTGCTCCCTTTATCTATAACTGTAAGCGTATGCGCTCACGCGTGTACGCGTGTGTCAATGCGTGTGTACGTTCATATATGAGTCTATCTCCGTTTCGCGCTTGAAATCTGGTATTTCGATTTCGTAATCCGTTCAGAAAAAAATCGTCTGGCTTGTTTGCTTTCCATTTTTGTCGCGACATCCTCCTTTCTATCCCCTCGCACGGTTCGATACAATTTTTAAGAATGTTACGTTTCATGTAATTAGACCTTACAACACTTTTATGTAAAACGATACCCACATATTTGCTCATAGCTATATAACCCTCCCCCTTCCATTCCTTTTTATATCATAGCTATATAACCCTCCCCCTTCCATTCCTCTTTATATCATAGCTATATAACCCTCCCCCTTCCATTCCTCTTTATATCCTAGCTATATAACCCTCCCTCTCCCATTCCCCTTTATATCATAGCTATATAACCCCCCCCCCCTCCCATTCCTCTTTATATCATAGCTATATAACCCCCCCCCCCTTCCATTCCTCTTTATATCATAGCTATATAACCCTCCCCCTTCCATTCCTCTTTATATCATAGCTATATAACCCCCCCCCCTCCCATTCCTCTTTATATCATTGCTATATAACCCCCCCCCTCCCATTCCTCTTTATATCATAGCTATATAACCCCCCCCCCTCCCATTCCTCTTTATATCATAGCTATATAACCCCCCCCCTTCCATTCCTCTTTATATCATAGCTATATAACCCTCCCCCTTCCATTCCTCTTTATATCATAGCTATATAACCCTCCCCCTTCCATTCCTCTTTATATCCTAGCTATATAACCCTCCCTCTCCCATTCCCCTTTATATCATAGCTATATAACCCCCCCCCCCCTCCCATTCCTCTTTATATCATAGCTATATAACCCCCCCCCTTCCATTCCTCTTTATATCATAGCTATATAACCCTCCCCCTTCCATTCCTCTTTATATCCTAGCTATATAACCCTCCCCCTTCCATTCCTCTTTATATCCTAGCTATATAACCCCCCCTCCCATTCCTCTTTATATCATAGCTATATAACCCTCCCCCTTCCATTCCTCTTTATATCCTAGCTATATAACCCTCCCTCTCCCATTCCCCTTTATATCATAGCTATATAACCCCCCTCCCATTCCTCTTTATATCCTAGCTATATAACCCCCCCTCCCATTCCTCTTTATATCATAGCTATATAACCCCCCCTCCCATTCCTCTTTATATCATAGCTATATAACCCTCCCCCTTCCATTCCTCTTTATATCCTAGCTATATAACCCTCCCTCTCCCATTCCCCTTTATATCATAGCTATATAACCCCCCCTCTCATTCCTCTTTATATCATAGCTATATAACCCTCCTCCTTCCATTCCTCTTTATATCATAGCTATATAACCCTCCCTCTCCCATTCCCCTTTATATCATAGCTATATAACCCCCCCCTCCCATTCCTCTTTATATCATAGCTATATAACCCCCCCCTTCCATTCCTCTTTATAGCATAGCTATATAACCGTCCCTCTCCCATTCCCCTTTATATCATAGCTATATAACCCCCCTCCCATTCCTCTTTATATCATAGCTATATAACCCTCCCCCTTCCATTCCTCTTTATATCATAGCTATATAACCCTCCCTCTCCCATTCCCCTTTATATCATAGTTATATAACCCCCTCCCATTCCTCTTTATATCATTGCTATATAACCCTCCCCTCCTATTCCCTTTATATCATAGCTATATAACCCTCCCCCTCCCATTCCCCTTTATATAATAGCTATATAACCCCCCTCCCATTCCTCTTTATATCATAGCTATATAACCCTCCCCCTTCCATTCCCCTTTATATCATAGCTATATAACCCCCCTCCCATTCCTCTTTATATCATTGCTATATAACCCTCCCCTCCTATTCCCTTTATATCATAGCTATATAACCCTCCCCCTCCCATTCCCCTTTATATAATAGCTATATAACCCCCCTCCCATTCCTCTTTATATCATTGCTATATAACCCTCCCCCTTCCATTCCTCTTTATATCATAGCTATATAACCCTCCCTCTCCCATTCCCCTTTATATCATAGTTATATAACCCCCCTCCCATTCCTCTTTATATCATTGCTATATAACCCTCCCCTCCTATTCCCTTTATATCATAGCTATATAACCCTCCCTCTTCCATTCCCCTTTATATCATAGTTATATAACCCCCCTCCCATTCCTTTTTATATCATAGCTACATAACCCTCCCCCTTCCATTCCCCTTTATATCATAGCTATATAACCCTCCCCTCTCATTCTTTTTTATATCATAGCTATATAACCCTCCCCTCTCATTCTTTTTTATATCATAGCTATATAACCCCCCCTCCCATTCCTCTTCATATCATAGCTAAATAACCCTCCCTCTCCCATTCTCCTTCATACCATAGCTATATAACCCTCCCCCTCCACTTCTTTTTATATCATAGCTAAATTAACCCCCCCCCTCCCATTCCCCTTCATATCATAGCTATATAAGCCTCCACCCCTCGTACTCCCGCTACACTTGAACGAGTAGAGAGCTATGAGACGACATCGTTCAAAGTTGTCTTCATCTATTTTACGGCAAAACCGACCAGTTAGTTACTATTTACCTGCTTCCCTACGAGGGCGGAGTTAGACACAAAGTCGGTTTTTAATGTGAGGAAAATCCAAGCCATCAAAAAGGAGAACTCTGGATTGGATTAAAAATAAAACTTGCTTCCGTCTAGAAGAATTTTTCCCTCACTGACTGGAGACAAAAAGATGCGGTGTAGTATCAGAACAGATACTACACTTTGCTCCAAGCCAATCTTTGAGTTATTTAATGTTGAAATGCAATAACTATTTTACACGATTCATTGGTTATTGCTTTATTTTTTTACCATTGGGTCACTACTTGTGAAGGCCAAGAGCCATTCGAGAAAAAGTGTAAATGAGATGGAAATGATCGCCAGCTGAAAGATGAGGAACATTATGGGAGTACTCGCATAGATCAATCGTATAAACTGCATTTTATTACTTATAAGGCGGTTTATGACAATAATTTGTTGACGGTGGATTTGAAGACGACTAAGTTGTTACCAGCAGGGAAGCAGTCACGAGGAAATGTGTTCCACAAGTTGGCAGATCTTGCAAGGAACATTTGTCCATAGGAATTCCTCCTGACGAACATGGAGGGAGAAGGAAAAGTCTTTTTTTTTCGTTCTTGTAGAAAGACCATACCTATAGCTGGGTTTAGGGTTCATACCATCCCCATGTGCGTAATGGAACACAACGGATCCGACGTGATTTGAACTCGTCATAGCCGAATCCATAGGTTGTTAATGAAAATTTCCATATGCGTATAAGATGCCTGCGCAACCTTTGTTCATGAGTATTTATTTACCTCCTCTTCAGGAGGTTCGGCACAAGGCCATTTTTATCTTACTCCCACGAGGTAAGACGTGACCAAAGGTCGGGTCGGGAAAGTGTGACTTGAAAAGCCAGCGCCCGAGAAGGTGAGCACTCTGGCTATTAAAAATTGCCTGGGCAGTCCCGTCGGCATTCCCCGGTAGGGGTGCCTCTGGCAGTAAGCAATAAACTTACTCCTCCCCAAAGAGGGGAGGCAAAGCCTGGGAGGATGCACCTCCTAGAACCGGACAGGACAGACCCATAGACCGGCGTAAATCAAATCCTGAAGGCCAAGACAATACCAGTCTATGGGGTGCAGTATCCATCGGAAGAGATACTACACTTTGATCGTGGACAAAAGGCCGAGACTTTGTTTATTAGTCAGAGCCCTAATTATAAGACTATGCGTATGTAGTTTTAAAATGTAATATAATTAGCATAATCCGGGTACCAGCTCTTTAATATCCCTTAAAAGATTATTAAACGCAATGCAAGATCCAAGAGGATTGTTATAAATAAATTTTCCCTGACAGTCAATGGTTTTATTTTAGCCAGAGGCCAACATTTTTAGTAATACATTTAAAAAAAGAAGAAGATCGTCATTAATCAAAGGTTTCCGCGGGCGACAAGAAAAACTTTCACAGTCCAGATTTGGCTCGCGGGCCTTGGGTTGCCCACGCATGGCGTATAGAGTGGCAAAGCGAAAAACGTCATAGATAGATCTAACCCTTTTATTTTGGCAGAATGAGCTGAAACTTCAAATATGTAACTTGTTGTCCTGTGCCCTAACCATCGAGCTGCAACTTAATAGAGTCTTTTAATTGGCCCGTTTCGTTTGTCTGTTTGTAGTTTGCTTTCTTTTTGCGCGCATGCGTATTTTGTAGGCAGAAATAGCAATGGCGTGTGATGGAATTGGAGAGGATAGCCGGTGAGGAAACGTGTGTATGGCGGCGGGTGGAGGGGAGAGGTGGAGAAGAGGGGGGAGGAGGAGAGAGAATGGTGGTGGAGGGAGGATTGAGGAAATCTAAATCCGTTTCTAATTCTGTTAATTGATAATAGCAATCAGTCCGGGCGTCATTTCTCTTCGATAGATTCCATCATTTCGGTACGGTGAATTCGGGATGGGAACGTGCGAAAGAGCTAGCAAGAGAAAGAAAAAAGAAAGAAGGTAAAAATAGATGGAGCAAGTATGAATCATATATATATATATATATATATATATATATATATATATATATTACAGAATATCGGAACAACATCGATGCCATCAGTTTCAAATCCAAACCATGGGGACTTAAGGTTGCTCTCCTATGCCAGACTCTTTTCAGCATTTGTTTATGTCTGTCTGCCCAGAAAACAACCAAAGGCTCAAGAGAGTCCGGCATAGGAGGCTAACTATAGGCCCCCTTTGTTTGGATTTGAAACCGACGGTACCGATATTGTCTTGATCTCCTGTAATTACATATATAAATAAATATTATGTTCTTATTTTTTAATTTTTCTTAATAATCAAACCTTCTGCTGGGGTTCTCTTACATGAACCTTATACACACACACACACACATATATATATATATATATATATAGAGAGAGAGAGAGAGAGAGTTAGATAGATAGATAGATATATAGATAGATAGAGAGAGAGAGAGTTAGATAGATAGATAGATAGATAGATAGATAGATAGATAGATAGATAGATAGATAGATAGATAGATAGATAAGTTAGGTATTTTTATACGTTTATGTATTTGTAGGATTCACTCTTAAACTAACTAACTGATCATTATTAATTTTTGAACACAGTTGCAAGGCGTTATGGATAGTAATGTAGGTTATATTTAGTTTAATTTCGTTTAGGGCAAGAGGAGTAAAACGGGGATGAAAGCCCTTGGTGACAATTCAGAAAACTCTATTTTGGCGCAACTTTAACAACAGCTATTAGTTACTCAGTTTTTATTTAGTATATGAAAGAGTTTTTAGGAGCATAATATGGACAAACTCTCACATCTGAAAATCAAAATATTTCAGATTTACATTGAATTTGATCCACAGTCATTAAACACCAATTAAACAAGATTCCCTGAATTTCATTTTTTTCTTAAGCATAAGCATGAAATTTTCAAAATTTTCTACCTTGAAAGTAATTTAATGGATTATGATCAAAATTGGAATAAGGATATATATATATATATATATATATATATATATATATATATATATATATAGTTTGGCAGCAAATTGTTATTAAGACAGGCTTCATTAAAATCCATGGAGTTCTGCTTTTTAGAAAGAAAAATGCAACCCACGATAAACAAAATCGCATTAATGCCCTTTCTGTATTTAACAATTAACACTTAAGGGGAAAAAATCTATACATATGTAAATCAATAAAACATAAATAAATTAAAGAATGAAGAAAAAAAAAGCTATTAAAATGGAAGCGGAAAAAGACCCATATTAGCTAAAAATCAACCTCCTGAAGATGGACGAGACGTCCGAAAGCGCTCGAGATTTGACCCAAACCATAACGATGGGTGCTATACTGCACCAGCTACTAACACACGATCGTAAAATCGTTCGAAGAGTCGAACGACTAACCAAGAAAATCTAAAAAAAGTAGAACTCCGTGGATTTTAATGAAGCCTGTCTTAACATATATATATATATATATATATATATATATATATATATATATATATAGAGAGAGAGAGAGAGAGAGAGAGAGAGAGAGAGAGAGAGAGCGAAAGAGAGAGAAATGGATAATAGATAGAAATAGATAAGGCTAAGAGAGAGATATATAGAGGAGAAGGAAAAAATGAAGGAAAAAAAGAAAGAGAGGGAAAAAATAAAAAAATAATATAGAATAGAAAGTAAATGATAAATCAAAAAGAAGAAGAAGAAGAAGAAGAAGAAGAAGAAGAAATGGCAATCGGAAGAGAGAGAGAGAGAGAGAGAGAGAGAGAGAGAGAGAGAGAGAGAGAGAGACAGAGAGACAGAGAGAGAGCGTGCAAAATATCCAATAATACGGTTAGTTAGGTAGTTGGAATTAACGTAATTGACTTAGAAGGAGAGCAAGACAAAGACTTTGGATATTTCTTAAAGCTGGTCTTTGAACTGTAGTTATCTCGAAAGGTAATTTAGATCTATAAGAATAATCGAACTGTCGGTCTGGTACTGTTAATTCAAAACTGCTTTCGAATCAAGGATGTGAGAAGACTCGCAGACATTACTCAATATACATATTTGCAAGGAAAAATGGTAATCTCTCAAGAGTAGTAATGGGCCTAGGTTAGGGTGGAGAGTATTTCTAAGTTCCTGTTATTGGCGTTCAAGCCCAAAGAAAATGCCAGAGCGTCCAATACTGAAATTCAACGCAGAGGTTCAAATATATTCTCTACATTATTAGTTGGGTTGTTTTGTTGTTTTGTTTTTTGTTGTTGTTTTGACATCAGGTCAATTCCCTTTACTTTAGACATTCAAGCTGTACCTTAACACTTTTGCTGTTCCTAACAGGCAAGCCTTTTACAGAATTGGAAAAGAAATTGCCTCGTCAATCTGTTTAAGACATGTATGATGGCTTCGAGTTATCGTTCCAAGAATTCCAATTACCACCGGAACCACCTTGACTTCTTTACATTTTCATAGTCTAACTAATTCCCGTTTTAGGTATTGATATTTATGTATTCCTGTTCTTTCTCCTGAACTTTAGTATCGAAGGGACAGGCTATGTCAATGATTAAGCAAGTTCTCTTGTTTTTATTTAGAAGGATTAAGTCGGGTTTGGAATGTTCAAGAACCTTATCAGTTTGTATGCGCATGCGCCAACTTCTGGCTTATGCTCATACCACTTCTCATTGTGGTCCAATAATAAAGTTTGCATATATTCCAGTGTAGTATCTGAGCGACTTTGTCGTGTCTCCATTTTTTATATTGATGCTATGAGCATTCTGATACAATATGCGCCAAGGTTTTTTTTTCCCATGCATTACAATCTGCATATCGGTGATTCTGCAGTTTTATCAATGTAATGTTTGATGGACCTAGTGCGAGTGGCTTTATGCCATTAGGGTGCTCTTGGTAGGTCTTTTGAGATCACCCCTGGCCAACTAGTTTCAAATGTCATTATCTCTAAACTCATCATTTTTTAAGAATACACTGTGTAGTTTCTTTCCGAGTAATCTTTCCCCTCTCACTTTCTACCGTTGATTCTTTTTCGCCCCAGTTCTTAGTATTTCTTCCTGTTTCACTCCACGGAGAAGAATCTCATTACTTTCAGAAATATATTTAGATAGACAAACTTATTCTACTTTCTTCTATATTCATGTTTAGAAGGAACATGCAAAAATAGCCGTTGCTTATACAGACTATGGTTATTAAACGGGGCTTATCATAAATATTTTTGTTAGTTTCCGTTCAAATTTTTATTGTGGCTGAAAGATAAAAGTCTAAAGTTTATCTCTAAAAGAGAAAAAAATGTATTTTTACACGTGAAAAAAAATTATAATGTAAAATGTTATCACGATGGCTAAGAAAAACGAAAATTCAGGGAAATTTTCAGTTTGAAGAAATAACTTGTAAAAATCTCTTGAAAGACAAATATCAGTTTTCTGGAACTATATCAAAGATAATGAGTAAATTAAAGTCTTAAGATACGGCATTTAAAAGAGAAATGTACGTACTTTTTACTAAAAATTGTATAATTATAAAAAAAAGTCATAGTTTAGTCAAATATTGTTTTCTGTCCAGCCGTAAACAAACCGGCTATTGATATGCAGAAATGTATAAACGACTAAAATTTCAATAATATTTCGTTTTATTATTTTGAACTTTATGAAGCAGAATGGTTTTCTAATAGTTTATGGAAATTGAAAAATCATTATACATTAATTTCTTTATTTTTTAAGGTTATAAAAAAATTAACTTTAGTATTATTTTGTTCAAAACTTTTTTTTTTCGGAACGGACTGCCTACTGTGTCAATTTTATCGAATTATTTTTTTTTACATGATGAAAGGTTTTAGCAATTACATTACTCGATTTATTCTTACGTGTCGTAGTAATCAATTAAATTAATTATTTTTAAATAAAACTAAAAGCGCATTTAAATTGTAAAAAAAATAATTAAATTCAGTGACTACAAAAAATAAGCTAAAACAATTATTTATTAATAATTAAATAGGATTAGAATTTGAAATAAAATGATTACTTATTAATGAAAGAATTACAACAAAAATAAAAACTTACTTTTTATTTTTCAAAATAATTGACAATGAATTTTGAAACTTACCGAACTGAGTCGTTGATTCTCTGAAAATTAAATTTGGATGACGGCTGGTGGTGGTGGGTAGTCGGTGGTACAAATCCCGTCTATTTATTGCAATACTGGACATCCATACACCTTCAAGTTAATCGTTATTCTCGACATTATCCCATTTTTTAAAGTTATTTTTTTCGGAACGGCCCAGTTTCTCATTTTTTTTCAATTTTGTTTATTTTCAAGATTATAAAAAATTATTATGATGATGATTACACGTCCATGCGCGTAGGAGAAATATAATATTGCATTTTAAAATTTCCTGGAAACTGTTATCATTAAAGTCACATAAAATATTTTTTGCAATTATTTTATTTTTGTGTGAAAATATTGAATAAACAATGCTTTGTTCAATGATAATATCGTTAATTCGAAAAATTATTATGATGATGATTACACGTCCATGCGCGTCGGAGAAATATAATATTGCATTTTAAAATTTCCTGGAAACTGTTATCATTAAAGTCACATAAAATATTTTTTGCAATTATTTTATTTTTGTGTGAAAATATAAACAATGCTTTGTTCAATGATAATATCGTTAATTCGAAAAATTATTATGATGATGATTACACGTCCATGCGCGTAGGAGAAATATAATATTGCATTTTAAAATTTCCTGGAAACTGTTATCATTAAAGTCACATAAAATATTTTTTGCAATTATTTTATTTTTGTGTGAAAATATTGAATAAACAATGCTTTGTTCAATGATAATATCGTTAATTCGAAAAATTATTATGATGATGATTACACGTCCATGCGCGTAGGAGAAATATAATATTGCATTTTAAAATTTCCTGGAAACTGTTATCATTAAAGTCACATAAAATATTTTTTGCAATTATTTTATTTGTGTATGAAAATATAAACAATGCTTTGTTCAATGATAATATCGTTAATTCGAAAAATTAATTTTTCTTCAAATTATATTGATTATAGTAACACAGAATTTAGGGGCTTTTTTCGTAATATATAAGAAATATTTTTAAAAAAACATGTTTAATTGTGAATATCTTCATAAGAATTTTTTTTAATTCATGCGTTTTTTTTATTAATACTTAAAAGGTGTATTTTGTTATACCAAAATAATACAGTTTCAGTAAGATTTTTAAAAAATAAGGGGTTCATTATATCCCGTGATCTTTTAATATTAATACTGAAAATTTAATTAAAATTGGTTGATTTCCTGAATTTTGGTGAATTTTGAAGTTAAGGAAGGTGTCAAAATGTTTTTACATTTTGGGGATCGACCATTAAGTTTGCACGTACCTAATGTTTAGATAGACAACCTTCTTCTATATTGACGATCATCATCATCATCATCATCATCATCATCATCATCATCATCATCATCATCATCATCATCATACTACTACTACTACCACTACTACTACTACTACTACTACTACTACTATACCTGAGTTGATCAACGTTTGTTTTCTCTTCTTTTTTTCATGTATATTTTAACGAATAGGATATTTTGCCGGGACCGGCAAAATAACTACCCCTTCGTTATTTTGCCGGCCCCGGCAGAATAACGACGGGGCTGTTATTTTGCCGGTTCATGTTTATTTAACCTAACTGTTACAGTTACAGTGAAGATTTCACGAGCCAACTTAACTGTTGGTTTAATTTTATTTCAACATTTTTCCAATAAAAAAAGAAATAATTAAAACTTCTGACTATTTTTTAAAATTAAATAAATAATTCATACGACAAATTTGGCTACGAAAAAAAAGTTTTATTTCACTAAGTAACTACGATGAATTTCTATGTCCATTTAAATGCATTTACGTATTGTTTTTATTGTAAAAAAAATATACAAATTATGTTTTTAAGTACAAATAATTCGCTTTGAACCCCGTTTATGTCAACTTTTTTTATATAACTCTCTACTGGATTACCTCACAATGTTTATTTGTAAAACAATTCAACTTTGCATTAAAAAGTTGAAATTATTAACAATTACTACTGTTGTTATTTTATCGCAAGAAAAAATTTCAATTTAAAGGTTAATTTAGTGAAATGATAAGAAATAGTCCTAACATTTATCTTAAAAGATAGTGAAAAAATCTGTTTTAAAATTGCTGTTTAGACTGTTTATAAAACTGAAATTATATAAACATAGATACTGTTGAAAAAAAAGTATATCTGATTTAATTTCTTTAGGGAGTTATCTTTAATTATTTCTAATAATCAGATTTCTTAACAAGAGTTATTAATTTTTTATATCAATGAATGAAAACTATTTTTTTTTTCTTAAATAACTAAAACATTTTTTATCCGACGCAAATTACTTCTAAATCCGACTAAAGAATCTAATTGTCTGTAATATTTTCGTTCATTTAATTAAGTTTTACTTTTAATGTTTTTTGTATTAGAAGCAGATGGTTCTTTTATATTCAAAAGATTAAAATAACCGACAGAATAACAATTGATGATGACGATGAAAATAAATTGTTATTAAATATTTGTCCTTATTTATTTCATTACCCTTTCTTTCACAAGGCCATAACAGGTAGGTTAAAAAAAAAACATAAGCCGGCAGAATAACGAGGGGGTCGTTATTTTGCCGGGATCGGAAAAATGGCCTCTACCATATTTTAATCACACAAAATACATGTTAAATATTTTTTAATCCTGCATTCGCTATGTACGAAGAGTTTAAACATGTCGGCTATAACAAATCGTAAGGACTTGATGGTCTACTCTACGAATTGTGTTCAACCATTTGTTTGATGGTCTACTCTACGAATTGTGTTCAACCATTTGTTTGATGGTCTACTCTACGAATTGTGTTCAACCATTTGTTTGATGGTCTACTCTACGAATTGTGTTCAACCATTTGTTTGATGGTCTACTCTACGAATTGTGTTCAACCATTTGTTTGATGGTCTACTCTACGAATTGTGTTCAACCATTTGTTTGATGGTCTACTCTACGAATTGTGTTCAACCATTTGTTTGATGGTCTACTCTACGAATTGTGTTCAACCATTTGTTTGATGGTCTACTCTACGAATTGTGTTCAACCATTTGTTTGATGGTCTACTCTACGAATTGTGTTCAACCATTTGTTTGATGGTCTACTCTACGAATTGTGTTCAACCATTTGTTTGATGGTCTACTCTACGAATTGTGTTCAACCATTTGTTTGATGGTCTACTCTACGAATTGTGTTCAACCATTTGTTTGATGGTCTACTCTACGAATTGTGTTCAACCATTTGTTTGATGGTCTACTCTACGAATTGTGTTCAACCATTTGTTTGATGGTCTACTCTACGAATTGTGTTCAACCATTTGTTTGATGGTCTACTCTACGAATTGTGTTCAACCATTTGTTTGATGGTCTACTCTACGAATTGTGTTCAACCATTTGTTTGATGGTCTACTCTACGAATTGTGTTCAACCATTTGTTTGATGGTCTACTCTACGAATTGTGTTCAACCATTTGTTTGATGGTCTACTCTACGAATTGTGTTCAACCATTTGTTTGATGGTCTACTCTACGAATTGTGTTCAACCATTTGTTTGATCAGTGTGTAATTCACCGTCAAGTGATCAAGTGTGTAATCATATTTCTAAATAAGGCGAGGGGGGGGGGATAAGCATGGAGAGCCGAAACTAGATTTCTATAGGCCAGTACGTTTTTCAAAGATAATATTAGAGATTTTGTCCTGTGTCCTATCGACTCATTCGTTATTAGGGATTTCATCAAGCCTGCACGGATTTACTCTGTAGAGGTGGGGGGGGGGGGTCTATCCAGGAAAAAAATAGCGTCTGGTCCTTACGATAATAGAAAGGATTGGAGATGACATGGAAGCTGTGTTGATTAATTTGGATCAGTCAAAATCTTTCGCTAGCATAGCTTCTCGGAATCTGTTTTAAAAATCGGTGGATTTGACCCGAACATCCGCAAATGTATCGCTCCCGGTGCGGTTAAATGGAAAGCGCTCGAAATCGTTCGCAATGTCAGAGTTGATGCTCCAGAGTTGTCCGGTGCCGTCTCTACTGTTATATTTTAGTGGTATTAAAGCCCCCCCCCCATCCGATAGGACCGAAGGGCGGATATAAGCTATCAATGTTCAAGTTTGATATGTGTGAGAGCCGGAAGCGACAAAGATCTATGTGATCGTATTACATGCTAGAGGTGAATCTGGTTTTTGGCAAAAGTGGATGAGATACGTCATGTGAAAACATAGTGTTGAAAACTAACCAGTGGCTAACTCTCTCTCTCTCTCTCTCTCTCTCTCTTCCTCTCTCTCTCTTCCTCTCTCTCTCACTCTCTCTTACTCTCTCTCTTCCTCTCTCTCACTCTCTCTTACTCTCTCTCTTACTCTCTCTCTCTCTCTTCCTCTCTCTCACTCTCTCTTACTCTTTCTCTCACTCTCTCTTACTCTCTCTCTCTCTCTTACTCTCTCTCTCATTCTCTCTTACTCCTACTCTCTCTCTCTCTCTGTCTCTATCGCTTTCCTCTCTCTACCTCCCCCTCTCTCTCTCTCTTCCTCTCTCTCTCACTCTCTCTTACTCTTTCTCTCACTCTCTCTTACTCTCTCTCTCTTCCTCTCTCTCTCATTCTCTCTTACTCCTACTCTCTCTCTCTGTCTCGCTATCGCTTTCCTCTCTCTACCTCCCCCTCTCTCTCTCTCTCTCTCTCTCTCTCTCTCTCTCTGCCTGAAGTATGTATTTAAGATGAATAATAAACCACATATATTTTAAGTACAAATCACTTTTGTTTATCATTGGTAATCACTATCAATCCAGGCCACAAACGACCACATCATCATCAGTTTCACTTAAAAGAACCAACGATCAACCAAAAGAAATCATCGATCATAGTCATCTTCATATCGACCCTGAAGAAGCAAGACGCGATCCAATATTACTGTATGTCTTTTCATTGGATCCGTTACTTACATGCTAAAGGAGACGGCGACAATACCTGAGCTGTGTTTGAGCCAGAGTTTACGTGTTCAGTGCTGACATCAGTCTTTGTGTATCAGCCACAGAGACAGTGAGGCAGAAAATAAGGCCCTTGCACGTTATGGAGAGGTTACAGGGCCCAAAATCAACCGTAGCAAACCGAACGCTGTGCTGTTGAGTGACTGGAAATGTTACCCTCCTTTGTTGGGTCTATTTTTCTGAATGGGTGGTTCCATCCAAATCTTCACCGTGTGATTCGAGTCGGATCACCAGTTGAAAAGAAATTATCGAAGGTATAGTCAAAGGTTGAAGCACTGATTCGGACGACTTCGAATAAAACTCTAAGGAAAGTGCAACGTACACCTGCCCTTTATCGACTGGCTGTACTTCGTCTACTTGTGGATCTATTTATGGTGTTCGATCGACATCTTTACTGGCTTTTCTTCTGCAGAGTTCGTGTGAGAGAGGACTTAGTAATGTCTGACCGGGCAGGCCATCACTATATCGAGAGACTGGAATTTCTGGGACGATACTTGATAGAAGAATCTCTCTGATGACAAGTGATTTAGCGCGAGTTCCCTAAACTTAACCAGTCCCTTTAATAGGGTCAATTACAGTTCTTCGCCGGATTCCAGATAGCGCCCAGGACAATCCATCGATCAAGTGACATTTCACGGTCTAAAAAGATACTTTGTCATGCATTAGTGGATGATGTCGCTTCGAATCTGCTCGGGTTACGGCTTGGATGGTCGGCGGAGATTTTCTCTCAATGTAGTTGAGCGCCGGGTTTCGTATATCTCAAAAACTGGGTTTTCCTTGACTAGCCAGAAATGCGTTAAACTTTAATAGCATAGGTTTTAGTAAATATGTCCGATTGTCTACAGCATGCTAGTACGAGTAAGAAACGACTAGGAATGCCTTTTCCACTGTAACAAAGTCCGCTCTCTCTAGCAATATGCTAATAAGATGACGACTAGCATCGAGAAGTTGGTTCTGCCGGATCTTGAGTACGTGATTAAAAATATGGATTCTACATTGTCTACGGGTGAATATTTTGCTTTTTGAGATCCTGGCTATAGTAAGAATGGACGACGCATCTGTGAGTACTTATTAAATTGAATATTTTTCTCATCGGGATCTAATTTTGTATTTAAAGCATCAGCTCGTACGAAGTTTTTTTCGTGTCTACTGCTTGTTCTTAAAAATTGTCTGAGTTTTTTTTTAAATGTGGCAGACTAGCCGGTGGCAAGTATTAGCCCCCCCCTCTCTCTCTCTCTCTCTCTCTCTCTCTCTCTCTCTCTCCCTCTCTCTCTCTTGTTCTCTCTCTCTCTCTCTCTTTCTCTTTCTGTCTCTGTCTCTCTCTCTCTCTCTCTCTCTCTCTTTCTCCATCTTGTAGTCTTTCTATTTCAGGGTGGAGTATCAGTTTGTCTTTCTTCTCCGTCTCTTTATATTGTAACAGTCGTGTCAACACTGTGAGAACCATACGTCGTTTTCTCTTGTTGTCCATTTCATATTTTGGCGTGGCTGTCATCACCCGACTTCTTTATTTAATTCTTAATCCCAATAACCATGCTAGTTGACATTTATTCTCTGTGAGAAAATGGAATAAATCTGTTCTCGTTTACAATGACGGATCTTGATAAGCTTCAAGGTCTTCTTCAGTGCATTTACCCCGTTTCGATAATTTTAGAGTTTTCTTCAGTATTATGTCGCATGTATATTACCAGCAAAAAAAAAAGATGACGACGTTTCTACGTAACATAGACGTCGAAAAATTATTGCCTTAACGTTTTTGTAACCTCCCCGCAGCGTGTTATCTGGTAATACGTTTACTTGAAGTTTTAAATCAAAGTTTAATTTAGATTTTTTAGAAAGAATTTTAAAAAAGAAGAAAAACCAAAGATAAGGGCGTAAAATATTTTCTTTAATGAAACTGAGTTAAAAGAAACACATTTTATCGCTGAAATTCTTGAACTTTCATATAATTTTAAAGCGTCATCATCATCATCATCAGCATCATCGTCGTCGTCGTCATCATCATCATCAGCAGCAGCAGCAGAAGCAGCAGCAGCAGCAACAGCTACATCATAATCATCAGCATCATCAGCAGCAGTAGCATCATCATCATCGTCGTCGTCGTCGTCATCATCATCATCATCATCATCATCATCATCATCATCATCATCATCATCATCATCATCGGTTTAACGTTTGTTTTACCTGCTGG
>OY744531.1:28112108-28142108 GCA_963556195.1 Sepiola atlantica | reverse complement strand
TAGCATTAACTAAGTGCCGTACTATAGCTAGATTGATTAAGGATTCAAAGATTTTAGCAAAGATGGGCAGCAGACTGATTGGGCGGTAGTTCTGAGGATCGGTTCTATTCCCTAAATTCTTGTAGACGGGTACCACAAAGGCAATTTTCCAGCTATTGGGGAAGCAAGATCTAGCTAGGCATTTGTTGTAGAGTTTGGAGAGGACAGGGGCCAGTTCAGCAGAGCATTTCTTTATTACTATTACAGGTATAAGATCAGGCCCACAAGCTTTGAAGGTGTCATGGTTTTTTATGATGTCTCTGACCTGGGATGGGGTGATGACCAGGTTAACCAGTGTGGCTTCGGTCCGCAATGGGAATTTGGGGAGGGGTGGTTATCTGAGTCCAAGGTGGAGTTAGAAGCGAAACGCTGGGCGAGTAGTTCAGCCTTATCAGTGGCCGTGCAAACGACATCATTGTGGTTTGATAGTGGGGGAATCGTTGATTGACCATTATTCACTACACTATTATAGATTTTCCAGAAATCGCGAGTACCTAGTTTCTGTGACTGAATGCGTGTTTTTGTTAACTTATTATACCTTCTCTTTGCTTCGCCTATCACGGCCTTGCATTTATTTCTTGATTCTATAAATTTATGTCTATAAGTAGCCGACTTATGGCGGTCGAATTTACGGAATGCTTGTTGCCTCTCAGCAATGGCAGCTGCGCATTTCGAGGTGAACCATTAGGGAGAGTGGGGCTTGCTAAAGAATGTTCACATGGGAACATAGGCTTCAATGCCTTCTTTGACCTATTCAGTTGATTCATTTGCACACTGGTCGGCAGGGAGTGAGAAGATTTCCCTCCATGGGGCGTCACTGATGTGATCTCTGATTGACTCAAAATCAGCCTGCTTGTAATATCTCGTTGTTTTGAGCAACGGTTCATCAGCTTTTGGACGACTTTTTAGGGTGACATGTATTATTAGCACAATGTGATAAGCATTCCCGGGTGGGCTATGAACTTTAGTCACACATGTCTCGGGCATTGAGGTCAAGAAAAGGTCTAGAGGTGAGGCTTGTTGGTCTACTCGATCGGGGATGCGGTTCGGAAAATCAATAGTCTGAGAGAGGGAGTGAGGTAAGGAGAAATTATACGTAGAGTTGCCGGCTGCGTCAGTAAGGCTGGAGAATCCCAACCAGTCGCGGTGGTGGGCATTAAAATCCCTAAATACATGTATCTGGGCATTCGAGTCAATTAAGAGTGCTCTATCTATGCTTTCAGAGACAGAGTTTAGCAGAATACAGTCCTGGGTCGACGGGGAACGGTATAAGAAATATAAGTAACTGACGCTGTGATGTAAAGTCAATCTAAAGCACATGTAGTCTTGGTCATCTGATTCTAACCTATGTGCTCTAGTCAGGGGGAGGGTGTTCCGAACATAAACTCATAGCCCGTGCATATGTTTGTCAGAGTCTTTACGGTAGAGTGGGAGGTAGTCAGTCATGTCAAAGTGGTGAGAGGAGATTGAGGATTGAAGGTTAGTTTCACTTAGAGCTAGGATATCCGGGGAGTTTTTCAAGAGAAAGGTTTCTACGTCGTTGATGTTGGTTCTAAGTCCCCAGATATTGGTGAATGCGAGCCTCGAGGGCGGAGGCGAAAATGTTTTTGTTGGGTGTCTGGTTTAGGTTTGCTTTTATTTGTTTGTAATGACATGTTTGTTTTGATTATAGAGTGGGTTGGCCATTAGTCACGACCTGGTCCATAGGGGTTGTGGCCTCGGGAAAGCTCGCCGGAGATAATTGCAGGGTCCCTTTCCATGCGCGACATGGCACATACAACTACCCACGGTATTATGCAACTGGTGATGAGCAGCCGTTCTTGGCGCTACCCAAGAGTTTGGGCTCCTTGCTATCAGTCGGAAACAGCAGCCAGACAAGCTGTCTAACCTGTACCCTCAACCTGTCGGAACAAGAGAGACCCAGACTGGTCATGTAAAACTTAGTGACTTAAAGACTTTCCCCAAGTTGCTCAAATAGAGCGAAAGAGAACGGCGTTCATTGTCCTAGTAAGGAAACAAGGCTAGGCGCTGAGTGTTTAGAGGCGTCCAAGCGCTGTTACATCTGCGCCTGACTAATAGACAAAGAAGGGGGCAAGGGCCGGCGATAGGCAGAACCTATCTACTCCTTAAGCAATTGTAGGTTTGCAAACCGGATATTTTCTTCGAGATTCCAACTCTAGGAAGGTTGTCGATAAGGACTAAGGAGGCCTACCTCCCCAACGGTTTACTGCCACGGCGTAAGTAGTTTGTAGCAAGGTTTTATTGTCAGATATTTCCTTCTATTAGATTGATAGCCTTACAAGGTCTTACGGGTCAAACACTCCGAGAGGGGTAAAAAAAGCTTAGTTGGGTATTTCCTAGCCCCCGCAGGTTTATATATATATATATATATATATATATATATATATATATATATATACAACAAAACAAAACAAATACTTCCATATACAATGTATACACACACACACACACACACACATATATATATATATATATATATATATATATATATATATATATATATACATATATATATATATAGATAATAAGTTAACTGTATACTAAAGCGGAAACAGAAAGTTGAAGACAGGTGTCCTTCTTGCAAGTAAGTACAAATAAGAGAAATAAGAGAAAGACAGCCAAAACTTCAGGCCAGCGTGGGATTTCAAGAATTTTATCAGTGGGAAATCAATAGGCAGGCAATAAGACCGTATATATCAATAATTAAACACATTTAAGTCAAACACAGAAATAAGAACATGCATATGAGACACATTAAAATTTGGAGATAATGGTGAGTAGTAGAATATGGAAAACCAGAAAAGCAAAGAATAAGGAATAAAACGGGGGAAAAAGTGCTTATCTTTCCATCAGGTTAACTTTGAGAAGAAGACTACATAGGAAAAGAAACGAAAAAACCTGCGAAAAAAAGAATATGCTTTAACTAGATTTAGTAACGCAGAATATTAGCAAGAGCATAAAAAAATAAAGAAAGACACATAAAGGGTCGTGGACAACATAGGAAAAGAAACGAAAAAACCTGCGAAAAAAAGAATATTCTTAAACTAGACGTAGCAACGTAATTATATGCAAGTATTTAAGATAAAGACAGTAAGGAAATTAGAAACTTAGCTGTTTCTTTTTCTTCCTTTCTAAACTCGTCACGGTAATTTCTCGTCTCGGTTACAGGACACGTTATTGGCCTTTTAGCTAAGATCACAGTGTAGTATCTGTTCCGATGGATACTGCACCCCATAGACTGGTATTGTCTTGGCCTTCGGGGCTTGATTTACGCCGGTCTATGGGTCTGTCCTGTACAGTTCTAGGAGGTCCATCCTCCCAGGCTTCGCCTCCCCTCTTTGAGGAGGAGTAGGGTTATTGCTTACTGCCTTAGGCGCCCCTACCGGGGAATGCCGACGGAGCTGCCCAGGCAATTTTTGAACCCCACTTTCCCGACCCGACCTTGGGTCACATCTTACTTGTGGGAGTAAGATAAAAACTGGCCTTGTGCCTAACTCCTGGAGAGGAGTAAATCAATACTCACCTAGGTATTTTCAAACAATTATCAGTGATTTTTCATCAACAATAACCAGTGGTGTTCCCTGGAGTCTGAGTGACAACAAACCTCTCCAGATTTCCAGCACCTTCCACCTCTTTTGATAACAGTTTCAAATAATTTTGCGTTATCGCTACAGCCGCTTACCATTGCTTTCTAGCTGGCACCGACCATTGGTCTTCTTTGGAATCTGGGTGACAATAAGCCTCCCCAAATCCCCAGTATACTTCGTACCCTTTCAGCCGAAACTGATGCCATCATAATGTGTGTGTGGAGGGGGATCAGTTTCAGTTCCTTTGGGCTCACGTAATGTCATTTCTATGTTTTTTTGTTGTATTTCTATTGCCACTTCAATGTGCCTAGTTAGTGTTTGTCGTTTATGTCTGTTGGTTTCCGCATTCAAAATGTTCCTTTAAGATTTCGGCTGTTTACACCATTCCCGTCCGTCTTCCCTTTTATTCCAATTTCTCCTAGTCATTTTCCAGGTTTTTCGGGGCTCTTCCTCGTGCTCCAGCGATGATTGGCATTATATTGACTTTCTTCATGTTCCAAATTACTTTTAGTTCTCTGACAAGGTCCGTGTATTTACTTAGTTTTTACGTCCCCTTGATTTTCATCCTGTGAACTGGTCGGACGACACAATCTACAATTTGGCAGGTGTTTATCTTTCTTGTTAACTGTTATGACATTCGATCTCGTTGCTTTGATGCGTTTAAAGGATTTTGTGATTTTTGTTTTCCAATACTGTTTCCGGTTTGTGTCGGTACCATTTGTCTTCATGTTCAAAATGCAGCTGTGTGCATAGTTCCGAGTGTACTGCATCCCTACGCAGTAAGTCGTATTTGTTTTGTATTATTTTGCGTCTTTTGAGTTATGTTTGAAAATTGTGTTAATTGTTCAAATTAGCCGTAATTTATAATTAACTGAAACTGAACAAGTCACGCATCCCCGTCTCTCTCCCTCTGGTATCTATGCATTTTTCTTAACCCCTTCCACTCTATGTTATTTCAACCACTCAAATATTTCTTAACATGAAATGGTGCCCACATTTAGTGCTCCTTTGCGAACGCGGATTATCTTTCACAGAGGGACACTGAAGGCAGACAGCGTTTCGCCCGGTGAATTTTTGTTGTTTTTTTTTCACTGTTTATTCTCCATTTTTCTCTGAGTTTTTGACGGCTGAAAAGTGCTAGTGATTTAACAAAATAGTTTGTCTCGAGCCCGTTTCCCCATGGCGTTAAACCCCAGCACATCATAGTCGTTAAATTGAATAATTTATATTAGCTCTTGTAGAACCTACGGTAGAGCACTATATATATATATATATATATATATATATATATATATATATATATATATATATATATATATATATTACGTACATATAAGTAATCCATGGACACGTGTTTCTGGCTATCAGCCGTCAGCAGCATGGCTAACTTGGACAAGAATCGAACCTACGATTACATTGTATGTAACTTGGAGTTTTATTATCGCCAGTAAAAACAATGACAAACACGCAATTTAAATATTTAAGCGATTAAAAATCGTACATACTTCAAGACAAGCGTCATAGTCCGGTGGTAAAACTCTAGACTACATACAATGTAATCGTAGTTTCGATCCTTGTTCAAGTTAGCCATGCTGATGACAGCTAATAGTGTCCATGGATTACTTTAATGTACGTATATATATATATATATATATATATATATATATATATATATATATATATATATATATATATATATACACTTTTTCGTTTGAATACTCTAGTCAGTATTTCTATATGTGCCTCCCTTCCAATAAATAGAACTTAAATCCCCTTCTTGACGTGGTAATGTCTCGTGGCCGTATGGTTATGACGCTTGCTTGCGGAGTCTAGGTTGATTCTGTATATATACATATATGTGTGAAAAATGACAAACGGAAAACAGGTTAAAGTGCAGGAGAAAAACAAGAGATTTGACCGGTTTCGTTCGTGTTAGCGAACGTCTTTAGAAAAAGTGAAAATTTGGAAATAATTTTATTTTGAAACGTACACACACGGGAGAAGGAAAAGATGATCCGATTGGACCTTTTAGTGATAGTGAAATATGGGTGACACATTCTTCTTTATTTCTTATTCGTCTTTTTATATTTTTATTTATTTTCTTTTTCTTTTTCACTTTCACACCTACTGAGTCAGTATAAGGGGGCGGTAGGCGGAGGGGTAAAGGCGATAAGAGGGAAGAAGGCAGAGGAACTGGCTAGGATAAACATACATAGGAGGGGGCATGCAATTGATACACCGAACGCGAGCCTCCAAAAATTAATCGTATATCAGAAATGGGTCTGCTAATTTGTCTCATATTAAGTTTTATAAAGCAATGAAAAGTTTAGATTGTGGGTGAAAGTGTTCCTGTGTATCACTAGAGCGTTAGTGGAAATGTCGTGGTGGAGGTCCCGCTTGTGTTCGTATATACGAGATTTTAAGTTTCTGGGCGTTTCCCCAATGTAAATAAGATTCATTTACATTAGTTTTACTGTAAAATAGATTGTTCTGGACTGGCAGGTAGGTTTTGCTATATATATATATATATATATATATATATATATATATATATATATATATAATAATTTATTTAAAAACTATATGTTACATATTTCATAAACGTACCGCGGTTTCATCCAGATGGGCTAACTTTTTAGATTTTATACAATTCTATGCCCAGCGGAATCGTCAGCGTTCTGAATGAGGTGAAATCACGACACACACACACTATATATATATATATATATATATATATATATATATATATATATATATAAATATATATATATATATATACTGTTTTAAATATATATATATATATATATATATATATATATATATATATATATATATATATATAATACAATATATATATGTAATCTTCTGCATTAATATATATTACTTAGGAAGTGAACGACAGAAAGACAAGCTGACTGCTACAATCACCAATAAAAAAATTACATAAAAATACATTAAATATTTAGGTGATGAAAACCGTACATATTTTCAGGCAAGGCGTCGTAGTTCAGTGGTAAAACGCCAGACTATTGACATCAACATTGAATGTTGGATCCTTGTCTAAATTTTCGATGCTGATGACACGTGTCTATGGATTACTTTTATGTACGTATAACGTAATATAATTAATAAAAATATATAGATAGAAAGATATAGTTAGGTATGTTGGTGTATATGTAATCATATATATATATATATATATATATATATATATATATATATATATATATATATAGCTACCAGGATCGGACCTGGGTTAAAAATTTTATTTTAAATATCTTTTTGGATTGATTTAAAGTCCTTTAATTAACATTCTATAGAGATACATAATTTACCTATAAAACAGTAACGGCCAAATATACGCTCTTTATTAACATTAACTCACAGGATTTGTATAGAAATATGTTTTTATTATATTTTAAAAATCTTTACCACTTTTAAATCTTAACTGTTACATTTTACCCCCACCCCCACCCTTTTTTCAAACCTTATTGAACCTCCCTAACACTAATCCTTAACTCATGAGTTTTCAAAGATAATTCTTCTCCTCAGAAGACCGCAGTGACATCACTGCAGGTGATAAAATTACACTTTGAAAATATATAAAAATATATGCAAAAATGCATAAAAGTATATAACACATCAAATATATCAGCCCAAAACATACTTTTGTTAAAGCTATGCAATCCAAGTCATACAATTTAAAACAAATTCAGGAAAGATATCCAAGAGGTTAATTGAAGATTGATCCAGATGGTAAGTGACAGTCCAAAAATGAAAGAATTGATTAAATTGAAAAAGTTTATCCAGTCGGGAAATGCGTCCGCAATCGATGCAATAAATGGCAGTTAAAAATGCATCTAATGTTGATGTTCAATTAATAAAACGATAAAGGTTCAGTAAACTCACTTAGTGTTGATATCATGATGTTCAAAATTCAGGGTTCCAATGATTTGATCGGATTAATGCAAACCATAATTCGCTGGTTAAATGGAAAATCTGCTAAATCCGATTCGAATAAAATTAAATCAAATTGAGTTGACACATTCGGCCATTTCTTCTTCCAGGTTCGACAAAAATTATTCCAATGAAAAAAGTCAAATTTAAAGGTAATCACTCCCCCGCAAGCCAAATAAACAGAACCTCTTCATGCCGAAGGCAATACTAACGCCGCTGCATGCCTACTTATTCATACGACGTTATCAGAACGGGTGTTATGTCTAAGTTAACAAAGAAATAGCGTCGTCATATATTGACAGATATGTCAAATCAATTCAACCGATACCGGATGTTACTTGTCTGGGTCAAATCATAAGTCTAGGTCAACGGGAGAAGGGTGTGTAAATTTAGGTCAAAGCCTCTAATCAATCTCCCCTCCCAAATAGCTACTTAATTGACGCCGTAAGTATAAAAACAAAATTCACAGATCTAGCCCCATCAAATAATTTAGAAGATTTATGAAATTGATAATTACGAAGTTATTGAAGTAATTAGAATTTAATAATTTAATAGTTTAATTAAAAAGATTTTCCTAATTATGCAGTTGTAAAAATATTTAGAGTTTAAAAATTTAAATATTTAGATTTTTACAACTTAAAAAATTTAAAGAGATATTTAGGCATTTTCAGAGTCCAAACCTTATAGGCAGGGAGGATTTAACGAACACATCTCCAAAACTGGACACCCCCGTTCCCGACACTCCCGGTCCCGACACTCACTCAATCAGCTACGGTGGGATTGGTGGTGGTCTCCACTGTGCATACTTGAATTTCCGCTTATGCCAACATTTGGAAACTAATTCATTTCTGAGGAGAAGAATTATCTTTGAAAACTCATGAGTTAAAGACTTTAAGATACTTTGCCTGAACTTTGAATTCTAATAAAATTTGATTTGCACCTTATTTTATTATTTCATTTTATATTATGCTATATATATATATATATATATATATATATATATATATATATATATATATACAAATAAATTTACACCAAACCTACCGACGAACATGGTTACCTTAATTTTGACAGCTGCCACCTTATTACTATATCATCTACAGTCAATGCCTTCACATCAAAAGACTCAATTGAGTATGACACACAGGTTTGAATTTAAGCTAACTCTAACCTCTGTAGAAATGACCCCCTAAAATAATTAAGCTATCCATAAGAAAAGCGTAAGTTATAAGTAGACAAAATCAACAAAAAGTAGTCATCGCAAAGACCCATTATATTTGACTTCAAGCACAACACCAACAAACTACACGACACCCTCAAAAAGATATGCAACATGACCCCATGATCAACATAATATACAACAAATCATTCCATAAGTCAAAAACAACAACCCCCTAAACTACATTCTTTACTAACATCCACCAAAATACACAACACCTTCGCACCTCTAGGACACAAAACATGCAACAAACCTAGATGCAAAATATGCTAACGCATCACCACCGACGACACATTCACACATCAAACTTAAACCTTCTCCTCTCACCTGTGATAGCCCTAATGTGGTTTCCTTAGTATACTGCACCAAATGCACAATAGGCAACTACATTGGGGAAACAGACCTTGAGTTCCGCCTATGTCTTAACAATCATAAACAAACTATTAGAGACAAATCCACACTCTACATAGTAGCTACGCATTACAATCTCCCAAACCACACCATATACAACATCAAATTCATCCTTATAGCCTCCAATTTTAAGACACTACAACACAGACGAAAATACGAAACTAAACTCATTCCGAGACTTAGCACCCACATCTCAGGACTGAATAAAGATTTAGGACCTCTCAATGATTATTGTTCTACAAACATACAAACTGATCAACAACATTTTCCTACACAGGCGGTGATGTGTGTGCGGTGGGAAAATAACTTATCTTTCTTCATTGGCAATTTTTCAAATTTTTTTCATATTTTCACTTTCTTCATATCCTCAATCTTATATGTATTACATGTTACCATCATAGACATTTATCATCAATTTCATTATACTGGATTTAATTCCAGCTAATTTCATTTAATCTTCCATATAACCTATATGTGTGTATGTATATATATACATATGCATAAGAACTTGACGTCTCTTTCTGCTCATATCGTGATTCGACCCATCGGGGTTAATACCATCAAAATGAGGAGGAAGAAAAGAAGAGAAAAAAACTATAAGACAAAGTTGTTCTACAACGAAAGCTTGCAAAAGAAAAAAAAATTGAATAAATGAATTTTTCATATAAATTGCCCGATTGTTGATTTTCAAAATATTTCACTTATATATATATATATATATATATATATATATATATATATATATATATATATATATATATGCATGTATATATAAGTGTAAGTGTGTGTGTGTGTGTGTGTGTGTGTGTGTGGATATGTATGTGTATGTGTATATATATATGTATACGTTTTCAAATAACACTGGCATAGGGCAAATTCCACCAGTCGCTCCCTCAGCCCCAACACCGGACAGCAAATCTATGCAGGCTAAAAATGTGTTACATTAATCATAAAAATCCCTTTTTCGTCTCCTGTCTCTCATCCTCAACGCTTTTGCATTTTATGCCCGTTTTAAGTAAGTAAAAGGGATCCATTTGTGTCTCGTTAGGATACTGCTAAAGTAGGACTTTTGACTATTTCTTTCTATCTATCTATCTATCTATCTATCTATCTATCTATCTATCTATCTATCTATCTATTAATCTATCTATCTATCTATTTATCTATGTATCTCTCCTTCTCTCTTTCTCTCTCTCTCTTTATATATATATATATATATATATATATATATATATATATATATATATATATAGTTTTTTGACGTGGTTGTTTATACATCTGAGGAGACCTTATTAAGGGGTCGAAATAAGTTATAATGTATACAACCTTAATGTGTGTATAGTTTTTTCTTTTTTATAATTCTGTTTTGCTCTGTTTAAATTACATTGAGCTCTGTTATTCAGATTCTCAACACAAAATTGAAATCTACACACTATATATATATATATATATATATATATATATATATATATATATATATATAAAGATTTTATGACCATTTAGCCACTTATGTTTTGGAAAATGTCCACAACGCCACCCACGTTACTGACCTCTTTAGGTGTGAGATATGAAGATCGACACATGCGAGTCACATGTAAACATTTCTTCATCTCTTTTGTCCTGCTATCACCACCCACAGCACACACACACCTCTCAGTACATCGAAGAAAGCCGAAGGAAGCGACCGAAAATTCTGCTCTTTTTTTTTTAAATACTCTTTTAAAAAGAAATTTTGTTTTCCGATATGCCAACAAATAAGGTATAAATAAAAAAGATATATATATATATAAACATTTATATATTTTCCACATGGAGGAGTCTGTATATGTATAGGTCGGTGTATATATGTGTATCTAAGCATCTATATGTGTAGGTGTGTATGGATTTGTGTATAGCGATATCTACGTATGAAATAATATGTATCACTATTTGAGCTGTGTTTATCTTTGAACTTACCTGTGTTTTAGAGATTCCCTGTTCATGTATTTACATTAAATGTGTTCTTTTTGTAATGGCTGTATAGATCTTCAAAACATCATTTCAAATTTAAAGTGCTAGACTATAATCGTGGGGAATGTAATTCGATCTGTTTTGTTTTGTATTTTTTTAGAAACTGGTTTTGAAAAAAAGTTTTGAAAATTTATTTTTCATTTTTTACAAACTGATTTTGAAAAAAGTTTTGAAAATTTGTTTTTAATTTTTTACAAACTGATTTTGAAAAAACGTTTTGAAAATTTTTTTTTTAATTTTTTAGAAACTGATTTTGAAAAAAAGTTTTGAAAATTTGATTTTAATTTTTTACAAACTGATTTTGAAAAAAAGTTTTGAAAATTTGTTTTTATTTTTTTAGAAACTGATTTTGAAAAAAAGTTTTGAAAATTTGTTTTTTATTTTTTTAAAACTTATTTTGAAAAAAAGTTTTGAAAATTTGTTTTCAATTTTTTACAAACTGATTTTGAAAAAAAGTTTTGCAAATGTGTTTTTAATTTTTTACAAACTGATTTTGAAAAAAAGTTTTGAAAATTTGTTTTAATTTTTTTAGAAACGGATTTTGAAAAAAGTTTTGAAAATTTGTTTTGTATTTTTTTACAAACTGATTTTGGAAAAAAGTTTTGAAAATCTGTTTTTTTAATTTTTAGAAACTGATTTTGAAAAAAAGTTTTGAAAATTTGTTTTTAAGTTTTTAGAAACTGATTTTGAAAAAAGTTTTGAAAATTTGTTTTTAATTTTTTAGAAACCGATTTTGAAAAAAAGTTTTGAAAATTTGTTTTTAAGTTTTTAGAAACTGATTTTGAAAATAACTTTTGAACATCTTTTTTTTAATTTTTAAAATCTTTTCGAATTTTACGACTACTATCAGAATTTCATTAGGCGTATGACTATCAACTTTGGGAGTATACTTTGAGATTTTACTTTTACGGGTCTGTGTTTTTCTTGAGCCGGGGGAAGGTGTATCCTGGGATAAGTTGCTACATCAGAATAATTGTTTCCTTATTGTTAAATTCTTTCTCCTATTTTAGTTAAACTGAATAATAAATCTTCTGTTTTACTGACTGTCTTGTCAATATTGCTAATTTATTTATCACTATTGTTATCGATTAATGTTTTATTTGGGGGCTCTATCACTGAGCATAATTTCCAAAAGCTCATTAATATTATAACTTGAACTCTTGATTGCAAGCTCTCAAATTAGTGGCACGATATTAAATATTTCTATGGATCTTCTTCTTTCGTTTGCTTCACAGCATCTCACTGTTAGATCACCAGCTCGGTTAGGAAAAGCCATGTTAATGTTTTGTTGTCTAGCGCAGCTATGCCGGCTTCGCCGATGGGTGGTCGATATTTAAGGCATGACTCGATGATGTGGTCTACTTCTGTTCAGAGTGACCACAGTCGCAGACAGCCGAGTCCCTGAGTCCCCATCCTTTCATGGTCGCGGTGAACCGGCCGACACCTGTCCTGAGGCGAGGGAGGTCCATGCCTGGTAGGTTATCCGGGTCCTCCACAAATCTGTGCAACCTTGATTTATCTGCTGCCTGCCATTCCTCCGTCCAGCAACGTTTCAGCCAGATTCGTTTTGTGACGTCACCGGGTGTTGAAAGCAAGAGCTGGTGGGCATGCTCCGAGAATGGGCGCCGTGACTTCAGGCGAGCTCGTAGAGTGGTCTCTGTGGCGAGCTTGTGGAGAAGGTGGTCCTCATCGATAGTGGCTTTTCTATGGATAATTTTACCACACTCTATATCTTTTAATAAATCTTTCGATTTCCTTTCTTCAACTTCGAATGTAGATGGAATGGTTTTACTGCGCTGCTTACTTTTTTGACCAATTACTCTACCACTTATAATAAACTTCAGAGTCATTATAAACCTTTCCTCATAGTTAGATCATATATATATATATATATATATATATGTATATATGGGAAAATGAAAAAGGAAAACCAAAAAATGGATGTTTTTTATGTGTACATCCATTTTTTGGTTTTCCTTTTTCATTTTCCTATTACGTCGGATTACTTTCATCCTTCTTTTCCCATATATATATATATATATATATATATATATATATATATATATATATATATATATATATATATATATATATATATATATATATATATATATATATATGATATTTCCTTTATATAAAATTTATATTTTGTATGATTTAATACATGTGTTATTGTTTCCTAAGGAGTGATAGTTCATACATGCAATATAACATCTGGTTTCTTTAAACTTCGAACCCCTATATGAATTTCTCAACAATGTTTCAACCTAGTCTGCTATAATTTAAGGAATGCATACATCAACTCCTATCTCTTTTTCTAACTGACTGGGGTTGGTATGTTATTCCATTGATGCTGTCTATATGCCTTTAATTTGGTGTTTATACCCTGTGCTGACGATAAGATCAGATAGGAATAATAAAAATACATGGTCTCTGAAACGATTGTACACAATTCTATTGTTTGTTGATTTCTTGGAACATAAATTGATTATGTAAAAGTTTGTTTACATAAATCTATGCTATATATATATATATATATATGTGTGTGTGTGTGTGTGTGTGTGTGTGTACATATATATATATATATATATATATATATATATATATATATTCTAAACTGCTTGGGTAAATTTAGCCGCCGATTCGCTATTTACAAAATTAAATTCCTCCCTAATTTTTAACTAGTTCACTATGGTCGAGGGGTTAAGAGTCTTGACTACAAATCAGTGGCGATTTGTGTTCGGGATTCGCGCCCGCCGACCGTTGAGAATTAGCTTCCTGCACTGAAGATTGCGTTAGCATGAAACATCGATGTCTGTAGGTAATAAATAATTAATATTTATTCATAAATATTATTATAAGCCCCCTCCGGGCACTCTGAGTGACTTTAATAACAAGCAGTACTAATAGCGAAATGCACGATTCGAATACATTCGTTGATCACTCTAAACTGCTTGGGTAAATTTAGCCGCCGATTCGCTATTTACAAAGTTAAATTCCTCCCTAATTAATAATTAGTTCACGAGGGATTAAGAGTCTTGACTACAAATCCATTACTGAAGATTGCGTTAGCGTTAGGTAATAAATAATATATATATATATATATATATATATATATATATATATATATATATATATATATATATATATATATATATATATATATATATATATATATATATATATATAAATTAATTATTTATTACCTAACGCTAACGCAATCTTCAGTGCAGGAAGCTAATTCCCAACGGTCGTAATATAGCAGGAAAAATCCCAGAAGAGTGTTCGATTAATTAAGAATTAAAGTTAAAAATTCAAAATTAAGACAGTAATATTTATTCATTTTGGTACAGAAAAGTTAGTGCAAAGTTAGTTCACGCACATAAGGGCTTGGCCATCCGGGTCTCTTCAGCTTCTGCTGTCATCTGTTTCGGGTGACAACAGAATCTGAAGAGAGCCGGATGGTCAAGCCCTGCTGTGCTTGAAACCGACGGTACGAATGTTGTACTAATTTTTCTGTACCAATATATATATATATATATATATATATATATATATATATATATATATATTCACTCTCTGCCACTAACTTCTCTCAGCTCAGACATTGGTCCAGCGCTCTCAGCAGCCATGGCTACTACTTTTTTTCTCATCAACCCATCATGTCAACCCAATATTTCGATGTACTTGCATGACATTTTTCTTAAAATTATCATCCTGAGGAAGTCTTACAAATAAAGACGAAACGTTGATGAATATATATAAAAAAATCTCTCTTGGTTTTTCCTTTTTTCATTTCCCATTACGTCGATATATATATATATTGGTCGTTATTATAAAGAAGTGGATGGTAATTACTGTTAACCTGTTTCTACATATCAAGCAATCTATATCTAAAGAGATGTATATCTATCTATTGATAAATCTATCGATAAATCTATCTATCTATCGATCGATCGATCAATCTATCTATCGATGTCAGTTATTTGAAATCACTTTGTTTAGTTTACAATCGTCCATTGCTGCTGCTGCCACGTTTTTTTTTTCCGATCCACTAAAAAAATGTTTAACTCTGATTAAACATACCCCCGTCGCCATCCACCTCTTCTCACTCGTGCACCGCTCTCTGCAGCCGCTGCTCTGCGACCCCGTTTCTAGCTGGTGCTCGTACGCACCCTCCAGCCGTTCGCCTTCCTCGAATGCTGCTGCAGTTGTTGTGAACACGAGAATTGATTTCCATACCAAACGTTGGAGAGGCTGCTCGGCGGTGACGGCGGCGGCGGCGGCGGCGGCGGTGGCGGCCCGGTGCTCGTGCACCGACACTTTGTCAAGTCCGAAAGCAGTGGTGTCGAGGCGGTCAGGGTTAGAAGGGGAGGGTCGGGGGGGGGGACAAAAGGCGATCGCAAGGCCGTTTCACACAACGACTGAAAAGCCATCGTCGTCGACACACTGGCTGAAATGCGACAGAAAAATGTGACCAACGGTCAGCAATCCCCTTTTTCCCCGCCACCACGCCAACCGCCTCCCCCAGAAAAAAGGCGATCTGTTGCATATCGCCTGTCTTGGACATAAATAGTCTAATGCCTTTTAGAGACTTGTTAATTTACAGTAATGGCATGGATTGCAGGGAACATTAATAGACACAGTCTGCCATTGATGCTAAGAGACGGAGATAGATAGATAGATAGATAGATAGATAGATAGATAGATAGATAGATAGATTTGTATAATTTGGATTATTCGGACTACTGGTCTCATTTTTATTTTATTCTCAACACGTTTCGGCCGATGTAACCACCGATCTTCTTCGGGTGTATGTTGTCTAACTCGGGGACCTTTCTGTCGAACTCGGGAAACTGCACGGAATTTCGAACGGAACCCTTTATTTAATCCACGAGGGTAGCATGCTCTCGTTCCGTCAGCCATGACCGGATAGAGGTTTTGAGTAATTGGTAATTCCTTATATCGCCTATCCTAGTATGAAGGTTGAAGGTTCAATCCTCAGTGCAAGCGATACTAGGAATTGCCAATTACTCAATACCTCTACCCGGTCATGGCTGACGGAACGAGAGCATGCTCTCCCCGTTCGCAATTCGGTGGTTACATCGGGCGAAACGTTGTGAGAATAACAATCAAGGTGAGAACAGTAGTCCGAATAATCCAGATAATCCAAATCATCAATCCTCATCTAAAAAATTCAGAAAAATAAATAAATTAATAAATAAATAGATAGATAGATAGATAGACAAGCGGATAGATAGATAGATAGATAGATAGATAGATAGATAGACTAACAAAATTGTGTTCCTTAAGCGCGCATATATTTGCTATCATTAAACTATTCTCAATATTCAGAAAAAAATGTGAGACTATGAAGTAATATTTTTGAGAACTGCGACGTAGTTTTGGTTATAGACACGCGGGCACGAAATCTCTATTGTAGCTGGTATACCCGTCCCAGGGAGAGGTTCACAACAAATCAGATTCATTCATTACAAAAAATAAATGAGAAAAGACACGACATGTTTACATCGTTTATAAACAACAACAGACGGATTATATTTTAGCGTTTGCTGTTCATGTTCATTAATTGGTTGTAACGCAGCGGTAACTTATAACTTACCTCTAGTTGTTCTCTCTCTCTCTCTCTCTCTTTCTCTCTCTCTCTCTCGCTCTCTCCCTCTCTCTTTCTCTCTCTCTCTCTCGCTCTCCCCCTCTCTCTTTCTCTCTCTCTTTCTCTCTCTCACTCTCTCTCTCTCTCTCCCTCTCTCTTTCTCTATCTCTTTCTCTCCCTCTCTCCCTCTCTCCCTCTCTCCCTCTCTCCCTCTCTCCCTCTCTCTCTCTCTCTCTCTTCTCTCTTTCTCTCTCACTCTCTTTCTCTCTCTCTTTCAGTCTCCCTCTCTCCCTCTCTCCCTCTCTCCCTCTCTCCCTCTCTCTTTCTATCTCCCTCTCTCTCCTTCTTTTTCTCTCTCTTTCTCTCTCTCTTTCTCTCTCCCTCTCTCTCTCTTTCTCTCTCCCTCTCTCTCTCTCTGTCTCCCTCTCTCTCTCTCTTTCTCTCTCCCTCTCTCTCTCTGTCTCCCTCTCTCTCTCTCTTTCTCTCTCCCTCTCTTTCTCTCTGTCTGTCTCTCTCTCCCTCTCTCTTTCTCTCTCTCTTTCTCTCACTCTCTCTCTCTCTGTCTCCCTCTCTCTCTCTCTCTCTCACTCTCTTTCTCTCTATTTCCTTCTCACTCTCTCTCTCTCGCTCTTTCTCTCTCTCTCTCTCTCTCTCTCTCTGTCTCCCTCTCTTTATCTCCCTTTCTCCCTCACTCTCTCTCGCGCTCTCTTTCTCCCTCTCTCTCTCCCTCTCTCCCTCTCTTTCTCTATCTCCCTCTCTCCCTCTCTCTTTCTCTCATTCTTTCTCTCTCTCACTCACACACACTCACACACACACACGCACACACCGATTAAATTTATAAAGTAACGTCAATTGTAGCTGAATCCAAATAAAATAAAAAGTTCATTCGTACACGATCTTTTCACAACAAGATTCACCTTGAACATAGCTCCTCGTTAGAATCCAGTTAAAATAGGACATTTCCTGCATCATCCATTAGGTCTGCTAAGTGTACCAGAACCTGTCAGCAGAAATCCGTGAGTAGCATATAACAGATGTCGAATAGGCGACACAGAGTTCGCAATAGACCGCATCGTCACCAATGTGAAAAAATTAATAATTCAAAATGGCGTCTTATTTTATCAGCAAAAGGAAGGCCACTCAATAAGTCATTCAAAAAAATCTACAAAAACCTGTTTTTCTACGTGAAAGGTTGATACATAACTTCTCATAAGCAGCTCTAGTAATTGGAATTAAATTAACAAGCATAATTTAATTGCTAATATATATATATATATATATATATATATGCAATATATATATATATACACTAGAAGAATACTCGTCCCAGGACAGGTTAAAATTAATTCTTCGAACAGAACAGTTTTGCACCACTTTTATGTCTCCTTTCGAAGATAAAAATTAATATGGGCTGTATTTAGTTTAATTTAGTTTTATGCAAATGCAAATGGGGCAAAGCCCTTCATGAAAATTCAGATACCTCCGATCTTTATGAAATTTTAACAATTATCAATTAATTTTATCAATTAATTTTATCAATTAATTTTATTAATTCAATTTATTAATTAATTTTATCAATTGATGTGATCAATTAATTTTATCAATTAATTTCATCAATTAATTTTATCAATTGATTTTATCAATTGATTTTATCAATTAATTTTATCAATTAATTTTATCAATTAATAGATATTTCTCAAATTTTAGTTTTTTAGGAGTATTTGAAACTGATTTTATATAGGGTGGCACAATATAAGGAAAACCTCCCATTTGAAAATTCAAATATTTCAGATTTGCATTAAATTTGATTCATAGTCATTAGAAACCAATTAAGCAAGATTCGCTGAATTTCAATTTCACGCCTTAAATTTTTGACATAAAATCATGTTATGGATTTTGATCAAAAGTGGAATAAGGGTTCTAGACATGAGGTTTGGGAGCATTATATATTGATTGCAGTCTTCATAAGGGGACATGAGATGGTGGGAAAATGTTCTGCTCGGGGAATTAACTTTATCTCGTGGTACGGGTATTCTTCTAGTATATATATATATATATATATATATATATATATATATATATATATATATATATATATATATATATAAACTTAAAGAAAGAGGCAAAATGTTAGATGCAGATGTTTTTATTAAAATCAAAATACTATTTTTTTTTTCTATCTTGACTTTTTTCTAATAATTTCACTCGGTATCACAAGCTTGATCAGAGATTTAAACAAATAAAAGGTATTAACCTTATATTTTTCCGTAAAGATCCTTCCTGGTCTTTTAGAAGTGACGTCCGATTTTGTGTGGACTTAACGGAGTAAATGTCTCTTTTAAATTTGAACTTAAATCGCGCATGGTCGCTGGTAGGTATAAATTTGGGAAATTATATATATATATATATATATATATATATATATATATATATATATATATATATATATATATATATATATATATATATAAACAAGTAAAAATGAGAATAAAAATTGTAAAAAATACAAATTCGATTAAGTCATCATTCATTAAAAACAAGGGGTGTACAATAAATTAAATTTATTTTCTTTCCTTAAGCTACGGTTTTTCAAAGAATAAAGTCTTATTCTCAGAGGAATACAAACAGATAAGTCGGTAAGGGAAATAACCAAAAATCATAATTTGAAAAGATATAAAAATAATATAAAATAAAAATAAAATTAAAAATTAAAAATGTCCAATGCAGAGGAAAAGGTTCAAAATATAGGAAAAAGTTCACCGTTGAAGGCATCATTAACATATATATATATATATATATATATATATATATATATATATATATATTCAGTATTTACTTCTACACGAGTAGAACGTAGTAGTTACATAAAATATACTTATGGCAAATAAGCTACAAAAAACGTTTATGTTTAATTCTCGAGAGAGATCATCAGACTAATTACATCTATTTACGTCGTGCGAAGGTTTTTATAGTTAAGTTGTGCCCACCTCAACTTTCAACCAATCAGAATCTTTTATTTTATTACCCCTCCCTACCCATTCGTTTCCTTAACTATTTAGCAAAAGCATAATCTACTTAATGAGTTCTGGTAGAGAGAATGAAAGAGAAAGAAAGAGAGAGACGTAAGTATTGACGGCTTTTTAGACCTCACATTTTTTACGTCTTTTCTCGTCGACTCTCTAACGAAACTGTCGATTTGTTAAATAAAACCTTCAGTTCAAAACTCTCCTCATGCTATGCAATGATTTGGTTGTTTTCGGTTGCCGGTCGACGCATTTCCATGCATATAACATTTGAAATTTGAGCCTTGTTACAGCCATATCCGGTCTCAGAAGTCTAGAAAGGCGGGGGAGGCTACGTCCGTTTCATCTGAACGTAAAAAGGTGCACATTGCTCTAAATAAGAACAGCTTTTATCTGTATTTGTATGACCACCGAGGGTTGTCTCATGCAGTGCCAGCGATAGAAACCAAAAAAGTAAAAGTTTTTAGGGGGTGGAGGGCATTTGGGGCTAGATTAACACACAAGCGCAGTAATGTTTTTGTTTTTTTTATTATATTACTGCTGAAATGTAATCTATGTTTATTCGACAACATTTTAAGTAAGAGGAAAACGGCAACATAAACTAATGCAACATCCAGAGCGTTGCTGAAACTACTCCTCTTCTAACACGATTCTCACCATCCTTCAAGGTGAGATCGTGTCGTCTCTTCGGCAGATAGCTTTCATGTAAGTGTCATTCAAGCTAACAATTGGTGTCTCTCTCTCCCTTTCTCTCTCTCTCTCTCTCTCTCTCTATATATATATATATATATATATATATATTAGATTTCTTGAATGTGAGATGATATATCTAATTATTTCCACAATCAGACAACGCCGCAGCCCACAACCTATGAAAAGAAACAAACCGGAAGTCCTAGACTCGAGTTTCGCCCTCCTTTGGGCTCATCAGTAGAACACATCCGCTTGGTTAGCTTGGTTAGCTTGTTGGATGACATCGTCCTAGCGAGTATAAAATCCTACTTGTGAGACATCGGCCTGGGTTCATAGTAGTTGGATGACTACACCCCTTGTTGAAAAGAGTAGGTAATTCCACAGTCGGTCATCGCCGCGGTTCGCTTAATCTGTGTAAATTAATAGACATTCTTGTATGTGGCGAGGTAGCTCAGTGGCAGAGTACTCGCTTACCATGCAAGTGACTCGGGTTTCGAATCCTGAGTTCGGATGTGTTCTATATATATATATATTACTCACTCTCTCTCTCCTTCTCTCCAAGCGATGTAGAAGAACAGACGCGTTAAAACTGGATTAACGAACATGTTAGCTAAAAGACAATGCGCTTAACAAATTGACTCGCTCTCTCTCTCTTTTCTCTCCAGCGATTTAGAAGAACAAACGCGTTGAACTGGATTAACGAACATGTAATCTGAAAGGCAATGCGCTTAACAAACTGACTCTCTCTCCCTCTCTCTTACTAACACTATCTTTCTCTCCAGCGATGTAGAAGTTAAACTGGATTAACGAACATATAATCTAAAAGGCAATGCGCGCAACAAACTGACTCTCTCTCTCTCTCTCTCTCTCTCTCTTTCTCACTCTCTCTCTTTCACACTCTCTCTCTCTTTCTCCAGCGATTTAGAAGAACAGACGCGTTAAAACTGGATTAACGAACATATAATCTAAAAGGCAATGCGCTTAACAAACTGACTCTCTCTCTCTCTCTCTCTCTCTCTCTCTATATATATATATATATATATATATATATATATATATATATATATATATATATCCCTTATTTGTCTGTTTGATCAAATTACTAGTTTCCATGTGCAATAAATAATAACGAAAATAGCATAAAACGTATTGGAATCCAGCTTTGCTATGTCACATATATGAATTTTACTATATGCTTATATACATTGTCGCCTCGAACGCAGGTATTTGGTGTTGGGTGTTCATACTAATCGCGGTTCTCCTTGGCATCATCCTAGCATTTAGGAGTCTGACCCACGAAACCCCAGTCTTACTTCTTGTCGAAATGGGATATCTTTTGACTCGATCCTAGAGGTTACACTATTCCAGGCATTACTTCCCCCCTTTGGAAAGTGGATGGTTAATTGCTAGTTTCCGCCTGACTTGGGCATATTGTGATTGGCAAACATGGTTCTGTTCATTGCCTTGAGTGAAATCCTCTCAGGCATTACCTCTACCTTTCGGGGATGGCAAAGGGGTTACTCCCTCATGTTTCTCTTGAAAAGGGGAATAATGGGTCACCAATCGCTATCGGAAATATGGTTTGGAGTGCCCCTCTTTAGAGATTTTGTGTAAAACGAACTTGTATCCCATTGTGCATAAGAAGGAAACTCATACACATTGTAAATGCAATTATATTGTATAACAACAACAACAACAACAACAACAACAACAACAACAACAACAACAACAACAACAACAACAACAATAATGATAATAATAATAATAATAATAATAATAATAATAATAATAATAATAATAACAATAATAACAATAATAACAATAATAATAATAATAACAATAATAATAATAATAATAATAACAATAATAATAATAATAATAATAATAATAATAATAATAATAACAACAACAATAATAATAATAATAATAATAATAATAATAATAACAATAATAATAATAATAATAATAATAATAATAATAATAATAATAATAATAATAACATTTAGTACAAAATATATTTATTACGTAAGTAAAGGATAAGACGTGAATATTGCATTTCTTAGATATTAACCACCGCAAAGAGAACATTCGCAGACGACCGCTCAATCTAAACATGCGGAACGTCGCATACAAACTGTAATGGCCACAATAGTCTCTCTTTTGTTCTTGTCGCCTGTCTCTTGCGACAGTTTTAGATAGCACCCGGCCTCATCTTTCTGAATGGTGCTTGACTTTTTCCAAAATACTGTCAGAATTTAGCAAAGTGTAAAAAGCCATGTAAAAAGACAGTTCGAAGATGTGTACATCTATGTAGCGTTTGAATGTTTGGCCAAGGCGACTTGAAACCCCGTCACGAGATTCTCTGATTTCACGTATCAGAAACACAGACAGAGAATGTTATCTTTCTTCTATTGAGACGAAAGCGATAATGGTACATATGTTTTGCTGGATCCCGTGGAGACTACGATTTGTTGCTGAGGTGAAAACTCCTAGAAAGATAGATTTAAATTCCCGTTGATGATGTTGCGCTCCAGAATCGCGTCCCTTCGCATCCTCCGCTGCTCAAGTGATTGGGTAATCAACCGAAAATCAGCGGCTATGATGCACCCAGCGCCTGCTGGAACTTTTTGGGGCGTCTGCATGCTGATCACGGTATCTGGCAGCTTGTCCCACGGCGAATTGAGCGAACCGAAACAGAAGCCTTTCAGTCGATATTATCTCAGGTACAGCTTCTCTGAGTTTCTTTTCTGCTGCGACAGTGGAGCCTTGTCCGATGGAATATGCTTCCAAAACTCATGCAAAATCTGTTGGAGGTCACGACATTATGATGATTCATTAGGCACAAAAATATATATAGATATCTGTAAAGAACAAGCCGCGCGTGCGTGGTCCCCCTCTGTGTGTGACTCGGTGTGGCGAGTGTAAAATGCAATAAATTTGGGCAATTTAGGGCATTTTTGACCCCCTTTGACCCCCTGAGGGTGCGAACCAGAATTTTTCTGCAGTCAATGATGCTTATTTTATATCCAGAACAATTGCCTCTACATTTTATCCAAGTTTCAGAAAAATTGAATGGATGGATCAAACGGTATGGTAGAAAAGGGTCATTTTTTGCCATTTTGGGAGTTTTTGAACCCCTAGTGCGCGAACCAGATTTTTTCCAAGGTCAGCGATACTTATTTTCTATTAGGAACACTTGCCTCCACATTTTGGCACAGGTTTCAGAGAAATTGAATGGATGGATGAAAAGTTATGGGGCAAAAAATGTCAGTTTTTGCCATTTCGAGGCCTTTTGACCCCCTGGGGGTCTAACCAGATTTATTTTCAAAAATCGGAGAATGTCACTTTCTAACCTGACCAAAGTTACAACTTCATGCAAAATTTCAGAGAAAGTCAATGGATGGTTGCGGAGAAAAATCCGGACGGACGGACGGACATGCCTCAAAACATAAGTCCACCGATTTTATAAATCGGGGGGCCAATTAAACAAAAATAAATAAAAAATCTACAATATTATACGCTAAAATAAACAACATTAGTATCTGTTCTGGTGCTGCACTTAATATTTTCTGTCCTTGGTCATTAAGAGGGCGGGGGCTACTGGACTGAATCAATTTTTGTTTTTGTCCCAATCCAGATTGCCCCTTTTGGGGAGCTAGATATTCCCCACATTAAAAACCGACCTTGTGTCTAACTCTGCCCTCGTAGGGAGGCAAGTAAATATGAACAATCAAAATATGTCACTGAGGAATAAGTCTGTTCAGTCCTAGGAGGTCCACCCTCCTGTCCTTCATCTTCTCTCTAAGAATAGGTTAATTTATTGCTAATCGCCTGAGGCATTCCACCCGGGGAATTCCGACGGGGCTTCTTAGGCATTTTTTGTAGGTCAGGGTGCGTTTATTCTAGTGTGCTGGCTTCTGAAAACCACACCTGACCTTGTGTCTAACCTCCTGGCAATGTGATAAATAATATGATCCATTATTATAATTTTCATAGTTACTAAAATGGCAGTGACAATATGGGTATAAGAGTAGAATATAAGATATAGATTTAAACAAGTAATGTTGAGAGAGGTCTCCGTAAATGTGTAAAAAAACGGATAGAAAAAAAAGTGAATGTCGAGAAGACGCCGACAGAAGAAATCTGCAATAATTTGTTAAATGATTTTGAGCAGATAATATTGATTACTAATAGAGATTTAGTAGCGGTCTGTCTGAAGCCGAGACTATACTACTACTTATATTACTAATGGGGATTTGGTATTTGTCTGTCTGAAGCCGAGACTATACTACTACTTATATTACTAATGGAGATTTGGTATCTGTTTGTCTGAAGCCGAAATTACATTATTACTTCTATTACTAATGGAGATTTGGTATATGTTTGTCTGAAGCCGAAACTATACTATTACTTTTATTACTAATGGGTTTTTTGTATCTGTCTGTCTTAAGACGAAACTATACTGTTACTTCCATTTTTGGTATCTGTCTGTCTGAATCCGAAGCTATACTATTACTTCTATTACTAATATAGGTTTGGTATCTGTCTTTCTTAAGCCGAAACTATAATATTACTATCTTTTAATCCTCAATTCAATTTACGATACTATGTCAGACTAATGTACTATATTCAATGCTCAATTCAGGGTGGGGGTAGTATAGTATCTGTTCTGTTGTCATGATATGATCTTCCCAGGTATTATCTTCTCCTTTGGGGGAGGTAGTGTAATATTTGTTCTGTTGTTATGAGAGCATTCTCCTTTAATGAGTAGTGTAGTATCTGTTCCGTTGTCATGAATCCATCTTCCTATGCATTACCTTCTCCTTTAGAGGACGGTATAATATATGTTCATTCTACATATATATTAGCAAAAATATACAAGCAGAGGGAGCATATTTTTTGTCTAGTGTATTTAAAATAAGTTGATTAAGAATTATTTTTGTCACCGTAGACCAGATTGCTCTGCTCACATAAAAATTTGAAAAATAATTTTTTTCGTAAGTAACCATTTCTAATATTGGCTTTATTTGTCGTATACTCGTCTAGTCCTTAAGTATATTATGCCAATCGGCGACCCAGACACATTTATTTGAACCCATACTTTTGTGGTGCGCATCTGTTCATTGGTTGTCGCTCCTGTCTGACCCAGTCTTTATCGTTATGCGCGTCTGCACAACTTGTTGCTGAGAAGTAGGGCTGAAATAAAAGTTTGCGAGGCATACTTTTCTTAGAATAAAGAAAGCGGCTAATTTCCAAACACCGGGTCGAGAAAACCAATAATTTTATTGAGTCGCACCGTCAATCACGTCACAATTAATTGCATCATCGTTGGATAACTACATCGACTGCAATTATGATCGTCTCGTAAGCAGAAAGACGGCGCGCACAAAAGAGAGAGAGAGTCAGTTTGTTAAGCGCATTGCTTTTTAGATTACAAGTTCTTTAATCTATTTTAAAACGCTCGTTCTTCTACATCCCAGAATTCTATCGTCTTCGCATATATGATGTCACGTCCGCCCACATATTATCGCCTTCCTTTTCTCGTGGTCCGGTTTCACATTCTCATAGTTAAACTCTTTCACCCCTGGTAGAAACGCTTCCTTTCTTTTAACCCAACCGCCAATATATGTATCTGTTTCGATACTGCATTTCATCTGTTCTGTCCTCGGTCAGTGAAAGAGAATTCCTTCTAGATAATTTTTATTTTTGTCCCAATCCAGAGTGTCCATTTTGTGAAGCTAGATTTTCTCCACATTAAAAACCGACCTTGTGTCTAACTTTGCCCTCGTGAGGAGGCAAGTAAATAGGGACTCGTCGATATTCAATGGTGGGAGCGCCTCAGATAACCGGCGATAAAGCAATCAGTATCCTGTAGGATGAAATAATGCCTGGGATGATGGCCTCCTAGGATCGAACTGTGCTAGTTACGTATCTCAAACATGGGGTTATGGTAAAGATTAGGTAGTGAAATTCAGTTCCGGTTTCTGCTTCGCAGACGGGAAGACGGTGTCAAGGCAGCGAGGGTCTTTTCTGATTCATAATTATCTTCCTCTCAGATAACGTGTTACGGTATCTTTTGTTTATTAAATTGTTAAGTAAAGAATAGTTAACAAACCCCCTCCCCATGTTAAGAATGGCTTTCTAAATAATAACGTTATTATTTCACCACGGTCCGTAAACTGTAGTTTTTACAAATACTCAAATGAATCGGAAATGTAGTTTTTTTCTTTTTACAAATACTGATTTTTTTCTCTTTTTTTGCAAAAACAGTTTATAATGAATTATATTAAAAATATTTCACGAGTTTCACGATGACTTCACGTTATCTGAGAGGAAGATAATCAGAAGGGACATTTTCTGCATTGTCACCGTTACCGTCTTCCCGTCTGCGAAGCAGCAACCGGAACTGAATTTCAGTACCTAATCTTTGTCATAATCAAACATGGAATATGACTAAGCAACAAAAAAAGAAATGCTCTTGATGAATATTTGGCTCCCCAGAAGGGTTCGCGATCCCGCTGACTTCCGGGTTATCCTGCAGTATTTAGAATTGTATTTTTAATATAATAAAATAAGTTGTTTTTTTATGAAAATATAAGAAATCTTTAATAAATCTGTTTTTATGTATCAAATATGTTGAAATGTCTTTTGTTTGTTTTTTTATGAAAATATCACAAATCTTTAATAAAAAATTTTTTTTATGAATCATATATGTTGAAATGTCTTTTTATTGATATAAATAAAGTTTTGAAACGTCTTGTATTTTGTGAAACAGCAAGATAATATACGTGTTTTGATTTTTTATGAAAATATAATAAAATAGCTTAGTATTTTAATAGTAATTTTTAAAGCAAATGTCTTTTGTATTTTGTGGTACAGCAACATAATTTAAAGTATTTAAAAAGAATAATAAAAGCGTATACAATAAAGAATATTGCCGAAATAATTTTGTTTTATTCGACGCCGCCAGAGAAATTCTTGAAGGTAGATGTTAAAGTTGTCAGCGCTAGACATTTCAAAACTTTATTTATATCAATGAAAGATTTGTTATATTTTCATCAAAATATAAACAAACATATATTTGATAATTTGTTTTGCTCACAACTTATTTTATTATACTAAAACTACAATTCTAAATTTTCCGTTAAAAAAAAAGTTTCTTTTATCATTTATGATCACCCGTACTTGAAATTTACTGCATGATAACCCGGAAGTCAGCAGGATCGCGAACCCTTCTGGAGAGCCAAATATTTAAAGAAAAAAAAAGACAATAAAAGTCGTTGAAAATATATTTAGAAAGTAACGAGAAACTGCCTGCATTTGATGGTAGAAATCTGCGCTTTGCATATGGCTGATTTTGAACTAAATATTTCGTCCAGGCTTTTTTTTTTCTATCTATCTTTCTTTTCGTATCGTAAAAATGATGTAATGAATATTTTGTCCCGGTCTTACATCTGAGCCGTCATCTCATTGGTTGAAATTTTCCATAGCTGTAATAACGCTGACAATTCGTTGGTTGTCAATGGCAGCAGCAGCAGCAACAGCCGAAGCGCGAGACGGAAATCTAATGAATGCGAAAACACGCGTAGCATCTACGACGACGACGACGACGACGACGACGCACTGGCCACCACAATGGCGTGCGCCGCCGAGCGGGCACAACTAGAACAATCAATAGTTTTTCATTACGAACGCACATGACGCTCCGTTCACTATGAGATGCGCAGTTGGTTGGTGCGTAGCAGAAAAGTGTGATGATGATGATGATGATGATGATGATGATGATGATGATGATGATGATGATGATGATGATGATGATGATGATGATGATGATGATGATGATGATGATGATGGTGGTGGTGGTGATGATGATGATGATGATGATGATGATGATGATGATGATGATGATGATGATGATGATGATGATGATGATGATGATGGTGGTGGTGGTGGTGGTGGTGGTGGTGGTGATGATGATGATGATGATGATGATGATGATCGTATTGGGGGTAAAACAGTTAAAGGTAAGAAGAAACGACGGATACGAACATAGTGAGGCAAAAAACGCTTATGAAAATGAAGAGGTCGACAGACATATATAAATAAGCTGACAAAAATACGTATTGATATAGTTAGATGCATATATATGAACAGTTTATATATATATATATATATATATATATATATATATATATATATATATATATATATATATATATATATACAAGGAAATTGTAGTTTGCTTGAAGCATTGCTGTTAAATATAAATGTAAGTTCGTAATCCGAGGCAGGAGCAATGTGATATAGGTACCGGAAGGTGGAACAGATGAACAAAAATAAATGAGAAGAGAAAATATGAATGGAATCTCAAATCAATTTATTAATATTTCACGGTTTAACGGTTTAAATACCAGAACAGTAAATATAAAAAAAAGTTTACTGTCAAGCAATTTAAAAGGTCCGGAAAAGGTAAACTTTAATTTTCGAGAGTGGAACCTCTCATTATCAAAATATCAAAAATATGACCGAGTCGTCGAAAAGGCGAGATGGATATATATATATATATATATATATATATATATATATATATATATATATATATATATATATATATATTCTTTCCAAGTATGATCTAAGGTTAATATCCGATTCTAACTCTGCCTGACGAGATCTCAGTTCATAATAGCTGTTGATCGATAACATCGACATGCCAGTGTCGCAGCTTTTGTACATGTCTGTGTAAATAAAAATAATCATATATATATATATATATATATATATATATATATATATATATATATATATATATATATATATATATATATATATATATAAGGTTTTCATTAAAATATTTAGTGAAAAGAAAATATATATGTATATGTATAAATTAAATGAATGTTGAATGCATTTTAATTTTTTCAGCCTGACTGTGGAAGTTTATATACTGATGAAGCCTCCTCATGAATTATGTGTACATCATCATAATATATATTCTTGAAAAATGCAGAAACAATTGTTTGTATATAAAAGTGTTTTTGAAGGAAATATGAAATGTGTCTCTGAATAACCCAGGTTCACATGACGGTATGTATATATATATAAACAATAATAAATATTAAAACGGGACTTATCTTAACACTTAAATATTTATTATTGTTAAAAAGCTCTATTCGAAAGGATATCGAGCACTTTTTGCGTGTAAGATCTGCTGTCCTGGATCGGATCTGTTCCGACTGATTGATTTTTTATGTTATATATATATATATATATATATATATATATATATATATATATATATATATATAATAGACTCTCCAGTCGATTTCGACGTATGAGTGCCCCGCGCGTGAATTTCAATTGCAAGGGTTACGCAATCTCCAACAACCGCTCTCCTGAGTCGGCATTGCTTGATTCCAATGGCAAATA
>OY744531.1:28094608-28109608 GCA_963556195.1 Sepiola atlantica | reverse complement strand
TTGGAAAATGAAGTCGTTAGACTCTTCCTCACTCAACTTATCCATTAACCAGTTACCCAGCATGTCTAGGTAGCGTCACCATTGACTGTTGCTCTTTCAAAGAAGAATGGTCCGTAGACACCTTCTTTGGACATGGCCTCTTTTCGAAATTTTGTGCGAAATGCACGTTGAACACGTGTCCATGATTCAGTTTTTGAAAATTCAAGGACACAAAATGCTTTTTTTCTGGTTGAGTGAACGCAATTACTGGGCTTGCAAAGATATGAAGAAATCATTAGTATTATTAAACTTAATGAATTTAGCTTTAAAATGGTACCAGTTTCATCTTACTACCATTCATAGTCCAGCAGATATGAGGACTTGAAATGTGGCCAAGACTTTTAGAACACCCTGTATATTACTGAACAAGCAATTATTTAGTCAGCCGGTCTGGAAACAAACAAAGAATACCACAAAGTTAAAAATGAGATTCATTGTGGAATTCTTTGTATATTTACAGTCCTGCGGACTAAATAATAGCTTGTTTAGTATTATTATTCGCTAAAACGATAGCATCAACAGAAAAAGAAGCTTAATACATACTATACTGCATACTGTCGAAAATAATTTTCAATATTAAACACACACACACACACACACATATATATATATATATATATATATATATATATATATATATATATATATATATATATATATATATATAGAGAGAGAGAGAGAGAGAGAGAGAGAGAGAGAATTATAAAAAGAAAAACTATACACACATTAAGGTTGTACACATAATAACTTATTTCGACCCCTTTAATTAGGTCTCCTCAGATGTATAGACAACCACGTCAAAAAAACCGAATAATGAGAGAAATTGATCGTCTTAAAAAGATAAATTCACTTTTATGATTGGTCTATGTAAAAAGGAGGTAAATGTTAAAATAATCGAGGAGGAGACCTAATTAAAGGGGTCGAAATAAGTTATTATGTGTACAACCTTAATGTGTGTATAGTTTTTCTTTTTATAATTCTGTTTTGCTCTGTTTAAATTACATTGAGCTCTGTTATTCAAATTCTCTACACAAAATTGAAATCTACACACTATATATATATATATATATATATATATATATATATATATATATATATATATATATATACTAGTGTTCACCCTTCGTCAAAAGTGTAGAAAAACATGTTTCGCCAGTGTTTGCATTTGCTACTTATCTGGATATATTGCTAAAATATTCATATAAAATCATAGAATTACGTGAGTAACTGAATTTTTCCTATATAAATTATTATTATTATCATTTCTGATGACCTAAAGGAAACGAAACACATATCGTTGACTTTTTATTATAGAGTGGGGGATTTCTTTCCGAATTCATTTCAGGCGGCGGGGTAAGTCTAAAAGTGGTTGTCTGATTTGCTTTTTGCTTTCTGGCTTCCCCTCACCTCTTGAAATGGTTTCGTCCGAAGGCCAGAATAAACGGCTCGTCTTTTACTCGCTAACTTTTGCGTGACGGAATGGAAGTACATATATTTATTTATATGTATTACTAATGGAGATTTTGTATCTGTCTGTCTTGATCCGAAACTATACTATTACTTCTATTAATGCTTGACTATTTTACTATCTTTCAATGCTTTAATTCATGGAGTGGGAGGTAGTGTAGTATCAGTTCTGTTGCCATGAGACCATCCTCCTAGGCATCACCTTCTCATTGTTTGGGGGCGCGGTAGTGTAGGATCTCTTCTGTGGTCATGATACAATCCTCCCACGGATTGCCTTCTTCTTATGGGGGTAGTGATATACTAGAAAAAATATACAAATATATACACATTGGTCTTTATTATAGAGTGGGATAATATATATATATATATATATATATGTGTGTGTGTGTGTGTGTGTGTGTATGTATGTATGTATGTATGTATGTATGTATGTATGTATGTATGTATGTATGTATGTATGTATGTGTGAGCGGGAGAGGGGAGATGTGAGTCGACTTAAGTAGACACATTCGAGCCGAGATCGAATCGACTGAGTGATAAAAATAAAAATCAAAACGACTCAAAATCGATAAAGTGATAAATCGTCCGTCTGTTAAAAGCGATTGATATTCATCGTTCTCAGCTGCAGCGGCGGCGGCGGCGGCGGCGGCGGCGGGGGTGAGGATAGTGGAGGAGAAGATGGACTTTTGATCGGTTCTGCATGAAAGAAGAAAGCCCAGACAATTTCCAAAGATTTTGGCACCGGAGAAAGAAGGAGAGAGAAAACAAAAAAAAAGGGAAGAAAAAAAGAAAAATATGTACACAAAAAAAAGACAAACGAAGAAAAAGAGTCTATCGTGGCTTATATGTTAATCTCGGCCAGCAGAATAAATCCTTGGTCTTGCCAAAGGCGTGACCAGTGACCCTCATCCTTCCCCCGTACCGCCCTCCCTTCTTTTCCTTTTCCTTCGGTGCTGAACTAGGCCATACGTTTTCGTCCGCCGGATGCGAATCAAATTCACTGATGTAGTCAGCCGTCTGCTGCTGAGTGACTTCGTAGAGAGAAGCCAAATATTTATTGATATTTACACCGTGTATGACACAAGGCCAGAAGTGGAGAGCTCAAACAAAGGGCAGTCAAGACATTGTTTGAGAGGACTTCGACTATTGGCCAATGAAAATAATAGCCCGAGAGGGAGTAACAATAACAACAAATTCTTAGTTAGCTAGAGTAAACACTACTTAGATGTAAAAGCAATTGCAAACAATAAATCCACGCATTTAGCCTGATGATTTCCTGCAGGAATGAAACATTGACGTCTTTGTGTAGCTCACTTGCCATATATATTTTTTCATTATATATATATATATATATATATATATATATATATATATATATATATATATATATATATAAATATTAATTATTTATTACCTACAGACATCCATGTTTCATGCTTACGCAATCTTCAGTGTAGGAAGTTAATTTCCGACGGACGGCGGGCGCGAACTCCGATCACAAATCGCCACTGATTCGCAGTCAAGAGCGTTTCCAGTTGGCCATCACAAATCAGCTTAGAATTAAGGAGGAATTTAACTTTGTAAATACGAAGTCAACGGGTATTTTACAACGAGCAGCGAATAGTGATCTACAACAACAAACAGCAATGAAGCTAGTAGAACTACTTGTTATTAAACTCACTCAGAGTGCCCGGATTAAATAAAGGGGGATTTTAATAGTATTTATTACCTACATATATATATAGTGCGTCGGAGTATGTTGAAAAGAAATTAATAAAGTTCTCGATCGCAAAAGTGAGAGCTTAAATGCAAATTATTTAGTTAAAACTATATTACATATTTCAGAGACGTGCCATGGTTTCATTGACATGGATTGACCGTTTTCCGTTTAAAAAGGCCGTTAGAGTTCATTTCAATCATCACCGACTCACGAAATGAAAACAAATCGAAGAATGGAGTTCAAAGATAACCGGTAGCGTCTACCGGTGAATTCGTTCAAAGCGTCCCTTTTGGAGAAAGTACCGAGTCAATAGGGGCGGACTGTATGTTTATATGTGTCTTGATCGGAACTAAGTATTATTTAGAATAATTTAATAGTCGATAGCGGGTGTCTTATTTTACCCTGCTTCAATATAGGTATTCATATTTAGGAATGATTGTGTGTGGTGTAGTTTATTCGTCGGTGAGTGGGTTAGATTTTGGGTGGAGGTGTATTCCTGTTATCAAAGGGTGTAAGTGTTATATTCATACTATTTGGGGGGGTGCTTATATTTGAGGTTAAACTGTTGTTATAATTGTAGTTCATTAGCTATGTGGGGCTTGGTGCTAATGGAGGGATATTCTTATCAGTTAAAAAATGTCCTTAGGGTGTCAAATAAAGCGGGTGGGTCAATGTAAGCTAGCTTTCATCGTCATGTGCGTGGTGGCTGTATGGGGACAGGTGGGTTACTTGTATTTAATTAATTATGTTAGGGTTTTCTAATAACGTTTATAAGCATATCAAAAAGTCTGGGTGTATCAATCTTGGTCATATTTTTTTTTCTTTTTATTTAAGGATATTCGATAAATATATTTCTAGGTATGTAACTAGTACGATTTAATATATTTAATATATTTTTAAAAATTTTAAATTGGATGTGATAAGATATCTAATGATTTATGTTATTTGTAATAGGTAGGGATTACGGGGGTGCGAGTGTGGGTAATATTTCGGTTGGTAGGAGAGATGTAGATGTGATATGTATGATATATCTGAGGGACGGGGGTTGTTACATTGTATATAAAGAATTAATTTGATAATAATTGGAAAGGTCTTTGGCGAGGGGGGATAGTCCTTATATGTTTCATATGATGTAGAGTTCTTTAGATATGTATGTGTTTTCGTTGTTAGTCAATTTGGCTAGTAGAAATTTTCTTCTTTGGGGGCATTATTTGAAGACCTCAGTTTTGATGTTCATACAGATTATGGAAAGGTTATTGATTGCCTGTAGGATTGTGAATTTTTCAGTGGTGCATAGTAGGCAATTGCTACAAGGCTTTTGTTTATCGATGATCAACTATTTAATTTCATAGGGAGTACTGGACTAATTTAGCGTTTTTCCTGGATATTTGTTATTGTGGGCGTACAGCTTCTAGTTGTAAGTTCTTTGAGTCATTCCTATGTAAATTTCTTCTTTCTTGGAGTTACCACCGGATATGACTTTGGCTACGTACACTATAAATCTGATTGTGAAACCCCTTAGTACAACCGGACATTTTTTTATTTTCATGAATGGATCTTATGGTAATTTAGGGTTACGGTTTTCTGTGGGAAATGCATAAAAAAAATTGGGGGCTTTTTATTTCTAGAGCATTTTAATCAGGAAGTGATCTGACGATCTTCTGACGAGCTGCATTAAAGTAAGATTTTGGTAATTATGTGTTTATTCATGGTTGTTCGTTTCTGCGTGAAACAATTGTCAAGAGTTACATTAAATTTTGTATTGAATTCGGCAACTAAAAATAAAGACTTCATCATTGGAATTTCAAATACAATTGTTTACATATATATGCTCTATTGTTAAATGTTAACTTCTATCGAGATTTAACATTGAACAGTTCTGGTAAATTCGTCTTAAAATATTTATACACAAATATATATATACACAAATATATATATATATATATATATATATATATATATATATATATATATATATATTTATATATATATATATATATATATATATATATATATATATACAGGGTGGGCAAAAATAAGGGTCCTATTTTTAAAAATTCATAACTTTTTTATTTATTGATTTTTTTATTATTTTTTTTTAGAATAAGTAAAGGACCCCTTCCGAAGCAAGCATGAGCCGTATTAGCCCTAAGGAACGTACCCTCATTTAGAAAACATTATTTTTGCTTAAAAAACTCAAAACAGTGTAAAAAACAATACTTTAGTTTTTGTAAGTTTTAAGAAGTGTTTTTCGGCTAAAATTTGTTTTGTTTATTTCAAAAAATCTCGGAAGGGTCAGTCTACACACACATAAAGTTTGGTGAGTTTAACTTTTATTTTGTGGAAGTTATTCAAATTCAAGTTATTCAAATTTAAAGATAGGACCCTTATTTTGGCCCACCCTGTATATATATATATTTCAAAGATTTCAAAGTATGGGCGGTAGAACTTGGCTAGTTCTGCTTGGGGGGGGGGGGCAGAGCATTTTGACTGAATTGTTTTTAAATCCCCGAAACAGTCGCTCTGGTAGTCAACTGGCGAGCCCTCACTACTCTAACTAATTAATACTACCAAAACTCTAAAAATAATTTGTGTATTTTATATTTTTTTATTTTCCCCCTTTTTAATCACTTTTGTAATCAATTTAGTTTTATGTTGTGTCTATGTCTACATTGTTTTTTTCTGTTTTACGTGACAGATAGTACTATCTTCACTATATATATATATATATATATATATATATATATATATATATATATATATGAATAAATGTTTTGAGGTACAAAACTTATAAATGCATTTAAAAAGGATACGCAGAAATCTCTCAGAGGCCCTTTCAACTATCATCTCGCCAGGAGAAAATCGATAGTTTTTAATCAATAATATCGTCGAAAGAAAGAGCAAATATTTAGGCCTGTAAAATGCCCCATTTATTGTAAATTACCTTGGATAGGGAGAAATAGTATTAAACTAGGTAAACAGATTGTTGATAGCATTAGTAATTGTTTCTACTCTGTTTCCTTACGATTAGTTTATGCTACTAGACCTGCTTTTCCTTCCTTTCGTAAGGATAGTGTGCCCTATACAAATTATAGTAATATTGTATACCAATTTAAATGCCAATGTGATGCTGGCTATATAGGGAGCACTTCCTTGCATTTGCAGACCCGCATCAACCAGCACGTTCCATCAAAAATACGCCAGGGAAGGGTAGGATCCTTGTGTTACCCCTCCTCTAATTCTTTCGACTCTGCTATTGGCCAGCATTTGGTTGAAAACTATAAAATAGACCGTTTTGAGGTCTTACATAGACCAGATTCCAAGAACCATTTGAAAATATTGGAATCTGTCTCTATCGCTATTCGCAAACCTTCCTTGTGTCGGCAGAAGGAATTTGTCAGATCGCTAAATCTCTTTGGGGAACTTTGAACCCTCCTCCCTTCTCTTTCTCCCCACCCTAACGTAGTGCCTTTTAATCGTTTTTTAACGAAATCATTAAATTCACTTCTTTTAATCGCTCCATCGTTAATTTTGGCACATTCAATTCCCGGTTTGCTATATATATATATATATTGGTACAGAAAAATTAGTACAACATTAGTACCGTCGGTTTCAAGCTCAGAAGGACTTAACCATCCGGCTCTATTTAGCTTATGTTGTAACCTGTTTCAGAAATGTGAAGTCACGTGTCACTATCGTTTGGATGAGTTATTTTCTTAGAGTATTGTGTATATTTGTTTAAAATTAGTGTTAGGGAGGTTTAATAAGGTTTGAAAAATGAGGGGGGGGGGTGAAATGTAACAGTTGAGATTGTAAAATGGAAAAGATTTAAAAAATATAAAAAATAAAAAATATTTCTATACAAACCCCGTGAGTCAATGTTTATGAGAAGCGTAAATTTGTCCGTTACTGTTTTAATATATATATATATATATATATATATATATATATATATATATATATATATATATATATATATATATATATATATATATATATATATAAATGAAAGAAGAGAGATAAAGATGTGCGGTTGACAAATTTATTTCATCTTCGATTGTTCAATGCGAGGTGTACTCGATGAAAACATGTTTATTTTTCTTTCCTTAAGCCAGGCTTTTCAAAGATTAAAATCTTATTATCAGAGGAATTACATAGATGGATAAGTTGGCAGGAGAATAGCCAAAATTACAAAAATTGACAAATTTAAGTAACAATACAAAGTAATGGAAAGTAAATGTGTGTGTATAAAAAGGTTATCAAAATATAGAGTCTGTCCAGTTAGTGAATGTCTGTTGACAAAGTGTCCGGTGACGAAAGATTTAAATATGAAAAAGGGATTTCGTAGATATATATATATCTGGTACCTAAGGTACTTAAGCTTTATTTTTTATTTATTTATTTATTTTTTAATGCAACTTTAATTCCTATATAATTTTATTGCTAGCTACCATATTGCAGAATGGTTCTTGGGTGTAGTGTTTAAATAGTATTATTATTATTATTATTATTATTATTATTATTATTATTATTATTATTATTATTATTATTATTATTATTATTTCATTATTATTATTATTATTATTGTTATAATTAATGTTATTTGATATGCAAATTACCATATCATACTGTAGTCTTAAGGGTAATATATTATTATCATTATTATTATTTTATTATTATTATTATTATTTATTTATTTATTTATGTATATATTAGGGAAATTTTAAGCTGAATCATTTCGACACTTGATTATTGGGGAAATGGTAGTTTAATCAGTACCATTGGAGAGCCATGAATATTATAACTGTCCTGTTTTTAAATCTCCGATACAGTTACATGGTAAACAGCTGATGATCCCCGTGTTAATATTAGACGCTTAAGGTCTCCTGTTTTTGTTTCACTGTTAGATACTTAACCCCCCCCCCCTTTTTTTTAATTTTAGTTACTTATTTTTTTAAAATTATTTATGAATTTTCCAACGAATGTTAAGTCTGCAATATCTTGGATTTAGTTAGTTTCTCTGGGAATTAAAACTGCATTTTACTTTTTTTTTCTTTTGTTTTATTGTTAAAATGACTTAAAGCTTCTTTAGACTATATATATATATATATATATATATATATATATATATATATATATATATATATATATATATATATATATATATATATATATATATATATATATACTTCAACCAAAGATAAATAATAAGCTTGGTAATAAAAGTAAAGATTTCTCAATTTTCTCTCATCTTTATACACAAAATCTGACTTGTTTTTTGCAACATCGTTGCGTTTGTTTGTTTGCATTGTGCATCGTTGTTGGTTGTCATTAACGATCTAGTTTTTTTTATTATTTTGAACCTGATCGACGATAAACACTATTCATATCTGCAACAACAATGGGGCGTCGAAAAGCCTGAACAGATGATAAAGGCGCTGTTATAATCACAGAATCTGCTAAACCCTAAAATAGATCAAGGGATCCATCACTAAGGACAAAATAATCAGATACTAGAATTTACAAGATTATCACTGCGAGAGATTCGAGGAATATTGGTCGTAGAAGATTGGACAATCAAGCACGTCTATTTTCACCACAGCTGGTCGTCTTGGTGTACCACAACTCACAAGGAATGACACTTTTGGGACCATTGCTTCCGTAACAGTTCTACTGAAAGTGTCCCCTCTTATACCAACAGATTTAGAATGGAATGGGTAAGAAAATATTTAAAGATGGGCATGAGTCACGTTTTTTTTTTCATTGATGAGACCCAGGCGACACTTGATGGACATGACGGCTGTGCAAATGTTTGGATGTATTTCGGAGACGAATGCCACGATCGTCTAAAGCGTCAACCACTGGGTGAAGGAGTCATGATATGGGCAGTATACGGTGGTAGACTTGTTAGTCCTATCAGAGTATCTGAAGGAGTAAAATTTATATCTGCCGCCGATTGTAATCTATTCAAAAAATATTTGGTATCTCGATTAGATGACATACCTGTTTCGCTTCTACTGGACCTTGTTTTTATGTATGACAACGCCCTCTCCACCTTTTCTCGAGATATACAAGCATTTTTAGCCAGTTTAGACATCCAAGGTGAAACGTCAATGATCTGGACGCCATCTTTCCTTGATTTAAACCCGATTGAAAACAGTTTGGCTATAATCAAGAAAACGTTTATGCCAATGGGTGTCAATTCTCATCGAAAACTATCTGACCCAAAAACTGTCTCACATGACACTATTAAGAAATTAAATTGACTAATTCCTTTAGTGCGAGACTTTTCGATGTAACAAAAATCCGTTGGCGTCATGTGGATAAATAATGAAATTATTCAGTAAATATAATTGTGTTATTACAACTATTTGATAAGTAAAGTCTGAATTGATTTTATTATGTGTGTTTATTCCTTATTTACACAAACAAAGGTTAAAAAATGGGTTGTTTTCATTGAAAACTAAGTTACCTATGGTACGTCAAAATTAAGTTCCAATAATTTTCTTTTTCATTATTAAAATACTAAATTCTCACGTTTTTCATCACGTGCCAGATTTTCTGAGAAAAAAAATTCAGAATTGATTCACAGGTAATAGAGAAATATTTACTTGAATAACCAAGCTATTATCGCTGGTCGGAGTATATACATTTAAATTTGTAAATTGAAACTCTTTTAGAAACCAGTGAAATGCGAGGACTTATTTTTAAATGAACATATTATTTATTTAAAATTCAAATTTTCGATTCACAGAAGAATCCTCATCAGGATAATAGACAATATTTTTTTCCTCTGTTTTTTTTTAAACGACATGATGTCGCTTGGTCTTGTGCTTCAGTTTTAACCAGGGCACACGACTTGAGGACATTATTACACAACGAGTTTCGTTAACAACTGAAGCACAAGATCAAGCGACACCATGTCGCTTAAAAAAAATAGGAAAAAAATTGTCTATTATCCTGATGACGATTCCTGTGTGAATCGAAAATTTGAATTTAAATAAATAATATGTTTATTTAAAATAAAAAGTCTTAGCATTTTACTGGTTGCTAAAACTGTTTCATATATATATATATATATATATATATATATATATATATATAGAGAGAGAGAGAGAGAGAGAGAGAGAGAGAGAGAGAGTTTGTCATAATCGTCAGTGAAAACAATAATAGAAAACTACGTAACATTATGACGATAGAAAATCGTACATGTTGCTGTGGTCTAGTGGTAAAACGCCACACTGCAGACTTTCCTATCGAGGGTTCGATCCTTGCCTAGGTTTGCCATGCTTATGACGACTGATAGCCAGAAAAACGTGTCCATGGATTACTTTTATGTACGCAAAACTAAATATATATATATATATATATATATATATATATATATATATATATATATATATATATATATATATATATATATATATATATATATATATGAAAAAATGTAATAATGAAAAACTAGAGTTAAATACTTTACAAATTTATTATGGGGTGCTTAAACAAGGAATATAATAAAATGACCTTTAATCCAAGAATTTTCAAAGAATTACTCGCATGCCTGGAAGTTTAGTAATTTATTGTTTATTTTACTTCTGAAGATAAGAGAAATTCTTTGAAAAACCATATATTAAAGGTAATTTTATTATATTCTTTGTTTAAACACCTAATAATAAATTTGTAACTTCACTTTTTTAATAATTCCATTACTTTCTATATCCTAATATCGAGCTTTTTCTTATCAGAATAGAATCTAATATAAAATCATTATCTTTATATTATTAAATTATATATATATATATATATATATATATATATATATATATATATATATATATATATATATATATATATATATATATATATATATATATGGATAAATTATTTATTTTAAACTAAATGTTACATATTTCAGAAACATACAATGGTTTCATTGACATGGATTAATCTTCTATCGTTCAGAAAAGGCCGTTAGAGTTAATTCAAGTCATAAGGGACTCCCGAAATCAAAACCAATCGAAAAATAGAGTTAAACGATCACCGGTAACATTTTCCGGTGAATTCGCTATAGCGTCTTGTTTGGAGAAATTACCGAATAAATAATTTGTATTTTAGGTCTCACATTTTTGTAGATCGAGCACTTTATTGATTTTTTTTTACATATCCTGAGGCACTATATATATACATATATATAGTAAGCTATGAAAATATATGTATGGCAATTAAGCTACACAGAGGCTCCCGCGTTTCATCCGCGGGGGTAATCTTCAGGCTAAAATGAATGGGGTTATTTTTGCCAGGTGTTTTTATATACACGGCTAGCTAGTTAACCAATCGGATTCTTTGTTGTTCTCTCAGCCAATCGTTGGGCTTCTCGCGAACAAAGGTCTTGTTTGTGTTACTTGCTATATCCAGTTCTATTGTTCTGTTTTCTATAGATTGGCCTATATCCTGTTCCTTTTGTTGTGTCAATATAATGGGTGAATTTATTTTAACACGTGAAGAATTCTGGGTAATTAAGCTTATCTTAGTATTGATGGAAACGATTTATAAATAAAGACTAAACATCTTCCACAAAAACACCGAAGTATAACAATTTTAATAGTTGGTTGAATGGATGGCTGAGTTTTCTGATGATTTTGTAGTGTTGCAGAGACTATATTGACATAAAAATGTTGTTTGACACAAGACAATTGAAACGGACCGTAAAAATATATCTCACAGAAATGTTATGTTTTTTTGAAATGTGAAAAAATAAAAATAATAAAATAAAACCATGATTATTGGAATATAATATGAACTGACTTATATTTGCTCTGTTATCACTAATTGATAATCATCGAGCTGAATTTTTTAAGGAGACTGCAAAGTAAAAGGATCTGATAGTATATGCTAATACATATATTGCCATTAATAATTATATATATAATAATTATATATATATATATATATATATATATATATATATATATATATATATATATATATGTATATATATATATATACAGATTTTAATCAGACATGGACCAGTGGTTTCTGACAAGAAAAGGGTTTAAATCCCCAATTCCGTTTTCGTCAGCATAGTCTGAAATAGTAAAATGATGGAATTTCTTCAAAAAACATTTTTAACCGTTATGAAACGCTATGCACAAAGAATTTGAAATGAAGAGGTGGTGAGACGCTTAAATCAGAAAAATAGCCGTTAAGTAAGAGATTCTATATTATTTAAAAATAAAAAATAAAAAATAAAAAATATTACGCTCTTAATTTAATTTAATTGAGCACTCTGCTGGTATTTCCCTTTTATTCTTTTTTGAGTATACCTTTATACTTTATATATATATATATATATATATATATATATATATATATACATATATATATATATATACAGTATGAAAATATATTTATGGTAAGTAAGGTACACAAAAATGTTTATGTTTCATTTCCAAAGGAAATCATCAAATATAAAACCAATTGCAAACAATACATCCAATCGTTTAACCTGATAATTTCCTTCTGGAATGAAACATGAACGTTTCTGTGCAGCGTATCTGTCATAAATATAGTTTCATACTACTAAGCTCTACTCACGTATTGAACGCTTAAAGTAAATACTAAATATATATATATACGCAATATATTATATAATTTTATGTGTATATACATGAAATAATAAACTATATACATATATATTAACATACATATATATATATGTATATATATGTATGTATATATATTATTTATTATTTCATGTATATAAAAAAAACTTGACACCTCCAAAGCATGTGAGCCTGATCTTATACCAGTAATAGTAATAAAGAAATGCTCTGCTGAACTGGCCCCTGTCTTCTCCGAACTCTACAACAAATGTCTTTCCGAATCTTGCTTCCCTGACAGCTGACAGCTGGATAATTGCCTCTGTGGTACCAGTCTTCAAGAATTCTGGAGATAGAACTGACCCATAGAATTATCAACTCTGTCAGTCTACTCCCACTCTTCGCTAAAATATGTGAATCTCTAATCAATCTAGCGATAGTCCGGCATCTTGTTAATACTAAAATTCTTTCTGGCCATCAGTATGGATTTAAACAAGCAAGGTCTACTGCGGATATCTTAACGGTCACCCATACACTGGACAAGGCAGGTGAAGCTAGGGCGGTAACGCTTAATATATCAAAAGCCTTTGACAAGCTATTGCATAAAGGTCTTCTGATAAACATTAATTCATATGGTATTACTGGATGAATATTTAATATAACCAAAAGAAAGATCCAGGTTGTCATCGATGGCCATTCATCAAAACAAAATGATATAAATGCAGGTGTACCCCAGGGATCGATCCTTGGACCTTTATTGTTCCTATTTTCATAAACGACCACCCTGATGACATTGTGTCTGCGATGGGTATATTTGGTGACGACACCACGCTCTACTCTCGTCATGTGGGTAAAACGGACGCACACATATCCGAGGCAATGGCTGAATCCTGAGAAAGTGACCTCCACTCTCTAGTGAAATGGGATCATAAATGGATGGTAACATTTAATACTGCTAAAACAAAGCTCCTTTCCTACAACAACTACAAGAAACCTCTTCAACCACCGATTGTCATGACTAATAACACCCTACCTGAGAGTCCAACGTTCAAACTACACGGCCTAACATTCCCAGGTAACATGAATTGGAACAAACACATTGCCAAGGCTGCTGCAAAGAAAGTGGTCTCCCTCTACTGTGTTAGAAAACTTCTCACGCCTGACAGTATTTTATACCTCTACAAAACCACCATCCGCCCATGCATGGAATATTGTTGTCACATCTGGGCTGGTAAACCATCCACCAGTATTTCCCTCTTAGACAAGGCCCCAAAAAAGAGTATCTAATCTAATAGGTCCCTCACTATCCACTAAGCTTCTAGCTCCTGTCCCATCGCCGCAATGTTGCATCCTTGTGCTTGTTTTACAAGTATTTCAATTGAAATGTGCTCCGATGAACTTGTTCTCTGGTGCCCCCTCGACGTAAATACAGTCAACTAACTCGACAATCAGCTAAATCCCATCCATTCACTGTGGAGGTCTCTAGATGCCGGAGAGCCTTCTACTCAAATAGCTTCTTTCCTCGAGCTGCCGGCCCTTGGAACTCCCTCCCTGCTGTCTGTTTTCCTGACTGTACCGACATGCAAAAATTTAAAACTAATGTGAACAAGCATCTCGCAATTTAGGATGACCCCCTAAACTTTCACCCTAATTGTCAATAGCCTTTTACGTCTACAGTGGTAACTTGCCTTATTTGGGGTGAACTAAGTTAATATATATATATATATATATATATATATATATATATAGAGAGAGAGAGAGAGAGAGAGAGAGAGAGAGAGAGAGACGGGGTTCTCAGACTCTTTGAAATAAACCGGTCGGGTTTCAATCAATGCTTGAAGCACTTGCCTGTCTAGCCACACTGATGAACTTTTATACAGCAAAATAAACTCTCTCCCTCTCTCTCTCTCTCTCTCTCTCTCTCTCTCTCTCTCTCTCTCTCTCTCTTTCCTCTTTCTCCTTCTCTCTCTCTCTCTTTCTCTTTCTCTCAGACACCTGACACGTTTGAGTATCCGTGACAACCAGTGTCAGGTCTTTGTGTATCTATTTTATCACCAGGCTGGTTCGCTGCATTATAACTCATCAGTTTTGTTGAACAGGCAAATACTTCATCGAAACACAACCGTCTATTTAACAGTCGGCGCTTCTAACTATTTGTGAGTCTGCGAAATCTCA
>OY744531.1:28029608-28089608 GCA_963556195.1 Sepiola atlantica | reverse complement strand
TTAACCTTAGATCATATTTGGAGAGACATGGTGTCTGAATCGTGGTTGAAGATACATCTGAAGAGACCAAGATAAGGTCGAAATAGACTATAATGTATACAACCTAAATGTGCATCTAATTCATCTCATCTTCAAATTTATATCTATATATATATATATATATATATATATATATATATATATATATATATATATATATAGAGAGAGAGAGAGAGAGAGAGAGAGAGAGAGAGATAGATAGATAGATAGATAGATAGATAGATAGATAGATAGATAGATAGATAGATAGATATAATTTTACGTAGATAACAGTTATCCATGGCTACGTGTGTCTTGGTATGTACCGGTCATCATCATAGCTGACTTGACCGGTAGATACTGAGAAACACTTGTCCATGGATAACTTCTATATACGTTAAAATTGAATATATAAATAAATATAATCGAACGCGTCCCTTTTATGGGGCGACGTAATGCAGACATTGTATGTAAATAGAGGTAGCCCCTTATCACGTAGAAAGTGAGTCAAATACATGGTAGCCTTCTCACGCTGTCACTATCGCCAATAAAAAAAAAAAAAAAAAGAGATAGATAGATAGATAGATAGATAGATAGATAGATAGATAGATAGATAGATAGATAGATAGATAGATAGATAGATAGATAGGGGTACAAACACATACAAAATAAATGCACAGTTTTTAGGGGGGGGCTATTCTAGGGATAAAGGGGCAAATGATACAGAAAGAATGTTTGAGGTATGTATCAATTAGAAGAGTATTTATTTACCTCCTCTCCAGGAGGTTAGGCACAAGGCCAGTTTTATCTTACTCCCACAAGTAAGATGTGACCCAAGGTCGGGTCGGAAAGTGGGGTTTGAAAAGCCAGCGCCCGAGAAAGTGAGCATTCTGGCCATTAAAAATTGCCTGGGCAGCCCCGTCGGCATTCCCCGGTAGGGGCACCTCAGGCAGTAAGCAATGACATTACTCCTCCCCAAAGAGGGGAGGTAAAGCCTGGGAGGGTGGACCGCCTAGAACTGCACAGGACCGACCCATAGACCGGCGTAAATCAAGCCCCGAAGGCCAAGATGATACCGGTCTATAGGGTGTAGTATCCATCGGAACAGATACTACACTTTGATCTTAACCAAAAGGCCAAAGTAGAAAGTAAACTTTCGGTTTACTTTCGGCAACCTCGCAACTCTTGCTTCCCTTATGTTGTCCTCTAGTCCTCACATTCCATGACCGATGTTTCTGACAAAGGGGGAAGAATTGCTGTTGGGGGTCGGAATCTATCCACCTAACACTTATCGTTGGCTAGTTTATCACCTTGAAGTAGTATTTTTTTTTTAGCTCCTTACATCAAGTGGCTCATTGCCTTGTTTGGAGCGATTTCCATAAAAAAAAATTGAAAAGTTTGAAAAATAAAAATTGTATCGTCTGGAGATTTTTGGACGTATAGGATAATGTAGAAACGTCCGTCCAGGTTGCGTGAAGTTAGAAGAGAGTTATCTGCCCATTTTAAGGAATTGCGATGGGTAATACCTTTTTTATGAGGTTGGTAGAGAGAAACACTATAAAGGAAATAATATCTGAAACACGAAGGAAAAAGAATGTATGGTGAAAGGAAGAACAGCAAACATGTTTAACATTAATAAACTCATATTTATTTAGAACTAGGTGCACAGCATAAAATATACATGTGTTTCGAAGAAAGTTGAAGGTGAAAGTTTGTTCTTGTGTTTACTTGTGCCTTGTTGAGTTTATGCGTGTGATGTATGTGTCTGTGATGTGCGATGTGTTATGTGTGTGTCTGTGATGCGTGATGCGTAATGTGTGATGTGTTTATCTCTTTTTTTTCTTTTTATCTTTCCGTTTTTGCTGGAGATGGGGCATCCTACCGGATGCTAGACATTTACCGGCTATTTCAGACACTCCAGCCAAGAGATCATTTTTAAGATTCTAAACGTCCCTTTAAGTGCAATTGTTTTTATTTCTCTTGCACTCGGTTCACCGGGTATACTCGCCAGATAGCTTTTGAAATTATTTTTTTATTAGTCCTGTTGCTGGTATGATGGAGATTTTCCTAAGATTCCAGTTTCATTTCATGTGTGTGTGGGGGAGTGTGGGGGGGTAAAAATGGATACGAATGGAGGGTCGAACATGAATAACATAATCCATTCTCCCTCGAATGTTTTAAAGTCATATTTTGTCTGGTTATCGTAATCTGTTTGAAAGGCCTTCGTTCAGCTTATAGTCCGTGAGAAGTAGAGAAGGAGAAAGACAGTCATGTGATCGCCGTTAGAATGTTCAGAGCTAGAAGCGGTAGATTCGAATATGTTTGAGTATTCTTGTCCCCTACACGACTTATTTAGTTTTCCTTTGTTTTTTTATGTTGTAATTCCCCCCACAAATAACAAAAGTTAAAACTCTAACTAAACCTTAAAAGCCTTTGCCGAAAAAATAAAATAAAATAAAACGTAAAGAAAAAATATTTTTCCTTACGTTACGTTAAATAGCAGAGATTTGAGATATATTTGAGATCTGGGGACGGGAAAATCAGGACTGAGAATGACATAATAAGGGTAAAAATGATAAAGTGGAACATGTTTGATGTCAGTGAGGGTTTACAAGTGTTAGCCAATAACGGAAGAATTCTGGGATTCTCTCTCTCTCTCTCTCTCTCTCTCTCTCTCTCTCTCGCTCTATCTCTCTCGCTCTATCTCTATCTCTCTCATGCTTTCTCTTTCTCTGCCCGACAAAGTGGAGAAAAATGTAGGAAATACAGGGTGGGCCAAAACAAGGGTCCTATCTTTAAATTTGAATAACTTGAATTTGAATAACTTCCACAAAATAAAAGTTAAACTCACCAAACTTTATGTGTGTGTAGACTGACCCTTCCGAGATTTTTTGAAATAAACAAAACAAATTTTAGCCGAAAAACACTTCTTAAAACTTACAAAAACTAAAGTATTGTTTTTTACACTGTTTTGAGTTTTTTAAGCAAAAATAATGTTTTCTAAATGAGGGTACGTTCCTTAGGGCTAATACGGCTCATGCTTGCTTCGGAAAGGGGTTCTTTTACTTATTCTAAAAAAAAAAAAAAAAAATCAATAAATAAAAAAGTTATGAATTTTTAAAAATAGGACCCTTATTTTTGCCCACCCTGTATAATGTTTTTAAAAGCTATATATTTCAGCCTAGGCAGAGCCGACCCGACGACATGACTCTATTTTCTTTTAAAACCGGAAAGCCACTCATATCGGACGATACTTGTTCTTACTCTTTCACGCCATCAATTTGCTGTATAACCCTTAGTTCGCCGAAACCACAAGAAAAAAAAACGACAAATGCAGCTATTCTATTTTCCAAATGATCTCAGTCGAAACGTCAGGGAATCTTCGGTCGCGATACTTTACGCTTTATACCAGATCTGGGACGGATGATAACAAGTTGTAGGAACGAGCCCCTAGAGACCGCTTGAATGTTCCTTAGCGGTATTTATCTACCTCCCACAAAGTAAAATGTGACACAAGGTCGGAAAGTGGGATTTGATAAGTCAGCACTCTAGAGGAAGAGCACTTATGACCGTCAAAAATGCCTGGGTAGCCTCGTCGGCATTCCCCGGTAGGGGCGTCTCAGGTGATTAGCAATAAACTAACCCCTTCTCAAAGGGTGAGAAGGCAATGCCTGGGAGGGTGGACCTCCTAGAACTGCTCAGGACAGACCCATAGACCGGCGTAAATCAAGCCCAGAAGGCCAAGACAATACCGGTCTATGGGGTGCAGTATCCATCGGAACAGATACTACACTTTGATCCCGGCCAAAAGGCCGAGCTTAGCTATCATTGAGACAACTCCATGTCTATCATGACGTCACCCCGCAACGTCTAAGTGTTGATGAAAAAAAATGTCGACCTCGTGTGCAAGTAAAGAGAGACTTATTGAAATACACTTACAGTCTTTAGTTTTCTTTTTATGAAATTTTATAGTATGTTAAAGTATGTGTCCTGACTAACGGAAGAAGTCAACCAACCAAGAAAATCCTGCTCCCACCCTTGAACTCCATACGGCTGTTGTGTAGCGCGTCAGGGCTAGAGATGAACGTACGCGCGCAACGTCGATTACTGTAAAACAGCAAACGCGGCATTATGGAAAAACAGAATGACAGAATTTAATATATAGTTTCTAAAAACACGCACCAATAATTGTCCTCATCACTTCAGATCTGTACATCGCACAAAAGAAACCATCACGCGTACCAGCCATCTAAAGATGAAAATTTACTGGACCAAAGGAAATACTACATAACGCGGGAAATGGTTTTAAAAAATTGAAAATAGGAAACAAAGCAAGCCAAGACTATAAAAAAGGGTGAAGAAAGCGGAAAGAAAAATGTAAGCTGTTAAATGTCAGTCTATGTACTTGCTCTCCATTGCAAAAAAAAAGTTAGAGATTACGTCAATTAATGGTGGGTAATCCAGATATTGGTCCTGGTGGTCCTGATGCGACACGCAATCTGGGCGGGTTGAGCAGATTTCCTTCGAAGGCAGAAATTTCTAAGGAATATTAAATTTACAAGCGATCCCAGTCACATGTTTATCCCGCTCAGACGAGATCATTTTAACGACGTTAGTTTTGCAGTTTTTGTTGAGAGGTGTCGCCATCCTACAGCGTCTGGTATTCCCATCAAAATTCTCAGCCATCTAGTACTGACCAGGCTCAACGTCACTTAACTTCGATGATCTAACGAGAATCAGTGTGTCAACGTGATTATGATCGAAGAATGCACTCTGGATGATTATAAAATAGCGTCGATCACACCTGTCGAAATTCCCTGTTAGAGGCACCAATAAATTACCTCCTCCTTCGGGAGGAGGTAATGCCGGGGAAAATGACGCCTTAAGAGCAAACAGAACTATACTACAATCTAATGTTAGCCTGAAAGCTTGAAAATCAATATTGATGGATTCAAACGTAAGTACCATTCTCAGACGTTCAAAGGAAACTTTGCGTAGGAATAAGACGACAAAATTAAGGGCATTAAAAAAAAAGAATGAAATAAAGAAAAGTAAAAATAAAACACAATTATTGAAGTAGATTTTTTTCAATGTAGAAAGAAGAAAAGAAAAAAATAACCTGTGACTATATACTATATTGTTTGTCTGTTTGTTTGTCTGTTTGTCTGTTTGTTTGTTTGTTTGTTTGTTTTTATGCATGCAGAACGATGGAAGTAAATAAAAAATAAAAAATTGGCTGAACAAAAAAAATAAATCCCATCCATTCACTGTCGAGGTCCCCAGATGCCGGAGAGCTTTCTACTCAAATAGCTTCTTTCCTCGTGCTGCTGACCTCTGGAACTCCCTCCCTGCTCCCTGTTTCCCCGACAGTACTGACACGCAGAAATTTAAAACTAATGTAAACAGACATCTCGCTGCGCAGATCCCAATTTAGGTTGACCCCCACCAAAAAAAAAAAACCTTCTCCCTTTTTTTTCTCAGTAGCCCCTTACGTCTACCGTGGCGGCCTGCTTTGCAACGTTACTCTCAAGATATGTAAACTCATCGACATTATTTAGATAAGTCCCATTTAAGGTTAGAAATATTTCCATGTTGATCCAGGAGAATGTGCTCTGTTTTGCTAACTCTTCACCTTTGTATGTCCTAACCAATTGTCAATAAAAATTGACACCTACCAGTATCCTATACCTCTATAAAGCCACCATTCGCCCACGCATGGAGTATTATTGCCACATCGGGGCTAGTGCACCAACCACTTGTCTCTCCCTCTTGAATTCAAAAGGCATTTATTGTTCGCGAACCCGACTGTGTTCGCTATAACATAGTGTTCATCGGAACGTGTACAAAGAGGGTGTAAGTAGAACTATGTGTGCGCGTGTGCACGTAGAAAGGAAAACTAACCGAATTGTGTATGTGTGTGTGTTAGCGCACATGGAGGCAAAGTGGCAATTGAGAATGTGTATAAGAAAGTTTGTAAATGGTGTGTGTGTGTGTGTTCGTGCGCTGACAGGAAAAGTGTGCGTACTGAATAGAGTGTGTTTGCGTAAAACTAATATGAGCTGTTTGCTTTGAAAATGAGTTCACGAGAATGGTGTTTAACAATGTTTGAGTAAAAGGATGTGTACGTATGTGTGTGTGTCTGTTGGTATGTGTGTGTGTGTGTGAGTAGAGAAAATTCTTACGTACCAGAATAGTGTGCTTGTGTATGAGCGCACATATGATGACGAGATTTTTATCAAAGCAACCCCAAACCGATGTATGTGGTGTGTCGATGACGAGCCCACTGTATGAAAAAGAGGAATAGATTTGCCTGTGCAGCCCTTTTTATAGTCACTGATAGGAGCGCCGCCTGACGTCAAAGGATAGATAGCTCGTGTCTGAAAACCTTGTGGTGAGTCTGTGATTGTGTTCACAAAGGGAAATAATGCTACAGGTGCAAAAAAGAGCCTCTACCTTAATAGGCCCCGCACTGTCTACCCAGCTCCAGTCCCTCTCCTTGTCCCATCACCGCAATATTGCATCCTTGTGATTGTTTTACAAGTACTCCCACGGTATGTGTACCGACGATCTTACTACACTTGTATCCCCTTAAGGTAAATACCCCCCGGCTAACAGCAAAATCTCACCTCTTCACTGTAGAGATTCCTAGATGCCACAAAATTTTATATTCTAATAGCTTTTTCCTGGGGCTGCTTGCCTTTGAAATTCCCTCCCTGCTTCTCCGATCGTACAATCATGCAGACATTTAAATGTAATGTGAACAATCATCTTGCTGTCATAACCCGCCACTCATGTTATTTTCATATAAACCTGGCCCCTAATCACAGTAGCCTTTTATGTCTTAGTGGCAATATCCCTTGTTTAGGGTGAACAAAAAAAATTTTTTTTAACGAACTGCAAACGTTTATATCCCTCCCCCCACTAATTCTCAAAATGGATTCGTCCGTTTCAAAGATCAGGCGGTAAACATTACTATTGACGATAGAAAAGATTTTAAAAGAAATACAGTTGGAAATTAGTCAATTTTTATGTTAGTTATACGCAAATATGCCATACATTAGAAATAAAATTGTTTTTAACTCATTCTACAACTGTATTTCCTTTAAATATCTTTCATGTTACCAATAGTAACGTTTACCGTTTAAAAACCAATATAGAGTTCGGAAAATAATGCGATACAAAAATTGTGTATAGGCGATAAATATCGTTTCCTGTTGGCGTTTTTTTTTTTTTTTGTTAAATATTAGTAACTTTGGAACAATTTCGAGTCAAAATCTAATTAGTTTTACGCATATAAGCTTAAGAAGAACATACTTGAAATGTGTAAATAATCGCTAATGGAGTCTTCGAAGAAACGGAAGATGGAGAAGAAATGCTATATGCATATAGCATTTCTTATCCCACATCAAACTAAACTCACGGGAGAATTTTCGCTCTGCTTGTATTGATTTACTCCTCTCCAGGAGTTAGGCATAAGGCCAGTTTTTATCTTACTCCCACAAGTAAGATGTGACCCAAGGGTCGGGTCGGGAATGTGGGGTTTAAAAATTACCTGGGCAGCCCCATCGGCATTCCCCGATAGGGGCGCCTCAGGCAGTAAGCAATAAACTTACTCCTCCCCAAAGAGGGGAGGCAAAGCCTGGGAGGATGGACCTCCTAGAACTGCACAGGACAGACCCATAGACCGGCATAAATCAAGCCCTGAAGGCCAAGACAATACCAGTCTATGGGGTGCAGTATCCATCGGAACAAATACTACACTTTGATCTTAGCCAAAAGGCCAAGAAAGAGTATTCGCTCTGCTTGTATTATTTACTCCTCCCCAGGAGTTAGGCACAAGGCTAGTTTTATCTTACTCCCACAAGTAAGATGTGACCCAAGATCGGGTCGAGAAAGTGGGGTTTGAAAAGCCAGCGCTCGAGAGGTGAGCACTCTGGCCATTTAAAAATTGCCTGGGCCAAGAAAGAGTATTCGCTCTGTTTGTAACTAAGAAAACTCACATCGCCTCCAATAAAAGACCCCAGTTGCACGATCACCTAGCCTTTTATAGGGATGGCCATGTTTTCAATCTATATAATAATCTGATTTTTTTTTTAATCCTAAGGTTGTTTAAAAAAAAAATTAATTAACAAAAAGGTTAAAGTTCATCGGAAAAGTCCTTGGGAAATATCAGCTTACAAAAGAAGAAGGGGGTATTTTTACGTTAGATGTACGTGAAAAATAAAACCCTAATAAATAAACTAAAAATAGGGGTGGGACGTAATGAGTGAAAATTTCAGATTCATGCGAGTAGTATTTTTTTGTGTTCATTTATACATAAATAACACTAAACAATCAAACATTTTGAAAATTTTGCAAAATTCAGAAGGTGCAGGCCACTAGTTTTTGGCTATTTTACATTCATGAAAACCCTTTCACAGCCTGAAAATGGTCCTAAATTAAAGTACTATATCAGATTTAACCATCTATATCCATTCATAGCTTTTGAGGGTGTTTTAGGACCTGCAATGTCGCATGAAACCACTTTTTCACCGAAAGATGATGGATTTTGAGTCCCGTGGAGCCCTAACGGCTATTTTTGGCCTGCACCTTCTGAATTTTGCAAAATTTTCAAAATGTTTAGTTGTTTAGTGTTATTTATGTATAAATGAACACAAAAAAATACTACTCGCATGAATCTGAAATTTTCACCCATTACGTCCCACCCCTACTAAAAATTATAATCTGAAAAGTTTAGGGCTAAAGATTTTTTAAATAGTCACAAAAATGTTTGTAAGTTAGTAAACGCTACGTTTACCGATCAGTTTATATTTCAATATTCAGACAAATATATTTTTATTCTCCAGTTTCTCAGTCAAACTCTTTTCTCCATCCCGTCCATCTCCCTACGCCAGCCTCCCTTCGTTACCCCTTTTTTCTAATTCCCTCATTGATCGGCATACTCTCTTCGCTTATTTCTCCTTCCATTTATTTCCAGACGATCGCGTCTGAGTTCTGCCTTCGTAACAACAACAACAACAACAATAACAACAACAACAACAACAACAACAACCGCATTAAAAAAAAACCTTTTTTCAACCCAACGAAGCTCAACTGTTGTCATTCTTTTCCCTTCGTCTCCGCCATTTCTCGTCCGTTCACTTCATTCCTCCCTGCTGATCCCTTTCTTCTTCTATCCTTCCGCAATTCAGCAATTATTGACTGACCCCGCCGTTTTATTTTTTGCCAACCCCCCTCCCATCAGGCAAATTCCTTGAATGGCTCAAACGCATGCGCGCGCACACGCACACTCACAGGAAGGAGAGCCGAGAGGAGAGTTATTTGTAAAAGATGATAATATGCAAGCCATGAGGAAATTAAGGTTAAGAAGACAGACAAGAATCGGAGCCTTCTTCTTTCGTGTGAATCCGATGATTCTGATGTTGGCATTAGTTTCCCCGGTGTTTTTCTAGTTAGAAATCTTTCTGGAAATGCCTCGGGTACTTACGGGAAGATTGTCAACATCCCTAAGTGAAAGTGGTACTGTGGAACCGACTGGATTCGAACTTGGAACACCCAGGTCTTCAGTTTCAATACCCACTTAACCACTGTCACCTCCCAGAATCGGAACAACAACAACAAACAAACAACAAATGAAACAAAACAACAAGCAACAACAAACAAACAAACAACAAATGAAACAAAACAACAAACCACAACAAATGAAACAAAACAACAACAACAACAACAAACAAACAAACAACAAATGAAACAAAACAACAAACAACAACAAATGAAACAAAACAACAACAAACAAACAATAAGTGAAATAAAACAACAACAAACAAACAACAAATGAAACAAAACAACAAACAACAACAAATGAAACAAAACAACAAACAACAACAAATGAAACAAAACAACAACAAACAAACAACAACAAATGAAACAAAACAACAACAAACAAACAAACAATAAGTGAAACAAAAAAACAACAAACAAACAATAAGTGAAACAAAACAACAACAAACAAACAATAAGTGAAACAAAACAACAACAAACAAACAAACAACAAATGAAACAAAACAACAACAAACAAACAATATGGGAAACAAAACAACAACGAACAAACAACAACAAAGTAAACAAAACAACAACAAACAAACAATAAGTGAAACAAAACAACAACAAACAAACAAACAACAAATGAAACAAAACAACAAACAACAACAAATGAAACAAAACAACAACAAACAAACAAAACAACAAATGAAACAAAACAACAAACAACAACAAATGAAACAAAACAACAACAAACAAACAACAACAAATGAAACAAAACAACAACAAACAAACAATAAGTGAAACAAAACAACAACAAATAAACAAACAACAAATGAAACAAAACAACAAATGAAACAAAACAACAACAAACAAACAAACAATAAGCGAAACAAAACAACAACAAACAAACAAACAACAAATGAAACAAAACAACAAACAACAACAAAGTAAACAAAACAACAACAAACAAACAAACAATAAGTGAAATAAAACAACAACAAACAAACAACAAATGAAACAAAACAACAACAAACAAACAATAAGTGAAACAAAACAACAACAAACAAACAAACAACAAATGAAACAAAACAACAACAAACAAACAAACAACAAATGAAACAAAACAACAACAAACAAACAAAACAACAAATGAAACAAAACAACAAACAACAACAAACAACAAATGAAACAAAACGACACTTCTTTTAAAGGCATAAATAATGCACTAACCGTAAAGTCAAAACGCCTTATTTCAAGTAAATACAATTTTACACAATAGCACAATATTTTTGATATACTTCTTATCTATATGCGATATCAGTGGTAAGGTTAACTAATATTGATTTTGAAAAATCATTGCCTCCGTTCAGTCTAGAGAGACAATGGATACCCCCTGTAAGTGTAGCTGCGCGTGTAAATGTGAATCAAGGGTGGCACAATCTAAAGCCACACGTCTCCTGAGTCGGCACTGCTTGATTTCAGTGGCAGAGAACGACAGGACGACTGGAAACAATTCTGAGATAAGCGGAGACCACATACAGCGACTAACATTCCCAAATGGTCACCCATCTGGTACTGACCTGGCTCAACGTCGCTTAACTTCAGTGATCCAATGGGAACTGGTGTGCCAACGGGGTTATGTCGTATACATGTATAACAATGTATTTTGAAAAATACATCTTATTAATCAACTATTATTTGTTATTATTTTTTAATTCAATGAATGTTTTGGTGTTAATATAACAACTATTTCTATTTTTGCAATATTGTTTCATTTCCTAAACAAATATTCAAACATTTGTGTTCAAATGTTCCTTTCTTTAGAGGGGTTGGCTTGATTTTCAACAAGATGCGAGCTATTTCTGAATTGCAAGTGAAAAAGTAACTTGATTTCGTCTTTCTTTTCCTTTTTTTACGGTCACATTAAAAAGATAAATAAATTTGTTTCGAAATTACCCAAATGTTTATGTTTATCTATCCATATGAATAAATGAGAAAGATTTTGTTTCGTGTTTCCAACAAAGTTTTGAATAAAATGTTTATTATTTAAAATCAATGTCTCAAGCATTTCAAGTAGCGAACTTTGCGAAGCGATAGCGAGCCGGCAACGCCAGCTAGTATTTTATGATGCAAAAAACAAACAAACAAAAAAGTGTCTCTTTTCTAGAGTAGAGGCTCTTGCGATAAATACTGCCTATCTTTGGTGTAAGAGCACACACGAACTATAATACTGGACTTGTGTCTAGAAACTTTAATTCTAGCCATGAATTTTATTATTTAGATGATTCGGACTATTGTTCTAATCTTGGATGTTATTCTCACAACGTTTCGGCCCATGTGACCTCCGACCTTCTTCAGGTGCGTATTGTCGAAATCTGGAATTTGTATATCGAACCTGGGAAGCTGTACGGAAGATATCTTAAGTAATTCGTATTTGTATTCTGAGTTTCGCACGTACGAAGGGTTCAACTGTCAACCTCTAGAAGACTGTCACTTAGAACTGATTATACTTAGCACCTTTATCCGTTGCCCCACGGGTCTTTTGGTTCGAAATTCCGTACAGATTCTCATGTTCGACATAAAGATTCCTGAGTTCGACAAGACGAACCTGACGAAGGTCGGAGGTTACATCGGCGGAAACTTTGTGAGAATAACATCCAAGATGAGAACAATTGTCTGATTAATACAAATAATACAAATTATCAATCCTCATCTAAAATATTCAGAAACATAATAGCCGTAAATGATTTTCTATTCACAGATTGTTCGACGCTGTGCGATCTTCCCTGTGAGACGAGATTGGGAGCAATGCTGCTGTCCGCAATGTATTATCGACATGATCAAGGCAACATGATTCAAGTCTACAAGATCCGACAGGAAGAGACAAGGTCAACCAACAAAGGTTACAGCACAACCAACAGAATAAGGAGACACAGCCTAAAGCTCTCCAAGAACTACGGAAGATTGACCACTAAGTTTTCTATTTGGGCTACGGGTGGTTAATAGGTGGAATCAACTGCCGAAATGGGTTGTCGATGCCTAAAATATCAACGATTTGCAGTAACAAAAAGTCCATGCATGGAGTGAGTGTGTAGCAGCTTGCTACAAGCACAGCCGCCATATTGTTTAAATATCAATGACTTCTTAGCTGCCCGCTGATTGGTTCAGGCAATCTACTTCCTCCTTTGTTTGACCAATCAGTGGCCTTCTCTTAGGCGAATATCGGATGGCTAACATAACTATATAAACACTTGAGCGCCATCCCCTCTCTCTCTCTCTCTCTCTCTCTCTCTCTCTCTCTCTCTCTTTCTTCTTCAGCACGAGACGCCCCTCTCTCTCTCTCTCTCTTTCCTTGTTTAGCACAGCCAAACACACGTCACCCCTCTCTGGGGACGCAACATACATCTTCCCAGGCCTTTGGCCCTGGGTTCGACTTCGACAAGAAGACAAGGATCCAAAATGGCTACTGCCTCATTCACGTGGACTTAATATAACACACACACACGCACACATAACTGCTTACATGTGAACTGACTTTCACCCTGGTGTATAGACACACATACTTACATACACACATGGACACGTCCTGACACCATAGCCGGTGTACAAACATTCTATATTACGAACTATTCTCTCTTCCCTACACACGGGGAATTATAGTAATGGGCCTCTTTTACTTTTGTCTTCGTCCATACTTATGGACATACTAACCTATTTCCCTTTTGTTCACGAACTAACGAAGACGACCCAATAAAGTTGTTATTAAATGTTAGAATGAGAGTACGTCACTTCCGTCCTACAGGTTTAACAGGCCTAGCCTTTTAAGTGGATGTGTTATGTTTTGCATGTTATTTAAATGCTTTAAAATCACTTTCGAATTTCTGACGGCCACAAAGAAATCTCCGTAACCGCCATTTTATTTCATATATATAACTAGTGTACGGCCTTTTTGACGGAAAAATAAAGTATGCTTCACCAGTGTTCACACTCGCTATTTATCTAAATATATTACGAATATGGCGAGGTACACAAACTAAGTGATTGTAATAATGAGTTACTATTTATGCAATAACTAGGCTACACCTTCCGGCAAAATGACGAGGAAATAAATTATGCTTCGCTAGTGTTTGCACTCGCTATTTATCTAAATATATTATTAAAATATTCATATAAAATCATAGAATTACGTCAGTAACTTAATTTTTCATACATAAATTATTATTATCATTTCTGATGACCTAAAGAAAGAAACAAAATACCCACCGGAGACTTTTTATTACAGATTGGAGGATTTATTTCCGAATTCATTACCGGTTGCGGAGTAAGTGGTAAGTGCTTGTCTGACTTACTCGCTTATCGTCACCATTTGGTTTTGTTCGGGGACTATGTTTTATCGCTACCTTTTGCCGGGCGGGATAGAAGTATATTTATTTATATACAAATAAATACACACTGGTTTTTTTAATTATTTATAGAGCGGAAGATGGTGAAAAACATCGACAACATGTTTACTTTGACATTCGAAAATGATTTTGAGGCCTTTAAATTGACTGATAGAAAGTAATTTTCGGATAGAAGTAAAGTTTATAGGGAAAGGTCGTGTTCTTTTTTTACTTTTGGTGTCGTCATTCATCAAGGCCAAGAGCCACTCGAGGATAAGGGTTAATAAGACGGGAATGACTGCCATTCGAAAGATGAGGAACACCATGGGAGTAATAACATTGATCAAGAGTATAAACTGCGTTTTATTACTTTATGGTGCGGTTCGTGGCAAGTATTTGTTGGCATTGGATTTGAAGACGAGCAAGTTGTAATAAGCAGGGAAGCAGTCCCGCGATAATGTGTTCAACAAACGAGAAGTCCCGGCAAAGGAGCTCTGTCTATATATGAAATTCCATATGACACTAGGCATATGGAGGAGGGGGGGGGGGGTTCGTTGTGGTTGGAAGACGAGATTTTGCTGCGAATATCTTACAAGGAGGAACCAAAGATTGGAGCTCAGTCGAGCACCTTTCATAGAAATAGCGATAGAGTAGAGAGAGACTAGCAACGTCTCTTGTGTGAAAAAAGGGTCGTAGGAAAGAGAAGATATCAACCGGCACAAGATTTCGACGTATATTATGGTTCACCTGTGCTCTTAAACTAAAGATAAACAGTATTTCTCTGAGTAGGCAAGTAAAGTGGTTGACATTATCCACTACACCGAGATGTAGGGGAGGACGCCACTCCTTTCTCAAGATTACTCCACTTACTCTTGATCCTCACCTTATAATGCTGGTGCTTAGCAAGGGAGCATCAAGTACCATTTTTTAAGTCTTTGGTATGACTCGACCGAGGATTGAACTCTGGTCTCCTGGCCAATTAGCGAATACTCTTACCATTATGTGTGCCGGTTTAGACACAAATCTACCAAAGAACCGAAAAATCAATCAGATTAAAATCAATCAGATCAAAGTCGATAATTATAATCAATTGTTTAAAAATGGTTAATTAACACTTTTAAACAGTTCGCATATTTAAATGGACGCAATTTATTAAAAACAAAGTTTATTTAACAAAATGCTACGATTTATACTTACCTGGCACAGTGACTTTTGTCGGGCTGAAGTATGGTTCTGTTCGGTTTAAGAAGGTCCACCATCCCAGGCTTTACCTTCTCACCCTTTGAGAATGGGTTAGTTCATTGCTAATCGCCTGAGGCGCCCCTACCAGGGAATGCCGACGAGTCTGCTCAGACAATTTTTGTCGACCAGAGCGCGCTAATCCTGGTGCGCTGGCTTTCCACACTTGGCCTTGTGTCTGGCATCCTGGAGAGAAGGTAATAAATACTTTGACCTTGTGTCTAACCTCCTGGAGAGGGGGCAACTAAAATACTCGTTACCCGGAAGTCCGTCGTTATAATAAGGGAGTTACATATTAAGAGTTTCTGAGTCGTGAGTTCAGTCTCTGACCGTATTCTATATATATATATATATATATATATATATATATATATATATATATATATATATATATATATATATATATATATATATATATAGTGTGTTATAATGAAATAAATTCCAGGGGGAAATCCAGAGGTATGAGAGCTCAATGTAATAAACAGAATAATAATAAAATATAGTAACGCGAAATTACATAATATATATACATATGTTGTACTAACCGGTCAAATCTCTTGTTTCTTGTTTTTCTCCTGTATTTAAATCTGTTTTATGTGTGTCTTTTCACACACACACACACACACACACACACACACATACATACATACATATATATATATATATATTATTTGTCGCTCCTTGAAAGTAGAGCACTGTAATTGGTAGTATTAACACAGCATGACGTCACTTGCTTATAATGCATCATTCCTTCCCTTAATAGAAGTAGAATGCCTCGACGTCAAAGCCGCCGTTAAAGTGTTAAAATTATCATAGTTTATTCGCTGTTTACAATTGGCCCAGCGATTAGCGACGTCGGACTGGAGTTGAAAAATACTTGAGGTCCGGGGTTTCGAATCGCATGACCGGTAGTGAATAGTCATATCTCTATGCTGATGAGTCCCGATTGAAAAAGGACGAAACGTATACGTACATAGATAATAAACAATAACAAATATTTATTATATATATATATATATATATATATATATATATATATATATATATATATATATATATATATCCTGGAATCCTTCTAATTGGTTGAAAATACTCGAGTTCATATCTACATGTGATCTAATGTTGTTGTTTTTTTTTTATTTTGTGTAAGTTTTCACAGTAACTACAATGTAGCATTTTATTTATATTAGGAGTTCCGTTTTATTTTGCTTTCTGGTTTGTGATAGGGCTTCTTTTATTCATGAGTTTATAGCCTTTATTTCTGGATGCCATGTAAATCTCGTACGTTTATTTTGACCGAATGTTTAGGATTGTAGTGAGAAGTGTTTTATTGTCTGTCCCGCAAAAATTAACCTTTATATTATTAGGTTCGGTTAAAGTAATAAGGTTTCACAGAGCTATGAGTCTGCGACCCTTCAAACAATCATATATTTTATTATACTGTTTATAAATTCTGTTACATTTTCTAGCTTCTGACATAGCTTTATTGTCGCGTGTCGTAGAGAGAACCATCGCTGTTGATTCGAAACGGACGGCATCGCTACTTGTGCGTTTCCAATCGCAGGGAAACTATTTGCACTGACCTTTTTCTTTCTTCTCTCTCTCTCTCTCTCTCTCTCTCTCTCTCTCTCTCTCTCTCTTTTCTCGTCGTCTGCCTGCAGCCATTTTTCGCGGCTGCTATGGTTGTCTTTGTCATCACCGTCCCCGCAGACGCTGCCGCCGTCGCCCTAATCTTCGTTGGTCGTCCATCGTACCGGCGTTTCTTCGTGGGCTGAAATCAATTTCTTAACAAGTACAACAAAGTCTTTTTCTGTTTTAATTCGAGCCGAGTTTATCTAACTATTTAATTAGCCGACCTGAGGAGTTCGTTGGAAAGAGAGAGAGAGAGAGAGAGAGAGAGAGAGAGAGAGAGAGAGAGAGAGGTTACGCTAACTAAATTCACTAGTTATTTCGTAATTACTTATAGAGAGAGGAATATGAAAGATTCTACTAGATTTCACTAAGGCTCTTATATTTTGGGACTCGAAAATCCTTTCTTGTAACAGCTACATGATTATGACTTGTTCTCGTCGCTTCCAAGTCAGAACTGATTAAAATCCCAAGTCAACTTTCCCATGCAGAACTTTCGCCACCAAATCTCGCGATCAACACCCAGGTGTGATTCAACTCTTGACCTTCGGTGACCTGTAGGTTGCGTCAATTTCTCCGCACACTCGTGGGAACACATCGAACCGAATTGCACGGAATGACTCCGCTACAAATCGCGTAAGTCAAACCCGTCTCAAATAGATGCGTCCAACTCTCACAGAGGCCATTATCTAACAATTCCACAAATTCTCGCTGTCATAACTGTTGCCTGTAATTCTCCTGACCTTACATGACGTTCTACCTTCACTAAAATCTTTGCAATAACTGAATCTAACTCTAAATCATAGCCACGTCATGTGGTTAAACCTAGCCAACAAACCATTTATTACTCATCCGGGGCTTCAGCCGAGGCTCTAAATGCTTTCTGAAGTCGTAAAATGTTGTTCTTTTAATTGTTTAAACTTAAAGAATTTTTTTCGGGTGATTGTTAGACGTTTTTTCGGTTCTCAGTGTTTATTTTTTAATTTACTCATTATAAATTCTAAATCCGTAGATTCTTGTATATTATTGAATTTAAATGTTAAGTACCTGCCACACCCTTTTTATTCAATGCATAGTTTAAGAATGTAAAAGTGGTGATCTGAAGAAAGGCTTTTCATTCATCTCTCCAATTTTGCCACGTGCTATGAATGCCTTTGGGTGTGGTAAGACTTCCATGTTTTTAATAAAATGATTATCTTTTTTGTGAATCTTTTGCTTCGATTACTCTTCTGACACCAATTCATATTGATTTTCTTAGATTACTGATGGACGTTGATTATGATAATTGAGTTACAGGAGTATTTAATAATAGATTAGGAGCATAATCAAAATTTATTAACTAATAACTAACTTGGCCGTGTCCCGGCGTTGCCCGGAAAAGTATATTGACTCAAGAAATCCGAGATTTTCTGCTTATGGTTGTCCTGCGCGAACGCACACCCTACGAAGTTAATGTAAAACATTTTTGAGGGGGGGGGGCAATGTAAAATATTTATTGGGAGGAGCAAGTTTAATTTTCAATCCGGGCAAGGTTAGTGTTTGGCCTGACGAAAGGGCATTTTTTTAGACGTGGAGCCGTTACTGTTAAATGTTAATTTCATCAAACTAAAAAAAAAAAAAAAGTGATTTCATAAAAAGACCGTTACGATAAGTAAAAAGAAAAATATAACCTTATCGACAGCAATGGTCATTTATATAATTCGGACGCGTATGTTTATTTGTTTATATTGTTTATGTGTTGGTAAAGAACACGGCTCAAGTTTTAAAAGTAAGCAATAGGAAAGAAACGATAAAGGTAAAAAAAGGAAGGAAGAAAATATATGACTGTGACCGAATTCTAGACACGACGAGTTGTAAACATGAGACGTGTACTTGATGTTTTCTAACGACTTGGTGTTCATTCGATAAATATTCCAATTTCTTTTTTGCAGATGAAATATATCTCCAAACAGAAGCTATGAAATAGATTTTTGATAAAAAGAAACAACAGAAAATAGGATTTAGGAAGCGGATTAAAATTAAATTAGCGGCCATCTTGCATAGACGCGGTTTATTTCGTAAATTTTTCGTGAATAATATTCTGATTATATTTCTTTTATTGTTAAATATCTGGAAATAGGCAAAAATCAAGAAATAAAAATAAAAAATGAATATTTAATGTGGCACAATAATGTAATTATTTTTGTGATATAAATCATATAATGTTAGAAATGTGAAAGAAAATGCAATAAGCACTTTTAATATGGATAATATAAAATGATTATGTGGCTTTTGTAATGATAAAACGCTATTTCTGTATTCTACCATTCTAAAATACGCTCGATAAGAAGACAGATTACTTGAAGTGGGCGACCTGCATTTAGATTTAAAATTGAGTGTTGTATATAGACAATAGAAGGAACGAAAATATAAAATAATAGCAGTGATTTATCAAAAAGGTCACCCTATTAAGACCACCCTCCGGAGACACTGGGAGATGTGGGAGTAGATATCACTCTGAGAGTGAAAATGTCTGCAACCTCCTCTGTAAATGACGTTGTTGGGAGAAGCTGCTTAGCCGGAAAAGGGGTAAGAAATTATGAAATGGAACGAAATGAACGCATATTATTTTGAAACACGCATCAAGTATTGGCCTGGACGCACCACATATTTCAAATGTTAACTTATATGTTTTTCTTCGAATCAGTCATCTTGAGAAATTCTTTGAATAATAAAAACGAAATGTCGATAAACGGGTAAAATTAATTCTTCGTAGAGAAAAGTTTTGCACCACTTTTATTTACCTTTTACAAAGATTCAAATCAACATATACTGATACTAAACTTTATGTATAGAATCTTTATTCCAATTGTAATCAAAATCCACTATATGATTTGTATTCTAGAAAATGTCTCCAATTTAAGGTTTAAGAGGTCTTAAGAAGAAGTTGAAATTCAGGGAACCTTGCTTTATTGGTGTCTAATGATTATTTGCTAATTACAATGCAAAAAAAATATTTTAATCTTCAACTTTGTTCTATTTATCCGAACTATATTCATATCAAAATATCTTATTCAATTAGACAAAAGGTATTTACCTTCCCCCTACCGCGGGAAGATGTGAAGACCGGAAGGTGAAGATAGTAAGCCAGCAACAAAAAGGTAGCGCACTCTGGCCCCGCAAAAAACGTCTGGGCAGCCCTGTCGACATTCCCCGATAGGTCGCCTCAGGCGATTGGCCATAAACCAGCCTCTTCTCAGAGAAGGTAAAGCCTGGGATTGTGAACCTCCTAGGACTAACCAGAAAAAATATCTCAGCTCGACTGAGAAGGGCCAGAAGAAACTACAACAGCCCACTCTATATTGGACTGATTGTCGAGGAGATATCTTCGATTGGTATCAATGTATCTGAATCATAATTCAATGATACAAGAAAAATGTTCAAATACGCCCGATATACTGATAGAACAACTTACAAAACACAGTCATATTTATTTTTAAACAGTCTAATGAATTAATATTCTGTACGATTCATTTATAAGTTAATTGCCCTATTTTATTTTATATACGCAAAAAGTTTTCTTGATATTATTATTATTATTATTATTATTATTATTATTATTATTATTATTATTATTATTATTATTATTATCAGTAGTAATATCAATTAAAGCGATTAAATGAAAAAAGTTTTTAAATCAAAATAACTTCCGTTTGATTTTGAAATTCAAAATTCAAATGATAACTTCCGGTTCCGTTTACGCACGCGTACATTTACACATAGCAAAAACTTAGATTACTTTGGAGTAATTTCTTTATAAAAAAAAATACACTCTGCATAGAACGCAATGACTAACAAATGTTTTTTGTTAACAATTAAATTGATACATTTATTATGTTAAAAACTAAATTTGTTATCATTGATGATGATGATGATGATGATGATGATGATGATGATGATGATGATGATGATGATGATGATGATGATGATGATGATGAAAACTATTACATTTGCCATTCAAAAAAAAAGAAAAAACCCTCCTCTCATCTTTCAAAATTACAGAACAAAATAGATTCTTATTTTTTTTTAATACTCATTGCATCTTTTTTTTCTGTCATTAATGATAAAAGCGAAAAGCATAAAGTAATTATTTCAAATTACTCAGTGATATAAAATTGTTCTATTTGACCAATCGACGTTCCATATTTTTCGTTTTTGCTGGAGCGAAGGAGAGGAGGGCTCATTTTATATTTAGCGGGAGTTGAGCGGGAGCAACTCCATTTGGGACTAAAGAGCGGTGGTTTTATCGCTCCGCGCTGCTCGCTCCAAAATTATTTGATTTTTTTTTAAAACATTAGTTTTTTATTCAGCAATATAAAGGAAAAGTAAAGAAAGTCTCAGAGTTTACTCTGAATTATTTTTTTAAATTATATCTCTGGTAGAGAAAGGGAGGGGGCTCAGGCGGAAGACGATTTAATTGTAATGTTTTTAACAATCTTTTTTTTTTATTGTTTTATTCGTTACCCTCCCCCCCCCCAACCCCGTCGACTTGCTATCAAGCGATTAGACAGATCAAAGGCGTCATTAAAGTTTTTATTGCAGTCAGTGACTTGAGCGTTCTATTTCTTTGGAAAGATTAAAGAAAGTTGAAATACATTTGAGTTAGGGGTACGAACGATTTTGACACCATCTGAGTGCAGGTCGGGAGGGGGCGAGAGAGAGAATTCAAAATGTTTACTAGCTGACCTGAGATAATTACTAAGGCCCTTTTAAAAAGTACACTGCTATCTTTCTGTTGAATAACAACTCCGAAAATTAGCACTCTAGATAGGGGAGGTAAAATGCCCAATCAAGGTTTCAGAGTACAGTCTACCCTACTATTTAATTCATATAACTTTGGGGAGGATATATGTGGATTCATACCGTTTCTAAGTGTATTAGTGAAAGTTATGTTGTTTTTCTTCTCTTAGACTAGATAGTTTGCTTGACTGGATAGAAGTATGTATGTATAATACACAATTTAGGAAAACTCATCAAAGGAAAACTCGGCAACGGAATATTCGTCAATGGAAAATTCGGCAACGGAAAACTCGGCAATTTTGGCCAAGTAAGAAAAATTCGGCAATTATCGAATAATTATAGATTGAAAATAGATTTTAGAACCGTTTTTACAGGAGATATACTTGTAAATACGGGGCTACCTCCTCCCCAGTGAAGAATATTTTTTATATTATTTTTTTGGTACTTGTGCAGTTTACGAACCGGGCTATTTTTTAGATAAGATTTTCAAGTTAAATTAAATTTTTACGATATCTTTTGTTTATTAAATTGTTAGGTGAAAGTACAGAATAGTTAACAAAGCCCCCCTCACTTCATGTTAAGAATGGCTTTCTAAATAATGTTATTTCAATCCGGTTCGTAATTACGTTACGAAATTAAAGGTTTGGACCGGGTTATTTTTTACATAAAATTTTCAAGTTAAATTCAATTTTTACGATATCTTCTGTTTATTAAATTGTTACGTGAAAGTACAGACTAGTTAACAAAGCACCACCCCCCATTCTCCCCATGTAAAAAATCGTTGTCTAAATAATGTTATTATTTAAAGCCGGTTCGTAATCAAGTTACGAGATTAAATCCATCATAATTCATTTAGATTTCTTCGTAAACAAGTAAGCCATTTTAATTGACAAAACATCAATTATTTCGTGTGTGTGCAAAACTTGAAAGGAATTTATAAACTATCGAGTAGAAAGTCATTTAAACTGGCTTTAAATTCTTAGAAAATTTCCATGTATTTAAAAAAGCAAAATTGTTTTCTTGTTCTCAGGAAACAAAAAATTACGTATAATCCTATACTTCGTCCGACATGTTCTCCTATAACTCTCAAAATATTAGCGAGATTTTGTCAAATATTATCTTACGATCTTACACTTAAAGTGACATCTCACCCCATATTGACGAGATCCTTTGACGCCCACCCCTATCCTTCGACCACTCATTGGCAGAATAGAACGTTTATGAAAGAAGGGACATTTTTATTACGGAGCGCTGAAAAAGAGCCGCTCCTTTTTTATAGGAGTTGGTGCAGGAGCAGCTCCTTTTTGAAAATGGGGAGCGTGAGAGAAGCCAGCTCCAATTTGGGGCGTTGGAGCAGGAGCGGGAGCAGCTCCAAAAGTAGTGAAGCGCGGAAAGCTCTGTATATATATATATATATATATATATATATATATATATATATATATATATATATATATATATATAATAAGCTATGAAAATATATTCATGGCTATTAAGCTACACAGAGGCTCCCGCTTTCATCCCCGGGGGGAATCTTCAGGCTAAAATGCATTTTAGCCTGAAGATTTCCCCCGGGGATGAAACATGGGAGCCTCTGTGTAGCTTAATTGCCATAAATATATTTTCATAGCTTACTACCTAGCTCTACTTACGTATCGAGCACTGTTGAAGTAAATACTGAAAATTGATACATAAAAAATTATATATCCTTATAAAATCTTATGTGGATACATGAAATACTAATTCATATATATATATATATATATATATATATATATATATATATATAGAGAGAGAGAGAGAGAGAGAGAGAGAGAGAGAGAGAGAGAGAGAGAGAGAAGAGAGAGAGATAGAGAGAGGGAGGGAGAGGTGAAAGATGAGAATAAGGAATCGTAAAGATACAATATTTATTAAAACATCAAAAAGTTCAGAGCAAGGAGCTTCATATCCTTAATCCATTATCACGATGGATTATTATTATTATTAAACGATAATTCAACTATCGTTATTTAATTCAACATTTAAATATTATATATATATATATATATATATATATATATATATATGTATATATATATACATATATATATATATGTATATATATATACATATATAGATATATATGTATATATATATACATATATATATATATACATATATATATATATATATATATATATATATATATATATATATATATATATATATAGATAGATAGATAGATAGAGAGAGAGAGAGAGAGAGTAAATATAATAATACGCAGTGTGGGCGAAACCGGTCGACTGGCACTATTTTTTCTCCTCTCTCGTATCTTTTAATCATGAAAGATAAAGCATGTCTTCCCTTCGTAATTGCTCTAATATATATATATATATATATATATATATATATATATATATATATATATATATAGAGAGAGAGAGAGAGAGAGAGAGAGAGAGAGAGAGAGAGAGAGAGTAAATATAATAATACGCATTAATGATTGTTGTATGTGAGCAGTGGTTAAACTGTTTTTGCCTAGTTACATGAACTTTTATTTGAACTTCTCCAGTACGTATTTAATAACTGACGCACATGCCCCCTCTTTCTATCTCTATCTCTTTCTCTCTATCTCTCTCTCTATCTCTGTCACACACACACTAGCACACAGACACAGACACAGACACAGACACACACACATACCTCAGCCAGTAGCATTTCTATTCTGTAAATAAACCTGTTAATAGCACCACGTGTTTTCTTGTCGCGCCAGTCCTAAACCCCGCTCTTTATTTACAACAATCACAGAGTCTGTGTCGGATGAAACTTATCTTAGATTGGGCGGGCGTAAATAGCAGCAACAGTATTGATGTCGAAATAACAATACTTATCAACGTTTCAGCATCACAAACATATCTTTATTTACTCCTCTGCAGGAGTTAGGCACAAGGCCAGTTTTATCTTACTCCCACAAGTAAGATGTGACCACAGCTTGGGTCGAGTAAGTGGGGTTTGAAAAGCCAGCGCCCGAGAAGGTGAGCACTCTGGCCATTAAAAATTGCCTGGGCAGCCCCGTCGGCATTCCCCGGTAGGGGCGCCTCAGGCAGTAAGCAATAAACTTACTCCTCCCCAAAGAGGGGAGGCGAAGCCTGGGAGGGTGGACCTCCTAGAACTGCACAGGACAAACCCACAGACAGGTGCAATCAAGCCCCGAGGGACAAGACGACACCCGTCTATAGGGTGCAGTATCCATCGGAACAGATACTACACTTACTTCCTAGCGTGCCAGCATCACAAACATATCTGAGAAAATGACGTCTTTGAGAAATATGACGTAGCTTCGGCCCCAGACAGACGCCAAATTATTTGGATTATTCGGACTACTGTTCTCATCTTGGATGTTATGCTTACAACGTTTCGGCCGATGTAACCTCCGACCTTTTTCAGGTGCGTCTTGTCGAACTCAAGGATCTTCATGTCGAACTCGGGAATCTGTACGGATTTTCGAACGGAACCCTTTATTTAATGGGTGACCCGTTTGGGAATACCACGTGCTGTATGTGGCCCGGTGAGAAAGCATGGTGCCTACCAGGTTCTATCATGCCCACTGAAAAGTTATGACAGTAGGGGTGGGACGTAATGGGTGAAAATTTCAGATTCATGCGAGTAGTATTTTTTGTGTTCATTTATACATATATAACACTAAACAATCAAACATTTTGAAAATTTTGCAAAATTCAGAAGGTGGTGGCCACTAGTTTTTGGCTATTTTACATTCATGAAACCCCTTTCACAGCCTGAAAATGGTCTTCAATTAAAGTATTATATCAGATTTAACCATCTATATCCATTCATATCTTTTGAGGATGTTTTAGGACCTGCAATGTCGCATGAAACCACTTTTTCACTGAAAAATGATGGATTTTGAGTCCCGTGGAGCCCTAACGGCTATTTTTGGCCTGCACCTTCTGAATTTTGCAAAATTTTTAAAATGTTTGATTGTTTAGTGTTATTTATGTATAAATGAACACAAAAAAATACTACTCGCATTAACCTGAAATTTTCACCCATTACGTCCCACCCATGACCATCCCTACTACAGGCCAGGCAATCGTGCAACTGGGGTCTTTTACTGGGGGCCATGTGAATTTTCTTAAATATTTGATATAGAAGTTGCGAACAAAGGTAAAATTCCTCTATGAGATTAGTTTGATGTTTTTATGTGTTTTACATACCAAATAATAAAGAACCACAATGAGCTAATTGATACATTTTACAATTATTGAAAAATTCCTATAAATGAAGAGACAGGTAATTTTGAATAAACAAAGGCAAATGCATATTTCAATGAAGAATTTTTATTTCAATGTTGGAGTTTTTTTTAGAGAATTTGTACTTGTGTCAAAAGATCATTACTTGTATATTGTGGTTAAAAAGAAAAAAAAGGATCCGCACCAGTTGATGATATCAAACAGAGAAACAGTTTGTTCAAATGTGATATGTGTCACACGAAAAGATTGTCTTACAGAGGAGGAACTATTCAATGATACTGCTTTTTATTATCATGAGTATGGAAGTTTTTTGAAAGAAATAGATCGTGGTGATTTAAAAGTTCCACTGGATACCACTGTTCAGTGGGTGTTTTTCTGTTTCATAATGTTCAATGCTGTCAAATCAAAGGTTTTCAGAAATTCTTTAACAAAGATTTTCATGTTGGTGTCTGAAATGTATTATTTCAATACAAAGAGAGTGCATGGAATTATATTATCAAATATATTTTTCAAGAATTATTGTTTGTTTCAGTCTCCCAAGTCAAGTAAAGAACCAGCACTAAAGGTTTTGAAATTATCTTGAAATTTTAGCAGTCTGATCAATTATAAATAATTATTGATCTGTAAGAACAAAGAAACTAATTATTTCTGCAAGAGCCTGGTGTAAAATACATGTTGAAGTCAAAATAATTTCCTTATTGAATTAATCTGTTTGTTCATTTTGCAGTATGGTATAAATATGGATTTTGAAGCTTTTATTTCTAAATTTTCATCAGTAAAAATGTTTGTTGTTTTGCTTTATGATCAGTGAAAAATAATTGATCATTAGAAACAAAGGACTCGTTGATTCTGTGATATGGTGCGAATATATATGTCAAAGCTTTTTTTCTAATTTATTGTAAAAGGTAAACTCACTTTCTTTTTAAATACAGGAGTTTGTTGTTTGTGTTTTATAATCAGTTAGAAAAGGTAATTGATCATTAGAAACACAGGACTCACTGTTTCTGCAATACCATTTTGTACAAACTTTTTGAAGAATAAAATGATTTTTTCAGTTTTTGAGTTTTTCTTTTATGGTGGAGCATGGGAATCCGGGGGGTGCTTTTTCTCTTTTCCATACCGCAAAAAGAAAGAGCACTCTTTGGGGTGAATTCTTGATGATAACAAGTCATTAGTGAGACATTAAAATAAGAAGTTTTAATTACTACTTTAAGATTTTGAGGTGAAGAACTTTCCTTAGAAATTTTTGTAAGTAGTGTCCTCCTTGTTTTGCCACAACATTCTGGTTATCGTAACTCATTGCTGTGAACCCTGTCCATTTTATAGGATAACCTATAGATTTTTAATTAAACCTTCTATTTAATCTATGGACATTGTATTATCACATTTCATCTTCCATTTCAGTGAATCTGTTTATTTTTTCTAATTCCATCTTCCATTTCAGTGAATTTGTTTGCTTAGATTAATCGACTACGAGACCACACTAGAGATTTGGATGCTGAAATTTTAGTTTGAACTTTATTTTGGAATTATTTTATGATGTGAAATGAAGACTATAGCTAAAATGTTGTGTTTGAAACAATCAAAATGAGGACAGTTGAAGTTTTTGGTTAGTAAAACACATATAACATTTGAACAAACTGTTTCTCTGCTTGATATCATCAACTGGTGCGGATCCTTTTTTCTTTTTAACCACAATATACAAGTAATGATCTTTTGACATAAGTACAAATTCTCTAAAAAAAAATCCAACATTGAAATAAAAAATTTTCATTAAAATATGCATTTGCCTTTGTTTATTCAAAATTACCTGTCTCTTCATTTATAGGAATTTTTCAATAATTGTCAAATGTATCAATTAGCTCATTGTGGTTCTTATTATTTGGTATGTAAAACACATAAAAACATCAAACTAATCTCACAGAGGAATTTTACATTTGTTTGCAACTTATATATCGAATATTTAAGAAAATTCACATGGCCCCCAGTAAAAGACCCCAGTTGCACGATTGCCTGGCCTGTAGTAGGGATGGCCATGGTCCCACCCCTAATGACAGATAAAATATCTGCATGACTCCCCGGCGACGTCCCTTGGACGCTATGGATATGGATAGAAGCGGTGACTATTAGTATAAAAAGTAGAAAGTATTGATGGACTCGATAACAATAAAATAAGGAGAAAAAATAAAGAAATCAACATTTAAAAAAATACATCACATGATCTACTGCCGACGGTCAACTGAACTTGGATCAGACGGTTAAGGAATCAAACTAACTCTAACATATTGGAAGATGGACGATTAGCTGACTATTTATCTACCAACCACAACGGGAAGATGTGACTCAAAGGTCGGGACATTGAGAATTGAAACTAGCGTTCTAGAGGAAGAGCACTCTGACTGAACAAAAAATTGCCTGGGCGGGCCTCGTCGGCATTCATCGGCAGGGGCGCCTCGGGCGATTAGCAATAAACTAAACCCTTCTTATAAAAGCGAGAAGGTAAAGCCTGGGAAGATGGACCTCCTAGAACTACACAGGACCATATATCCCACAGACAGAGAACTAGGCACACCAGAATGCCCAACACTCTACCAGTCTGATTTTAATATGAAACCACCAACTCAAAGGGCGACTTAATTAGCTGTTATTCGTTTAGAAGCCGCCACCCTTGTATTATTAGACTAAGTTATTATACAGAAATAATAGGGAATATGACTTTTGGGGGGTTTCCGGTCCTGTGCAGTTCTAGGAGGTGCAGCCTCCCAGGCTTTGCCTCCCCTCTTCGGGGAGGAGTAAGTTTATTGCTTATTGTCTGAGGCGCCTCTACGGGGGAATGCCGACGGGGCTGCCCAGGCAATTTTTAAATGGCCAGAGTGCTCACCTCTCGAGCACTGGCTTATCTAATCCCACTTTCCCGACCTTGTGTCACATCTTACCTTGTGGGAGGTAGATAAATAACAGGGAATAGGACTTTTTTTTCATATCACACACGCTAATTTAATTTCTAGTAACACCAAATTAATTAAGGGTTAAATATAATATCCTCTGTGTACCTAAACTTAAACGGAACTTCCATAAACAGAGTTTCTTTCCAATACCACGGGACTGCTTCCCTGCTGACTACAACATGGTCTTCTTCAAGTCCAATGTCAACAAATACTTGTCGAGCCTTTCCACCCATCTTTTTCAATTTGTTATCCGTTTAGAAGCCGCGATCGTAGCTGTAAGAGAAAATATTTCGTTAAGACGTTTCTCTCCTGGTATCATGACCACAAAACAGATACTACACTACCCCCTCCTTTGAGGGGGGTAATGCCTTGGATGATGGTATAGCGAACGAACATATGCTACACTGCCATCACCCCAAGGAGGAGGTACTGTCCTGGAGGATGGTATCATGACGAACTAACGCACGGATACTATAGAGTATTGATTTACTCCTCTTCAGGAGTTAGGCATAAGGCCAGCTTTATCTTACTCCCACAAGTAAGATGTGACCCAAGGTCTGGTCGGGAAAGTGGGGTTTAAAACTTGCCTGGGCAGCCCCGTCGGCATTCCCCGGTAAGGGCGCCTCAGGCAGTAAGCAATAAACTTACTCCTCCCCAAAGAGGGGAGGCAAAGCCTGGGAAGGTGGACCTCTCAGAACTGCACAGGACAGACCCATTGACCGGCGTAAATCAAGACCCGAGGGCCAAGACAACACCAGTATGGGGTGCAGTAACCATCGGAACAGATACTACACTTTGATCTTAGCCAAAAGGAGAGTAAATATCACGTGGCGGGCATTAAACACTTTTTAAAAAAACAAGTCATATTATCATGCGTCCATATAGCTTTAGAAGACGCTTTGTCTGTCAGTCTACCAGCCAGTCAGTCACGCTTAAGTTGAAATAGCATTTTTGTCGGATTGTCAGGGTTAAATTTGAAATAGGATTTCTAGATGCGTCCACGCATTGGTATAAGAGGCTATGTCCGTGCGTCAATCGATTTGTTAGTCTGTCACGTTTAAATTTGAAATAGTCTACCCGTCGCTAAACGTGTACATTGAATGGACGTAACTTTAGAGTGAATGTGTTCCTGTTCGTCTATCACTAAATTAGTATCAACCTGTTTTAGATGACGCCAGACCGTAACGCCTTCCTTCCAGTTGTGCCAATTCTCGCCGTTCATCTTAGTTTGACTATTGTTTTTCCTTCGACTGGAAACTTTAATTACTCAGCTGGATGCAAAGTTTAAAAGTAGTCATTGTGCGCTCGCTAACCGAGAACAGATTATAATCTAACGAACAGCAAAAATCAAACTATTTTCATAGAAATTGGTCCACATAATCTTTGATCGATTCAGATGGAGAATTGCAATTGACATTATTTATCCTCGAACCAGTAGCCTCGTTTCTGCTGTTAAATTCAAAACGTTTTAGCCGCTGCAACTTTTTTTCACCTTTTGTTAAATTCGAACAGAACAAACATATTTACTTAATCTGTGTGCAATTCTAGAGCATTGACCTTTCTTTCCTGGCCTTCGGGATGGGATCAAAGTGTAGTATTCTGAAACAAAAACGGAAAACAGTATACGGTCTATGCTATACAAATGGTTGCGGGGGGGGGGGGGTTACTAACCAGTTTTTGTTTATTTTGTTTTCTTTTTGTCGTCCCACTCCCTACTGTCAATCTTGACTAGTAGTGCCGGATGTCTTACCATCTGAGCTAACGAATTCACTGCTAATAATGGAGGAAATCATATTGCATAAATTATGTTTTTTTTATTTGTTTACAAATTTACGATACTGATAATCTAGAGGACTCAATTTCAAAACTAGAATGCGTTCAGCGTAAATGTCGTCATTACAGGCAGTGTGTTATAAAACAGAGAAAAGCCCGGACAAAATAATTTTAATGTGTAATGTTTATTTTTAATCCCCATAAATACTCGCATAATTACTGGCACTACCAGTAACAGATCATTGAGAGTTTTGTACAATTTCCGGTAGTCATTTGCCGACCGAGTTTATTTATATCACGCGATTTTATCATATTTCACATATTTGTAGAGAGCGATGAACAAAACAAAAAAACGAGGTGACGAGTACTTTTATATAATGATTTGAGCAAAATTCTGACATCTTTAATGTCATTTTAGCGACATCAGTTGATGTGTTATGTATATTCTGTCCTATATATATATATATATATATATATATATATATATATATATATATATATATATATATATATTTTACAGAAGATCAGAATAACATCAGTACCGTCGGTTTCAAATTTAAACAAAGAGGACTTATAATTAGTCTCCTTTACCGAACTCTCTTCAGCCTCTATTTACGTATGCCTCCCTGGAAAAATATAAAATCTAAATAAATATATAATATAAATGAATATACGACTTGGATACACTTTTCACTGTCATATACTGCGTCGATAGCAAACAAATTTCCCGCCTGGATAACGTTTTCGTTTTGGGAATAATATTCACCATCTGTATTGGTTTTTAATCAACCTCTTTGATATCTTTCTTGAAGCTGTTTTAAACTTTATGACTTAGATGAACTGTATAAGTTTAGCAAAAAAAGTATGGTTTGGGCCGATATATTTGATGTTTTATATAATTTTATGTATTTTTATGTAAATTTTTTAAATATGTTTTCAAAGTTTAATTTTATTACCTGCAGTAATGTCATTGCGGTAATGGTCCTCTGAGGAGAAGATTTTCTTTGAAAACTCATGAGTTAAGGACTTTAAAGGACTTTGCTTGAACATTGAATGCAAATAAAATTTGAGTCGCACCTTATTTTATTCTTTCACTTTATCTAGTGCTATATATATATATATATATATATATATATATATATATATATATATATATATATATATATGATAATTTTATTTACACAGACATGGAGGTTCTCTCCAAATATGATCTGACGTTAAGATCGGATTCTAACTCTGCCTGATGAGATCTCAGTTTATAGTAACTGTTGATCGATAACATCGACATGCCAGTGTCGCAGATTTTGTACATGTCTGTATAAATAAAATTATCATATATAAAGCTCTATTTTGATATTGAGCACTTTTTATAAACCCGGTTAAAATTCTCTGGATTACCACCCTGTGGATATTTTTTGCCTGGATTATTACCATTTTATATATATATATATATATATATATATATATATATATATATATATATATATATATATATATATATATTGAATGACATAATAAAATGAGAAATTAATCAGCTTTTATTGAAGTTCAAAAACAAGAAGAGATGCTGCGTCCTTAACTCATGCGTTTTCAATGAAAATCTTCTCCTCAGAGGACCATTATAGATTAATCTCTAATTGTATTATGTCATTCAATTAATATTATTGCTTTATAAACTATATTGAGCTTTGTTTTTATCCTGATAGTATGCTGGCTAAAGATATTATTTATATCTTTAAAGTATTATCTTACTCTCTCTCTCTCTCTCTCTCTCTCTCTCTCTCTATATATATATATATATATATATATATATATATATATATATATATATATATATATATATATATATATATATATGTACACACACACATATATATTAAATGTGTTAAAATTATCATTGTTTATAAGCTGTTCAGAACTGGCCTATCGGTTAGTGACCTTGGATTGGGGTTGAAAAATACTTGTAATCCAGGGTTTCAAATCGTGAATAGTCGTAATGATGAGTCTTGATTGAAAAGAGACGAAACGTATACGTCCATAGATAAATAAACAATAACAAATATTTATATTTGAAGCTCCTCGTTAAAAAGTAGAGCACTGTAAATGGTAGTAATAACACAGCGTGATGTCACTTGCTTTATATGCATCATTCCTTCACTTATAGAATATAGAAGTTGAATGCCTGTATGTCTCGCCGCCTTTAAATGTGTTAAAATTATCATTGTTAATAAGCTGTTGAAAAATACTTGTAATCCAGGGTTTTGAATCGTGTGACCGGTAGTGAATAGTCGTACTTCTATGCTGATGAGTCTCGATTGAAAAGAGACGAAACGTATATATAAACAATAACAAATATTTATATATATATATATATATATATATATATATATATATATATATATATATATATATATATATATATATATGAAGATAAATGAAAGAAGAGGGATAAATATGTACGAATGACAAATCTATTTCAACTTCGATTGTTCAATGCAAGGTATACTCGGTAAAAACATGTTTATTATTCTTTCCTTAAGCCAAGACTTTTCAAAGATTAAAATTTTATCATCAGAGGAATTACATAGATAGATAAGTTGGCAGTGGAAAAGTCAAAATTAAAAAATTTGAAAAAATATAAAGTAATGGAGAGTAAGAGTGGGAGTAAAAAAAATATGGAGTCTGTCCCATTGGTGAATGTCCGTAGATAAAGTGTCCGGTGAAAGGAGATTTAGAGATGGAAAAATGGTTTCGTGAAGGCAGCGTTGGAAATGTTCAAAAATGAAGTAAATCCAATAGAAAGATGTTGAGTTCAGTCGTAAATGGAACGCACTTATTCGGATGTAATTTTGAGAATTAGGGCCATTTTAAAATACTTCCGTGGACCGAGAATGAAAGTAGTTTTTCAGAGGTTGAGAATGAGCTGAGTATATTAAACGCAGGCAGTCGGGGATTTAAGTAGTGACTTCAATCGAGTTTAAGTAAAAAGTGGCAGCTCTAGTTAGAAATAACACCAAGTGAATGAGTGGGAGAAAGGGAGAAAGATAAAAGATAAGGAAGGTGGGTGATAGAGTAAGTTAAATTAACTATGACTAATGCTAGGAGAGGAGAAGGGGAGGGTTTGTTTGGTTACTGTTCATTGCTAGTAAGCAATAAACTAGGTGCGAGTTGGGGTGGGGTTATCATAAGCTAAAAACAGAGGTGAATTCAGGTCAGCAAGTAAATAATTCTGAAAGGGTGGGTCCCGTAATTAAAAGGGATTTTTATACAAACTTATATATAATTCAGAAAGTTTAAAAGGGTTCTAATTGGGAAATTAGTGTTCAGGTGAATGGAAACCTGTAATTTACGTGTTTGATATGTGATAATTCGGACAAAAACTAGTATTTCAGAGTTTAATGTATAAGGACTTTAAAGAATTCCCAGTTAGTTAAATATTAAATGCATGACTAAATAAGAAACTTTAATGTATAACTGAAGTTAGGATTGGGAACGGCGTTAGTCTGCTTGCAACAATTGAGTTCTAGTATAAGGATTATGGGGTAGGATTGGGTTGAATATTGTACCCTAAGTGATGCACTAGTGTGTTGAAATTATAAATAGATTTTAAGGGGGCAAATGGACCATTATAGGAGTAACCAGGGAGTGTAGTTTAAAGGTGAGAGTAATGGAATCTATGAGAAAAATATTGCCGGTAGAGCGGAGCGTATACAGAGTCGATGGGTCGAATACAAGGGAGATAAAAAAGCAATCGATGAGTGTATGCTAGGGTTGGCCAATAATTGAAAAAAAGGGGATAGGGATTAGGGTGTTTAAGTAGAAGCGGTTAAGGATTAGTGGAGTGGAGGAGAATACTATTAGATATCAATTTACATTAAGTGTTATGGGTTAGAGTTATTAGGTGTACAGGGTACGCTATGTTATTGGGGTGGTTATTTGTAAGGTTGGAAAAGTTAAGAGTTAAAAAATTTACAGATTATAGAATTTAAGATTTAGTCTAATGTTGGAGAGGGGGTTGTTGGCTGGGCGGCGGTGTGTCAGATGGAGTAATGAAATTTATGTATTTAAATTTTCGCTTGTGCCTACAATTTGAGATGAGTTCATTTTTAGAGTTAATAATATTTTTGCATTTTTTATTGAGAATTATTTGTTTGAAAGTTACATTATACCGGCCGATCGCTTTTTTTCTGTCATGTTTTAAAGTATTTTAGTTGACACGTGATGTCCGTTGGTCGTGGTCTGTTTACAATCACCACTCCCCTGGCAGCAAACCGGATCCTGTTAATTGGCGTGACTTTCACCTTTCCTTTCTCTAGTCATCTTGGTTAATTTATTCACCTCATCTCCAACAGATTAGCTACAAGGTCAGATAAGGTTTTTAAAAGCCAGTAGGAGAAGTGCACTCTTGCCTACAAAAAATGCCCGAGCAGCACCGACGGCATTCCTCGGTAGGGGCTCCTCAAGCGATCAGAAATTGTTTATCCATCCTCTTAAATAATAAAATTCTGTCCAATCTCAATCATCGTTACCAACCCTCACGGTGTTGCCTCGTCATCCACCTGACAAACTCATTAACCTTTATCCTCGAGTGGCCTTTGGCACGTCCAAGGTAATAACGCAGGTCTGTTAACTGAGTCGAATATTTCTGTTGACGTCATTGATAGTGGGTAGTAAGAATCACCATAAATGAGGACCGGAAGTTCTGGAGACGTTAACACGCATGCGTCTATCTGTTTTCAGCAAGTAATCAGAACGAGAAGACTAACGCCCATAGGATTATTCATTCACTGGGAAATCATTGTTAACTTGTTTCTTGCTGTTGTGACTGTATTCCCCTGCCAATAACACGTCTACCTTCCTAAGGAGTATTCATTCACTTGGAAATCATTGTTAACTTGTTCCTACTATTATGACTGTATTCCCCTGCCTAGAACACATCTACCCTCATAAGGATTATTCATTCACTTCGAAATCATTGTTAACTTGTTCCTACTATTATGACTGTATTCCCCTGCCTAGAACACATCTACCCTCATAAGGATTATTCATTCACTTAGAAATCATTGTTAACTTGTTCCTACTATTATGACTGTATTCCCCTGCCTAGAACACATCTACCCTCATAAGGATTATTCATTCACTTCGAAATCATTGTTAACTTGTTCCTACTATTGTGACTGTATTCCCCTGCCTAGAACACATCTACCCTCCTAAGGATTATTTATTCACTTGGAAATCATTGTTAACTTGTTCCTGCTATTGTGACTGTATTCCCCTGCCAAGAACACGGCTACCCTCATAAGGATAATTCATTCACTTGGAAATCATTGTTAACTTGTTCCTTTTTTTCAAGCGTATTTTTATATGGCAAGCACGAAAGAAAATGAGAAAATTACAACATAGCCTCCATCGATTAAGACAGTGCATTAAAGTTCGATTTTCAAGTTAAAAAAAAAATTCGAATTTCATTTTGGGATAAAAAAAAATATAATTTAAGACTAAGTAATAAGTTTCGTCCAAAATTTGTGCGAAAATCTAACGAAATAAGCGAGATATTTAAATAATAATATATGTAAATAAACTGTCCGTTTGGACCCCCCACACACAAAAAACACATGCCTGTTTTAAATCATTACAAATTTTTACTATATTGTAAATAAACTGTTCGTTTTGCAATAAAAATATTTTTAATGTAAAAATACACATGTTAATTTATTTTAATAAATGTTCTATTAGTTAATTATTTTGAATTATCGATTTGGTGTTACTTTACTGGATTCGTAATCTTTCATGTTTAATATACTTTTCATGTTTGATTTACATAATTTATTTTTTTCGGAAATGAGAGCAATTCTTATCAAATTATTCAGCTAAAACTAATGATAATGAAATGTTCATATAAAGAATAAAACTGCCTAAGAATAGGAATTTGTCTTCTTGTGTTTATAAACCAAGAGATATTTCCATGCAGTATAACTGATACTAGTCTTTTCATTCGATGTAGACCAGGTTGTCATAACAGTCAACTCAAACATTAAAAATAATCCGGAAAGATAGATAAGTTGGCAGTGGAAAAGTCAAAATTAAAAAATTTGAAAAAATATAAAGTAATGGAGAGTAAGAGTGGGAGTAAAAAAAATATGGAGTCTGTCCCGTTGGTGAATGTCCGTAGATCAAGGTGTCCGGTGAAAGGAGATTTAAAGATGGAAAAAATGGTTTCGTGAAGGTAGAGTTGAAAATGTTCAAAAATGAAGTAAATCCAATAGAAAGATGTTTAGTTCAATCGTAAATGGAACGCACTTATTCGGATGTAATTTTGAGAATTAGGGCCATTTTAAAATACTTCCCTGGACCGAGAATGAAAGTAGTTTTTCAGAGGTTGAGAATGAGCTGTGTATAGTAAACGCAGGCAGTCGGGGATTTAAGTAGTGACTTCAATCGTGTCTAAGAAAAAAGTGGCAGCTCTAGTTGGAAACAAGACCAAGTGAATGAGTGGGAGAAAGAGATAAAGATAAAAGATAAGGAAGGTTGGTGACAGGGTTAGTTAAATCAACTATGACTGGTGCTAGAAGATGAGAAGGGGAGGGTTTGTTTGGTTACTGTTCATTGCTAGTAAGCAATAAACTATGTGCGAGTTGGGGGTGGGGTTATCATAAGCTAAAAACAAAAATTCATGACAACACCATTTTATTATTAAGTATTAATTTAATGTTTCCTGTCTAGCCTACACAAATAACACGAAATAATACATTTTCACTAAGATTTCTAATAAAGTAATGGGTTAATTATATTCCGTGATCGTTAATTAATAAATACTAAATATTTCATCAAATTGTTTTGATTTCCTGAATTTTGATGAATTTTAAAGTGAAGGGAGGAGTCAAAATGCCCATAGTCTGACTGTTCGAGCAGATCTCGTTTGTTACTTGAGAGCGTGAAGTAATTTCCCAGTGTCCTGGCCTGCTTATACGTTGGTCGTACCTTTGGGCCTTAATAAGCGATGACTCCTTAGTACATAAAAAAGGGTAACACCTGAGAAGGTGGACCTCCTAGTACTGAACAGAACCATACCTAGACCGGATAGCAATACAGCCACTGCGGGACTGATTATCTTTTGTAAATAATATTTTGTAAATTAAATTAATTTTATATCATTGGAGATAGTTTAAGCAGGATAGTTCGGAGAGTTTAATGTGATATTGTGATGATTGTTTTTGTTTGTTTTACTATTGTGACAACCACTTATCAAGGCCAAGAGCCACTCGAGGGTAAGGGTTAATGGGGCGGGAATGATCGTCAGCTGAAAGATGAGGAACACTATGAGAGTACTAACATAGATCAATGGTGTGAACTGCGTTTTATTACTTATGCGGTGGTCCATGACAAATATTTTTTGACATTGGATTTCAAGAAGACCAAGTTGTAATCAGCAGAGAAGCAGACCCACGATAATATGTTCCACAGGCATAGACTCGATTAGCCCCATCCTGCTAATGTTCCAACTACTACGTCTGACTGTTGACTACTGTCGCTGGTCCAGCCATTGACTTGACTAGCTACTCCTGTTTATGTTCTGACAGCTTCGTCCGCCTGTCGACTACCTCCTTCACTTGTCCAGATGTTTACTTGACCAGCCCAGACGCCATTTAACTCCACAGCTGCATCCAGCCTTGAACCGAGCCAAGTAACCAACGTCTCTTTTTCCTGGCCAGACACTTGCAATCTATCTTTTCTTTCCCAGACACAATTGTTCTTTTCAAGACAATCAACAAAAACTACAAAACGTTATCTGTCCTTCTCGGGAAAACTCTGTCCTTTTCAGGACAATTTTTCTATCAGTCCGGCCAGCTTCACTTCAACCTTAGTGCAACGTCCACACACGACCGGCATGGTTGCAGAAGCTATCAGACTTGTCAAGCTGTCCTTCAATCTCAGTGTGATGTGAACATCATGAAGAAGCAAGCCGACCAGACACTCAACATCAACGTTCCATTCGGCGCCGGAGATTAAACTTAATTGTACCTTCTGGCCAAATAAAATCCAGCTATTCTTATGTGCAACTCAATCCCTGAGCTTGCCATCTTTCTTTTCCGATTAGCATATTGTGTGTGTGTGTGTGTGTGTGTGTGTATGTGTGTGTGTGTGACCGCTTTGTCTGCTTATATTTACCACTTCATCAAATCCGTAATGCATTTAGAAATACATATATTATGACACTAGACACTTGAGGAGTTCCACTTTATATTGTTTGGTGAATCGTCAGATAATAAAACATAGGAACCACTGCTTAAGCACATCGAAGGATTGCGCGTATAAACACGTTCTATGAGACGTTTGTCTTTTGTTTTTGTTTTTTTTCATTTATCGTAAACACATAAGCGCATTGATTTTGTTCTCTTTCGTCAAAGAAGAATATCGTATTTCGAGTTTAGAAAAGCAAACAAACAAACAAATAAACAAACAATGAGTTGTTTTTTGTTTTTTTTAAGAGTGCGTACAATTCAGAAATGTTCCCTTGAAGACGACGAGAGCTCGTATTTCTGACATATTTCGTGGCATGTATCATTTTACATTGGAAGAAGATAAAAATAAGTGGATCTTTTACAATGCTGTCTTCTCACTGTGAATATGCGAAATAGAACTTGTGGGTCTTTTCCGTTTAATGCCCGCCACGTGATATATTTACCGTAGTATCTGTTCGTTCGTTCGTCATGAGACCATCTTCTAAGGCAATGCCCCCTCCTTTGTGAAGGGAGGGCAGTGTAGTATATGTTCGTTAGTCATCGTGACATTCTCCCAGGAATTTCTTCTTCCTTTATGAGATAGTGTAGTATCTGTTCTGTTGTCATGGAACTGTCCTCCTGGGCATTACCTCCTGCTTGGGATGATATCAAGGTTAGGAGTTAAGGTTAGGGGCAGTGTAGTAGCAAAATTTCCCTTAGTGGCGGACATTAAACGCTAAAGATTCAAACTTGTTTGGATTGTCGCCTGTAGAGACTTAAAAGCTTGTCCATGCTAAAAGGTGCTTGGACCTTAAGTACATATAACTTAGAGTTATAATGATGATGATGATGATGATGATGATGATGATGATGATGATGATGGTGGTGGTGGTGGTGGTGGTGGTGATGATGATGATGATGATGATGATGATGATGATGATGATGATGATGATGATGACAACAACAACAACAACAATAATAACAACAATAATAATAATAATAATAATAATAATAATAATAATAATAATAATAATAATAATAATAATAATAATAATAATAGGTACTCTTATAGATGACGCACAATGTTTCCGTGACTTCGCGTCGTCAACGTTTGTGCAGGTTACGGAAGCCCCCCGAGTGTTAACGAGGTGAAAACGAGGCGAAAACCAGTTTTTCAAAATTTAAATTAATCCTTCGGGAGATTCAACGAGCTGACAGCGATTATAGAAATCCATTTTTTGTTATTGAACGCGATTAATTTCTTCCAAAAGTTATTGGCTGCTTGCTGTAACCTGATTGGCTACTGCCTGCCGCAACCGGATTGGTTAATAATTTCGTCAACTCTCGGGCGCTTCCGAGACCTGCTCGAACGTTGACGATGCGAACTCATGGAAACATGGTGCGTCGTCTATAAGAGAAACCAATATAAATAACGAATTGTAATGTGCAAACAATTTATTAGAGTGAAAAATAAAAAATCTAAAATAAAACTATCAAATTTTTTGTACTCAACTTTTTTTGAGTTATCAGATGGGGTTTGAGGTTAGAATCTGTTTTGGGATGTTTTAACCGATGGGTTGAGTTGAGACGATGTGGACGACTCAAAAGTGAGAAGGAAACAAATTATTTCATAAGTTTCCTTGTTTGGATTGACTTTTGATTTTTTCCGGTATTTGTGGACTTCTACTGATAACCCCTTGATCACGTCTTTTTTTGTTTGTTGTATAATTAAGAAAACATATTTTGGGTTTTCTTTGGGCGAAACAGCTGTCGGGAGAGAATAATAATATGCTTTAACCAAAAACCTAAATTATATATATATATATATATATATATATATATATATATATATATATATATATATATATATATTTGAAGCTCTTCGTTAAAACAAAGTAGAGAACTGTAAATGGTAGTAATAACACAGCGTGACGTCACTTGCTTTATATGCATCATTCCTTCACTTATAGAAGTTTCGCCGCCTCTAAAAGTGTTAAAATTATCATTGTTTATATAAGCTGTTCAGAACTGGCCTAACGGTTAGCGACGTTGGATTGGGTTGAAAAATACTTGTAATCCAGGGTTTCGAATCGTGTGACAGGTGGTGATTAGTCGTACTTCTATGCTGATGAGTCTCGATTGAAAAGAGACGAAACGTATACGTCCATAGATAAATAAATAAACAATAACAAATATTTATATATATATATATATATATATATATATATATATATATATATATATATATATATATATATATATATATATATATATAGATAGATAGATAGATAGATAGATAGATAAGTAGATAGATAGATAGATAGATAGATAGTGTGTGTGTGTGTGTTAGGTTATAGTGAAAAGAAATCAATAAAGTGCTCGTCGCAGAGGAGTAAGGCTAATATAATTTATTTGAAAACTATATGTTAGATATTTCAGAAATGTACCGCGGTTTCATCCAGAACATTTTTTTAAATTCTATGCCCAGTGGAATCGTTAGCGTTCTATATGCGGTCAAATCACGATCATATAGTTTTCAAATAAACTAAATTATATATATATATATATATATATATATATATATATATATATAGCAATATTTTAAGAATGCAATATTCGTTAAATGAATAACCAATGGATGCTGGATATTTCTAAGAAAACACATATGATTCTATGATAGGAGATATATGAAAAGTATGTACCACTTGATTAGGCATTTTTTCGGACTACAATAGTCATCTATGGTGAAACTCAGGTCCAAAGATGGGTATCTCCTCCATAAAAGTTCCGAGGATATTATGTAATGGTGGACTGAGCATTTCAAGGATCTATTTAATAATCTGTCAGTGGTTGATGATTAGGTCATCAATAGTCTGCTGTAGGAGACTATCGACCATATGATGATGGACCACCCCACCCTAGTTGAGATTCAAAATACTATCAAGGAAATTAATATCGGGAAGGCACCTTGCCTTGATGGCATACCTGTTGATGTTATCTGTTTTTTTTTTTTGGGGGGGGGGGGGGGGGGGTGATAGGATCGCTGAAGAAATCCACTGTTTAATATCTGGCATATGGATGGGTTCCCTTGTACCTCAGGACTGGATAGATGCATCTTTGATCTCGTCATACAAGGGAATTGATACTCGATCGGCCTGTGGCAATTATAGATGTATAAGCCTTCTTGAAACGGTGGGTAAGATATTTTCAAAGATCTTGCTTAACCTGCTTACTATGTGGGTGTGCTTCTCTGTTATACCGGAATGCCAAAGCGGCTTTAGATCAGATCGTGGCACGATGGATATGATCTTCTCTGCTCGACGACTTCGGGAAAATGTCACCTATCAAGTTTTTGTGGACTTGACAAAAGCTTTCGACACCATTAATAGAGCAGCATTATGGACAATCTTCGGTAAATTTGGATGCCCACTAAGATTCGTAAAAATGCTTTAAAAACTTCACCAGGATATGAAGGTACGCAACCATTTCGGTGGGTCACTCTCTGAACCAATAGCTATTCAGAACGGTGTTAAACGGGGTGACATTCTTGCACCGATGTTGTTCTCTCTATACTTTGCAACAGCCCTCTATCACGCCTTTAAGAACTATAGCGTCGGTGTTCTTATACGTTTCCGAACCACTGGCAAGGTCTTCAACCTAGCCCGATTTAATTCAAAGTTCAAGACCTTCAAACCCCTTGTACATGAGCTCCTCTATACTGATGATGGGTCGGTTTTCATTGCCAACGCCGAGGAGGATATGCAGATGATAATGGACCTCTTCTCTCGAGCATCTACCATCTTTGGGCTCACCATCAATCTGGAGAAAACTATGGTAACCCTCACTACTCACCCAGAACTTCAATATGAAGAGCCCAACATCTACGTCAAAGGAACTAGATTAAGTGCAGTTGACTGATTTGTATATCTTGGTAGGAGTATAAATTCAATAGGAAGTGGGAGGGTTGTTACAGTTGCTAACCACCGCCACCATCTATTTGTATCTCATAATTTGATTTTTCTTCTCAAATCGGCCGCAGTTTCTGAGCCGGCGGCCAAAACATTCTGTACTTGTTGTGATGTTTTCTTCAGAATAATTATTCTGAGGAGGTCTTATAATAAAGACAAAACTTTGATGAATACATACATAATATTCTTTTGTTTAACTTTTTCAATTTCCATATATATATATATATATATATATATATATATATATATATATATATATATAGTCTCGGAAGTTCTTTTAACCTTCAAAATTGGGGAAAAAAAAAAAAAAAATTTTGTTGAAAGATTTTAGTCTAGTAAGTCAATCAATCTACTGCAATCACTATTTTAGTTAACTTCCAAGAATATACCCTAATATAAATATATTTTTATATATGTTTTTATATATAAGGGATCGTCAGTTGTTTACCATGAAAACTGTTTCGGGATTTTAAAAACAAAACAGTATTTCTTTATCATGGCATCCCAGCAGTGTTGATCAGACACCACCTCCCTATTTAATAATTATTTTTTAATTTAAAAAGTTTACAAATATTTGATTTAGTTTTGCCTCCAGATTTGTTTTTCTAAAGTATTAAAATATAGTTTCCTTACCTGTGTTGTTCCTTTCAAAGTGGGTATTTACTATTTTACAGAACATCTATTTTATAGAGTTAGATGATTCCATTATAATAACCCCCCCTTTTTTCCCTTGGTTATTTTCTTTGTCTACAAATGTTTTAAATTTAAAAATATATATTTATAAAAATATTTCATATATACATATATATATATACATTTATTTATTTATTTTATCATGGACTATTTACATATGTTATACATTTTTATAGTAGAGTTTTGGATTTCTTTTATCAATTTCTTTTGATTTATTTCATATAATTTAAAAGCGTCAGGATAGCGTGTTATTGCCTTATTTAACTGTCTAAATATTTTATTTTTATCTCCACCTTGTTTAAGCATTCTTATTACTAATGAAGTGACTGGAGGTATAAAATCCATTAACCTTAAAGTAACGCGGGCTATTCTTAGAAATTCGGACATTATACTCCCATAAAATATATACATAGGACAGGTACTACTTTTATGCGGCATACGAACGATATGAAAGGGAAAAGAATTTCTTTTATCAAACATTTTATAAATAAATCTACCATCCTCAATTTTTATATCTAAATCTAGAAAGGTAGCATGTATTCCTGTATGTTCACAATTTAATTTTAATTCCCTAGGATATATTAAATGTTTAGTATTTTCAAACTCCTATCTATCATTTATACAGACCAGGTCATCAATAAACCTCCTGCAGCCGTGGTAACTATACGTTCTAGATATATCATTTTTTATTAATGCTGACATATATATGTATTCATATCTATGTAAATAGAGATTTGCCCAAAAGGGGGCAGGGTCCAAACCCATAGGAATACCTATTGTTTGTATTAGTGTATTATTTCCTATTTTAAAATAACTTTCTTTAATCAGGTGACTTATAAGTATTTTAAGGCCATTTTTTGAAGTACTAGTTTTACTGTTTTTAGTCTTACACCAAAAGGCTTTAGATTTTGAAAATTCTATGTATTTACCTTTACCTCCGGCAAAAGCTAAATCTATAATGTTACCTAATTCTTTAATTAGTTCATTATGTGGTATTTTAGTATATAAGGTACTAAAATCATATGTAGAAATTGACTTAGCCTTTTTACGGGAATTTATATGATCTAGTTTTTCTTTTATTGGATATGAATTATTTACTACCCAAAATAGGTTTATATTACTATAGAACTTTCTTTTATTATGAAAATTATTTATCTGATTAATTATTAATTTAAACACATTTGATATAGCCTTACTCAAGGGTTTAGTAATACACATTTTGGAGGCAACAATAAAACGGGCCCCAACTGGTTTTTTATGCATTTTCGGTATCCAATACATACATGGAAGTTTATTATTTTCTCATCTAATTTTAGTCCTAATTTTTCACAAATAATGGTGTTATTTAGAATAATACTTTCTTTTTCACAATTACTTACTTTATAAGTATCTGATTCTATACCTATAATTCCTACTTCTGACAATAATCGTTGTATGTAATATGTTTTACATATAAAAGCTATATTATTTGCTGCCTTATCAATAGGAACTATTACAAATTTATTTTGAAGTATTTGAAGGTCCATAATTATTTGTGAATTTCTAAGGAGAGGATTCGTCTTTTTAGGATGTTTAAACATTTTTAAACGTTCGACCTTTTTATTTACGAATCTGAGTATATTATTTTTCCATGCGTCAAATGTGGAATCTAATATTTTGTGCTTTTTTGCCATGGATATACTAAAGGTTTCTAATGCTTTATTTATTTCTTTTATACATTTTGTATAATTTAAACATTTAGGTTCTCTGTAGTTTGGACCTTTTGTAAGGAGCTTTCTCAACTTAGGATTTTTTACTATCGCTAAATTACCGGTAATTACATGCCCTATGTCATTATTACATTCGCATTCTGGAATATTTTCATCCTTATAATCATTTGTATTTATATTTTCTACTGTTTTTTTATAATTGAAAATTTTATTTCGTATGGTTTGCCCAAGTTTATATGTTACTATTGGATTTTGTCCCTCCATTTTTAGTTCAGTGGGTAGTAATTGTAGGATTTCTGGATTATTTAATATTTTTGGCAGATTTATATCATCTAATCCTTTATTTTCATACAGAACTACACAAACATTTCTAGGTTTATGTTTTTTATATACAACAGGTGGTTTATATAGTTTAGTATCGATTATATCCATTATATATTCATACCATTGAGTTAGTTTTTCTTTTTTGTACATCATATCCGGTTGTAGTAATATTTTAGATGCAATATTCTTCTGTACCTTCTTTTTTGTTTGATTTAGAAGTTTTCTAATGTAATTGAAAGAACCGGAAATATTATTAATAATACTATCTTTAGTTTTTTCAAAGAATTCCTCGCATGAAATGGCAGATTCTTTGCTGTTTCTATTTACATATGACCTATCCCTAGTACCGTAGCGAAGTAAAGCTGGATATAATCGCCCTACATTTTCTAATTCATCGTGTAAGTTATTTTTCTTTACTTTACTATTTAGACCATAAGGATAAATTACTCGTAATTTCTTAATTGTTTCATCTTCTTTATTTTGACGTATTTTTAATATATTGTTATCTACTTCTCCAAAACTATTATATCCGTTATTTTTAAATTTTTCAATGATTTGTATTGAAAAGGACGATTCACTACAGGTTTCTTTAAAATGTTTAATAACATGGAGACATCCTTTAGTGCTAGTTCTATGTATATTCATGCGTTTATTTAAAGGAAGTACGGTTTCGCCTACGTATTGTAAATTACAATTTTTACATGATAACAAATAAATTAGATTTTGAGACTTACATGACAAATCTTCCCCCGAATGATTTACTATTTTATACATTCTGTCTGTAACATTTGATTTATATTCTTTAGATGTTATTAGAATATTACAGGTTTTACATAATGAAGCTCCGCAAGGAGCAACCTTAAAACTTATTTCGGCCGGACAAGTCCCATTTGCCATTTCGTACGAAGGGGCTCCTACTTCTATGTTACTAGTGACAACGGCTTTACCCTGTCGAGATATATATATATATATATATACACACACATATATATACATATATATATATATATATATATATATATATATATACATATATATATATAAATATGAAACTAAAAGTATACTTTTAGTAGATAGAACCTATAGTGAAATGGTTTTAGCTCAATATACGAGATAGAGCAATTATAAAGATAAATGAAAGAAGAGAGATAAACATGTACGAATGACAAATATATTTCAACTTCTGTTGCATACCCTAGCTTCCTCCCCCGCTTGTAGAGGGCGGTCGGGTCGTCCAGTGGATGAATTCCCTCCTCTATGCCGTGAACCACGCCGTCCGTTGTCTGCAACAAAAGTCATGACGCACTCCGAAGACAAACTCTCCTTACCACAATCGTTGTTACTTCAACCGGGAGTCACTCACCACATCGAGAGAGAGATGGGGAGAGCAAATCCCACTCCATCGCAGTCAGTTAACAATGTCTCCCAACCATCCATAGAGAGGGGGTGAGGATTTCTCGCGCCTGCTTTCCCCGAAGGTCAACATTTCCCTTAGTTTTACATCGTGAATCTCACGTCCTCTCAGTTCGCCTTCCTAATCAGACTGACTAAAAACTCGCTTCCCACGAGAACGAATGACGTCACGGATCCTCTCTTTCCCACGCAAGGCCCGCGACGTCACAGAGCCTCTCACGGGTGCAGACTGACCCTTGATCTGGGGTCTCGTCACACGGTAACCTTGTCACGTCTGTTAGCTCTGACTGTGAGAACAGGCCCGACTCTACACTCGACTGCACCCGCGTTAACTCGCGCAAGTCAAACCCGACTTCCAACAGATACGTCCATTCCCATAGGGCCATTATCCAACACTTCGATTGTTTCATTCCATCGACTCTGTATACGCTTCGCTCTACCGACAATATTTTTCTCATAAATTCCATTTCTCTCACCTTTAAACTACGCTCCCTGGTTACTACTATAATGGTCCATCCCCCCCCCCGCCTTAAAATCTATTTATAATTTCAACACACTAGTGCTTAACTTAGGTTACAAAATTCAACTCAATCCTATCCCATAATCCTTGTACTAGAACTCAATTGTTGCAAGCAGACTAACGCTGTTCCCAATCCTAATTTCAGTTATACATTAAAGTTTCTTATTTAGTCATGCATTTAATATTTAACTAACTGGGAATTCTTTAAAGTCTTTATACATCAAACTCTGAAACACTAGTTTTTTGTCCGAATTACTACATATTAAACACGTAAATTCCAGATTCCCATTCATTTGAACCCTAATTCCCCAATTGGAACCCTTTTAAACTTTCTTAATTATATATAAGTTCGTTTAAAAATCCTTTTTAATTCTTACTCACTGACCTGAATTCACTTCTGTGTTTAGCTTATGATAGCCCCACCTCAACTCGCACCGGTTTTATTGCTTGCTAGCAATAAGCAGTGACCAAACAATCCCTTCCCCTTCTCTTCTCCCAGCATCAGCCATAGTTCATTTAACTAACTCTATAAACCACCATCTTTATCTTTTATCTTTATCCCTTCCCCCACTTCCTAATTTGGCCTTGTCTCCAACCAAAGCTGTCGCTTTTCTTAGACTCGGTCGAAGTCACTACTTAAATTCTCGACTGCCTGCGTTTAATATACATAGTTCAATCTCAACTTCTGAAAAACTACTCTCATTCTCGGTCCACGGAAGTATTTTAAAATGACTCAAATTCTCAAAATTACTTCCGAATAAGTGCGTTCCACCTACGATTGAACTAAACATCTTTCTATTGGATTTACTTCATTTTTGAACTTTTTCAACGCTGCCTTCACGAAAACCTTTTTTCCCCCATCTTTAAATCTCCTTTCACCAGACACTTTATCTACGGACATTCACCAACTGGACAGACCCCATATTTTTTTACGCGCACATTCTCACTCTCCATTACTTAATATTTCTTTCAAGTTTTGAATTTTAGCTTTTCCACTGCCAACCTATCCATCTATGTAATTCCTCTGATGATAAGATTTTAATCTTTGAAAAGCCTTGGCTTAAGGAAAGGATAATAAACATGTTTTTACCGAGTACACCTGCATTGAACATTCGAAGTTGAAATAGATTTGTCATTCGTACATGTTTATCCCTCTTCTTTCATTTATATATATATATATATATATATATATATATATATATATATATATATATATATATATATATATATATATATTATATACACACACATTGCTCTTTATTATAGAGTGGAGAATAAATATCTTTACAGCTTCTGGGGCAAGCAACGTTTCCAGTACTTTAACAGAAACAAAAAGGAATATCATAACAAGTAGTAATAATGTTTAAATTGTAGCTTGATAGAGAGAGAGGGGGAGAGAGAGAGAGAGAGAGAGAGAGAGGGGGGGGGAGAGAGAGAGAGAGTGTGCAGGAAAAAAACTAATGTTCGATTTTGTTTTTTTATTTCTTTATATTTAACTAATTTTACAAACTCACTTTTTCGGATTCAAACAATCTAAGCCGAACTCAATTTGTGACCCAACGGGTCAATTATTTTTATAATCTACATATATACAAATAGGAAAAGGAAGAAAGAGAAAAATAAAATACATTGGTTTTTATAGGTTTGACGAAACTCATTATGGAAATAGATTTGCGTTCTCCTTTCTCTTATTGTCGGGCTGACTTTTGTGTTCATGGGACGGATATATATTTACAAATAAATACATGTTGCTCTTTATTATAGAGTGGAGGATTAATAACTTTACAACTTCTGGGACAAGCAACGTCTCCAGTCCTTCAACATAAACAAAAGGGAATATCACCACAAGTAGTAATGCTATTCCCCTTATTAGCAATGTTACGCTTTAGTTTGAAATCGTATTTTGGTCGTAAACGGCAGCTTGAATGAACACATCGTAAGAATATACGTCATTGTTATCTGTTTCATTGATTTTATTTTTTGTAACATTTGTTTCTTTTTTTTTTTCCACCCAAAATCGTTTTCTGCTGTTGTTTACTCCGTTTCTGCTGTTGTTTTGCAGCTGCAAGTGTCATCATCGACCTTCTTCATAAACATTTATTGTATTTCGATTTATTGTCACCGTGTATTTAATGAGGCGAGAAAACAACCCATTCCCTCGGCACGCGTGAGCTGAACTTGAATCTGGATCAGTTTGACACTATTCAGAGAAATGTTTGTTTTATTCTGCAACCTCCTCTCCCCTCCTCTCCCTCCTCCCCCTCCTCCTCCTCCTCCCCCTTCCTCGACATCATCATCATTACTAGCAGAAATATGCGATAAGAGAGAACATATTTTTTGCTAGCATATATGACGAACAAACATATACTACACTGCCCTCAAAGAAGGAAATAATAATAATAATGCCTGGGAGGATGGTATCCTTACACCAGAACAGATACTGCATTACCACCACCACCACCCCGAAAAGGAAGATGTAACGCCTGGAAGAATGGTAGTATGACAACAGAACAGATACTACACTACCGCCCCCTCCCCAAAAGAGGAGGTAATGCCTGAGAAGATGGTATATTGATAACAGAACAGATACTACACTACCCCGTCCTGAAATGAACCTTGACGGATAGTACATAAGTCTGAAATAATTTAGTAACTGAATTGAGCATGAAAAAGTTATAATAGTATAGTTTCGGCATAAGACAGACAGATACCAAATCTCCGTTAGTAATACAAGTAATAGTGTAGGTTTTGACTTCATACAGACAGACATTAAATCTTCATTAGTAATAGAAGTAATAGTATAGTTTCGACTTCAGACAGACAGATACCAAATCTCCACAAGTAATAGATTATTATTTAATCACTAGGAGTCTTCACAAGTCATTGTTAGTGGTTGCTTACTCACCATTATTGTTCCCTTGAGTCTGAGTGACAACAACACTTCCCCTAGATTTTCAACACTCCCGCCTCTTTCGATAACTACTGCAAATCATTTTGCGTTATCGCAACAGCCGGCTACCATTGATTTGTCGCTAGCGACGAACGTTAGTCTTCTCTAGAATTTTAGTATTGATTTACTCCTCTCCAGGAGTTAGGCACAATGCCAGTTTTTATCTTACTCCCACAAGTAAGATGTGACCCAAGGTCGGATCGGGAAAGTGGGGTTTGAAAAGCCAGCGCCCGAGAGGTGAGCACTCTGGCCATTAAAAATTGCCTGGACAGTCCCGTCGGCATTCCCCGGTAGGGGCGCCTCAGGCAGTAAGCAATAAACTTACTCCTCCCCAAAGAGGGGAGACGAAGCCTGGGAGAGTGGACCTCCTAGAACTGCACAGGACCGTCCCATAGACAGGCGTAAATCAAGGCCCGAAGGCCAAGACGATACCAGTCTATGGGGTGCAGTATCCATCGTAACAGATACTACACTTTGATCTTAGCCACTAGAATTTGAGTAGCGATAAGCCTCTCCAAGGTTCCAGTACACTCTACACCCTTCCAGTGGAGGTCTGGTTGGTGTTCTTCCACCTCGATCTTTCCATCCTATTTGAACCTTCATGGCCATTTTGTGTGATACCAGCCGCGTGTGTGTATGTGTGTTGTTATTTTTTTTCTCCAGCTTATGATATTTCTAGTAGTTTCAGTTCCTTTGGCCTCGTGTGGTGTTCTTTCTATGTTTTTGTTTTATTTCTTTTTCAACTTACCTGTGGCTGGTTAGCGTTTGTTGTTAATGTGGATTGGTTTCCGCATTCTAGGGTTTTTCTTATTATTTACTCACGAGGATTTCTCACACAAGTCATTATCAGTGATTGCTCACTAGTAACAAGAGGTAGTGTTTCATAGGATCTGAGTGATAGCAAGCTTTCCCTTAGGTTCCAGTACTCTTCAATAGAGATGTTGATAGTATACCCCCTCCTCTGTCCTTCTATCCTCCTTGAACTTTCACTGTCATTTTGTGTGGTACCAACCTAGGCTGGTTCACATTTTTTTTTGTGGGGACAGTTTCAGTTCCTTTCACCCCGTTTATTATTCTTTCTCTATTTCTAGTCCTATTTCTATTTCAACTTACCTGTGGTTGTCTGGTGCTACAAGATCAGGCTGTCTGAAAATACTGGCTCTCTGACCAAAAATACACCAAACATTGATGTTATTTTTTTCTTTTCCCTTTGCTAAACTCGATTATGTTCTTCAAAGCCATAAACAAAAACAATAAGTTTCCTCTACAAAACAACAAAACCAAACACCATGAATACATATTTCAAGATATAAAGAACTTGAAGCATAAAAACTTTTATCAAAATGACTGGATTCAACATTAAATAACCCAGTAAGGGTTGATATGCCGTAAAAAGAAACAACCAAACGAAACACTATGAATAAATATTTGAAGATTAAGAACTTCAAGCATAAAAACTTTTACCAAAATGACCGGATTCGCCATTAACCCCCCCCCCCAAAAAAAAGGTTGATATACCGTAAAACTAAATAACCAAACAACCTTACCCGTGGTTGGTTGGTGTTCATAGATTATGTGGATTGGTTTCTGCACTAAATGATTTCACTTAATATTCTCATCAGTTTCATGCGTTTCAGCCAATATTTCCTTTGGTTCTAATTTATCCTAGTCGTTTTTCCAGTTTTTTAAAAACTTTTCATAGTGCTCCCAAAATTATTGGTATTACAGTAATTTTAGTCGTGTTCCATATTTCTTTCAGCTCTCTATCAAGCTCTATGTACTTGCTTAGTTTTTTTTTGTCTCTTTGATCTTCACCCTGTGAATTGCTGGGACGGCGAAATCTACAATTTGGCAGGTTTTTATTTTGTTCCTGTTGATTCTTATCACGTCCGGTCTCCTTGCTGAAAAAGATTTCGTCCGTTTGTACTTCTAAGTCCACAAATATTTTATGATTTTCATTTTCTATTATTGTCTCCGGTTTGTGTCTGTACCATTTGTCGACATATTTAAAGTACAGACGTTTGCATAGTTTCCAGTAGACTGCCTTTCTCATGCAGTCGTGTCTGTTTTTGCTTTCTGTTTCAGGCTAGTTTGCTGCATTCACTTATTATGTGATTTATGGTTTCGTCTTATTGTCCAGTAGTGGTGATAGAGAGTCTCCCTGGAAAATGTCTCTCGGTATTCTTATCACAGTCAAGTGTTGTCATTTAGCTGTCAGTTCTAGTCTTTGGGATTTCATTGCTTTCTCTATCCGCCCAGAGTGCGCGCCACACCAGGACAAGAGTTTGTCTGTTCAAGTTAATACGCAATACCTATTAACGCACAATACCTATTAACGCACAATACCTATTAACGCACAATACTTATTAACGTGCAATACCTATTAACTCACAATACCTATTAACGCACAATACTTATTAACGCGCAATACCTATTAACTTACAATACCTATTAACGCACAATATTTATTAACGCGCAATACCTATTAACGCGCAATACCTATTAACGCACAATACCTATTAACGCACAATACTTATCAACGCGCAATACCTATTAACGCGCAATACCTATTAACGCACAATACTTATCAACGCGCAATACCTATTATAAACGATTCATTGTTTTCCCATGAGTATTAGTTCGTAACTTACCCCAGATGATTCGAAAACATTTCAACTCGGCATAGATTGATAATTTTGTCGCATATTTTATGTATCCTTATGCATTCAATTATTATCCATGCTGGGGGGATTCTGTTGTAGGCTTTCTTGTGGTTGATCCAGGCCATGGCTATTTTCTTTATTCTGTTTTGTTTTTACCTCCTTCAGGATGTTTTGATGTTTATAAAGCAGGTCATGTGTCTCTCTTGTCGTTTTCCGGCATTTTTTTTGTTCATCGGGGAGTCGTCCAAGGTTATTAAAGGAATGGTATGTCTTTTCTCTCAGTTGTGCCGTTAAAATTTTCCACGTGGTTGGTAGGCAGGTTATTGGTCTGTTGTTGCTTAATGTCGTTTCTTACTCACTGTCTTTCTGTGATTACGTATTACTAGCGGGACCTGTGGAAATTCCACAGTTGTATCTTTCATGTGTTGTATATTGCTCTCGTGCTTAAAAAAGGCTGTGACATATTTCCATTCTATGGACGTCCGGCGCGAATGCAGTCCACATGATATTATTGTACTTTCTATTCTTTCGTGCGGTGGTGTTCTTCCTGTCGATTTATTTTCTTCCGGTTGTATTATTATCTGTACTCACTAAGAGTGCTCACACAAGTCATCATCAGTGATTGCTCACCGACAACAAACAGTGGTGTTCCCTGGAATCTGCGTGTCAACAAGCCTCTCCAGAGTTCCAGTACTCTCCATTTCTTTTCGATCACCACCGCAAATGACCTTGTGATATCGCAACAGCTGCCTACCATTGATTTCTCGCTGGCATCGACCATTGGTCTCTACTGAAATTTGGGGGGGGCAATAAGCCTCCCCAAGGTCCCAACACTCTCCCCACGCTGCCAGTGGAGGTCTGGTTAGTGCTTTTCCTCCATCGTTCTTCTAATCCTCCTTAAACCTCTACGACTATTTTGTGTGGTCTCAGCCGAAGCCGGTGCTATTTTATTTTTATAGGTGGGGGAGAGAACAGTTTATGATGTTCCTTGGTTCGTGCGGTGGTGTTCTTCTTGTGGTTTTGTTTTCTTCCTGTTGTAACTTCCATGTGACTGGTTACCATTCATAGCTTATACGGGGTTGTTTCCGCATTCGAGGATTTTCCTTAAGATTGCATCTGCTTTGATCATTGCCATGCTTTGTATGGTCTCATTGATCCCTTTCATTCTAATTTCTCCCAGTCTTTCCTTCGGATTTTTGGAGACTGTTCCTAGTGCTCCTACGATTATTGGTATTATATTGACTTTCTTCATGCTCCATATTCCTTTCAGTTCTCTGGCAAGTCCGTGTATTTGCTTCGTATTTCCGTTTCTTTGATCTTCACTCTGTTATCTGCTGGAACGGCGAAGTCTACGATTTGGCAGGATTTTCCCTTCTTGCCGATTTTTTAACATCCGGTCTCTTTGCTTGTGTGAGTGTATGTGTTTGTACATCAATAGCCCAGATGATGTGATTTTTGGTTTCCAGTACTGTCTCTGGTTTATGTTTGTACCATTTGTCTGCATATTCGAAATTTAATCGTTTGCACAGTTCCCAGTGTACTGCTTTTCCCACGCAGTCATGTCTGTCCTTGTATTCTTTTTAGGCTTGTTTGCTGCATTCACTTATTATATGATTTATTCTTTCGTCTCTTTGTCCACACAGTCTGCATTTATTGTTTTCCTGGGGTTTATCTATTTTAGCTTTAATGTAGTTTTTCTTAATAGTATTGTTCTATGCAGCCGTCAGTAAAGATTCCGTTTCTCTTTTAACGTGTCCTTTTCTTAGCCATGCCCAGCTATTTTCATTGGTTTCTTCTCTTGTCAGTCTTATGAAGCGTCCATATAGTTGGTTTCTTCCCACTTTTCTTTTCTTGTCTTTTTGGTTCTAGTTTCGGTGCTTCCCGAATTGTTCATTGGGACGATGTCTCTTGCTGCGGTGATCATCCTTTCTGTGTTCTGGGTTATGTATTTCTCCAGTTCTTTTTGTGCGCATTCCACACAGTCTTCTATACTTACCAGTTCTCTTCCCCCTTCGTTTCTTTTCATGTAGAGTCTGTCCGTATCCTTTTTTTTGGGGGGGGGTGTAGTGCGTTGTGCATGGTCATTAATTTTCTAGTCCTCTGATCAAGGTGCCTGAGTGCTTCTTCAGTCCAGCCTATGAATGGTCAAGAGTATTTTATTAGTGATACTGCTCAGGTATTTATCCCTTTTACTAGATTTCTGCTACTATTATTATTATTATTATTATTATTATTATTATTATTATCATTATTATTATTGTTGTTGTTGTTGTTGGTGGTGGTGGTGGTTTTCGTTTCAGTGTTACAGAGGGGTTGCGTAATTGTTCAAACAGATAGGGTTGCGTTATATGAAATCGGCTATGCCAAGTTGAAATTTTTGCGGATCATCTCGGGTAAGTTACAAACTAATACAGGTGAGAAAACAATGACTCTTTTATAATCGGTATTGCGCGTTAACATTACACAACTTGAACAGACAAACTCCTGTCCTGGTGCGGCGCGCACCCTGGACGGATTGAATTTCTAAGAAAATATTAAATTCACAAGCGGTCCCCGGTCGCATGTGCATTTCGCCTAGGTGAGATGATTTTAACGACGTTAGTTTTTGCATTTTTGCATCATCGCCCATCTAGTACTGACTAGGCTCAAAGTCGCTTAACTCCGGTGATCTGACGATAACCGGTGTGTCAACAATCAAACTAAACTACACTATTTACACTTTATTATCATTAATCACCTCCTTCATGTTATTGTTATTATTATTATTATTATTATCGGGGGGGGGCATAATTGACTAATGGATATTCTATCACAGACTATAGTATCGGCTATGGCGAGTTCAAATCCTATAGGATCGAGTGTAATCATTTACGCACTAATACTGTTGGGGGGGGGGGGGTATGTACCCACAATTCCCCCCCCCCCCCGCTAGCTATGTAAATGTAACATGTAGGAAATATGCAACTGTAATTAATATAAGAACTAACAAAGGATATATTTTTTAAAGCTCTGTCTGCTCTCCATGAAGCTCGAAGAACTTTGCTAATCTCTTAGAGACTGAGCGACATACTTTGCTGCGCCGTTCCAACAGCACTTAAGCAATAGCAGCTCGGATTTGTATCTTTAATTCAACGATGCTATAAAAATATACGATTTCCGCTTTCGAATGAGCCATAAAATATAAGAAACGCTTAAGTATCAACAAAGTAAGTTACAAAAAAAAGAATATATATATATATATATATATATATATATATATATATATATATATATATATATATATATATATATATAGTAATTCAGGTAAAAGAAAGAATCGTTCTTTTCAAATATTATATGAAGGAAGAATCAGATTTTCTTTCCGCTTGATGAGATCTCAGTTTCTAACAGCTGTTGAGCGGATTATGTATATATCTGTATAAATAAATAAATAAATATATCTATAAAACTATAAGACAGTCTCGCCTGACAAAGTTGTTCTACAACGAAAGCTTGCAAAAAAACAAAATTAAATAAATGAATTTTTCATTTAAATTGCACGATTGTTGATTTTCAAAATATTTCATTTTAATACATTCTAATCCGTGCTTCAAAGATGTTGTCAAATGCCTTACTTAAAAAAAAGGACTACAGTTATCCTAACGTCTTTAAGAACTTGACGTCTCTTTCTGCTCATATCGTGATTCGACCCCTCGGGGTTAATACTCTCAAAATGAGGAGGAAGAAAAGAAGAAACAAAAACTATAAGACAGTCTCGCCTGACAAAGTTGTTCTACAACGAAAGCTGGCAAAAAAATTAAATAAATAAATTTTTCATTTAAATTACACGATTGTTGATTTTGAAAATATTTCACTTTAATACATTCTAATGCGTGCTTCAAAGATGTTGTCAATTTCCTTACATATATATATATATATATATATATATATATATATATATATATATATATAATGGCCGAATTAAGAACAATCCGAGAAGTACTATATGGATTGCCACCTGAAACCAGAAGGATAGCTTGACGGTTTGAGAACCTCACGAAGAAGATATACAAACGAGAAAGTTCCGTGACGTTCAACAACGCTTGCTTAGATATATATATATATATATATATATATATATATATATATATATATATATATATATATATATATATATATATATATATATATAGTCTAAAGAAGCTTTGAGTCATTTTAAACAAAAAAAGGGTAAAATGCAGTTTAAATATATATATATATATATATATATATATATATATATATATATATATATATATATATATATATAGTATAAAGAAGCTTTGAGTCATTTTAAACAAAAAAAGGTAAAATGCAGTTTAAATATATATATATATATATATATATATATATATATATATATATAATTATTTTTATTACTATTTAATTTATATACACATACTATTCTAAGGTGATCTAATATATTGTGTATATATATTTTCACTATTTAGTTAAACAGTGTTGTATAAGTAAAGTGAGTAGAGCTCATATATATATATATATATATATATATATATATATATATATATATATATATATATATATATATATATATATATATAATATTAGATCACCTTAGAATATTGTATGTGTATATAAATTAAATAGTAATAAGCTATATATATAGTGAAGATTAAATAGCAGGTTGCGAAACTGAAACCGCTTGCAGACTCGCAAATAAATAATCAAATAATTCCAAAACACAGACTAGAAAAGCTTTATTTACTAGTCGCTATCAGGATGGACGCTTGCAGATACGCACAGTAAATCCGACAATTACACATACCAATATAAACAAATAATGAATAAATAACCACAACACATCCAAATATAGTCTAAAAAAAAGTTGTTTTTTTTTCTTCAAAAATATATTAATTAAAATATAGTCAGAATTTCGCCAACTTAGCAGAACACAAGATCTCAAATACAAAATAAAATCGTCATTGTTTGTTTTTATTTACAAGATGAACATAAACAGAGACGATGTAAAACTAGAGCGGAAGTGGTCGCTAACAGACTCGCAGAAACCTCATACCTAACTACTATATCTAAATAATCGAATGATCACATTTTTATAACAGCCTCTAAAAACAATTTAAACACTTAGACGCTATCCCCCGATAAAAAAAACGTATGATCTGATTAATTTTAGCATATTAATAACTCACTCTAGTCAATCCCGACGAAGAACGCAAATATGTTTGTTTTTATTAATATAGATATATGATACAATTTAGATGTTAAAAAAATATTTAAACTCATTTTTACAACAAAAAAAAATTCTTTCTCGCTTCTCTTTTCTCGATAATTTTTTTGTGAATTCTATTCTTTATAATATTAGTATATTTCTTTACATAGATTGATATAATTTTATTCTATTTAGCTTATTTAAAATTTAATATCTAGGCTTAATTAAAACATATATATATATATATATATATATATATATATATATATATATATATATATATATATATATATGGGAAAATGAAAAAGGAAAACCAAAAAATGGATGTTTTTTTTATGTGTACATCAACGTTTCGTCTTTATTTATAAGACTTCATCAGGATGATAATATAGAGAAAAATGTCATGCAAGTACAAACACATGTAGGGTTGACATATTGGGAAAAAGGGAAGAAAATAATGACCACTACTGGGTGGACGTCCGTACTATATATATATATATATATATATATATATATATATATATATATATATATATATATATATATATATATATATATATATATATATATATATATATATATAAGTGAAATTTGAAAACAGACACATGGTGCAATTTAAATGGAAAAATCTTTTTTTTTTCTTTGCAAGCTTTCGTCGTAAAACAACTTTGTCAGGCGAGACTGTCTCATAATTTTTTTCCTTTTCTTTTCCTCATTTTGATGGTATAATCCCCGAGGGGTCGAATCACGGTAGAGAAGGGTGCTTCAAAGATGTTGTCAATTTCCTTATATATATATATATATATATATATATATATATATATATATATATATATATATATATATATATATACTTTATATTTGCTTTTCAATGGGCACGGAAAACTAAATTTAAAATCATAATTTTCATATTCACTTCAATTTCCATTATTTTTATATTTCGGCAAATACCTATATTTCTCCCTAATTATTCCACAAACTAAACCCCTTTATTTATATTTTTTCATTTGTTCCTGTATTTTTTGTTTTTTTTTCTAAAATAAAAACATTTTTTACGCGCGTTTCATAGTAAGATCAAAGGAAAATATATAGACTTCAGTCCAACTATGCTGATCATCATAGTTTGGGATTAAGTTAGAAGTCACCGTTAGAAGAGCCGTTTCAAATTTCGGATATTGTTCAATTTTTTGTCACCATTCTTCATGTGAGTTTTCCTCATATATTTCAGTTTGCCACATTTGTTTTTGGTCAAGTCTTATTGTATTTTTTCCATTTTCCGTTCTCCTGTTTTTGGAATAATATATTTCCCTATTGCTTTTAAATGAACTCCTTGCTCTGATGATCAACAAAGTTGGGCTGAAGTCTATATATTTTCCCTTGACCTTGCTGTGAAACGTGCGTAAGAAAATGTTTTAATTTTTGAAAAAAATAAAATAACAAAAATAAAGGGGTTTAGTTTGTCGGAAGAATTAAGAAGAAATGCAGGTATTTGAAAATAAAGGAAATTGAAGTGACTATGAAACTTATGATTTTTATTCATTTTTCCGTGATCACTGGAATGCAACTATAAATTATATATGCTCTGAATCTTGTAATACAACTTCATCGAGCTTGCAATTCGAAATATTTCGGAAATTATCAGGAGTATATGCCTAAATATACATATTTTATAAGAACTTATATATATATATATATATATATATATATATATATATATATATATATATATATATATATATATATATATATATATAATCTTGATAGTTTAGTC
>OY744531.1:27992108-28022108 GCA_963556195.1 Sepiola atlantica | reverse complement strand
CTCTGATGTTAAGACTTTACAATACATTGATAATCCATATTGCTGTATATGCAAGTGAAATATAGACTCTACTGGCAGAGCATGAGAGGAAGCTCAATGTCTTTGAAATTAAATCTTTAAGAACTATCCTTGGCATAACTTTGCGAGATAGATGAAGAAATGCAGATATCAGAAAGTGGCTTAATATCAACAGATCTACCAACAACGTTATTTGAAAAAAGAGATTAACGTAGTGTGGACATGTTTCCAAGCTACAAGACTATGTAAAAATCATTCATTTTTTTTTTGGGGGGGGGGTCTTTAAACAAGCTTTTCGACTTACAATGGAGTGTACGATTTGGGCGTATTTTGGGAGTTGTTCCATACCGACCATTAGGTGCTCATGGCCTAACCCACATTGATGCTCGACCTTGTGTCGCATCCGGCCCTAATGACAAGGGAGATGGATAGGGACAAGCAAGCAAGTCAGGATACAGACGTTAATGTATTGTGAAAGGAAGGGGATACAACAAATTACTAACTACTCCCCTCGAAGGGAGCAGCGTGACTACCAGATACAAATCCCAACATATTTTGAAAGGAAGAGAATACAACCAATGACCAATTCTATTTTCCTCAGAGGTGAGATTAGCCAAGTTTATTAAAACAAGAAATGACTAAGTGAAAGACAAACAGATCCCCCAACCCCCGATTTCATGGTCTTGTGCCTAATTGTATGTATATACAATAAATATAATTCGTTTGTTATCTACACTTCTATCTATCTATCTATCTATCTCTCTCTCTCTCTCTCTCTCTCTCTCTATATATATATATATATATATATATATTTATATATATTTTATATCTATATGTGAGCAAGAGAGATTAATATATGTATATATATATATATATATATATGTATATATATATATATATATATATATATATATATATGTATATATATATATATATAAATATATATATATATATATATATATATTAATCTCTCTTGCTCACATATAGATATAAAATCTAATTATCCATGAACACACGTGTTTCACTGTCTAAGGCTCACCAGCGTGACTAGACCTAGCGAGCTTCAAAACCAGGATTACAGTGACTGAATCCCGGCGCCCTACAACTAGGCCACACAAACTCACTGCCTGTGGAGGAGATATATTACATATACATATTGTCATTTATATTATTGTTTTTTACGATACTAATAATTGAACGAATTCAAATATCTTTTCACGGGAAAGCATTTACCTACATATATATGTGTATATTTATAATTATCCATGAACAAACGTGTTTCACTGTCTATGGCTCATCATTGTGGCTAGACCTGGCGAGATTCGAAACAGGGACCCCAGTGACTGAAGTCCGGCACACTACTACTGGGGCACGTACATTCGCTTGCAATGGAGGAGGTATATCGCATATAAATGTTGTAATTATATATATATATATATATATATATATATATATATATATATATATATATATATATATATATATGTATATATATATATATTATTGTCTTTGTTTTTCAGATATTGATAATTGAACGTATTCAAATATCTTTCACGGGGAAGCATTTACCTAATACTAAGGAGAAACATTGTTCCCTTTCACCAGTGTATGCCCCCATATGGGAACGTACATATTTATGAAATATAATTATTCACGGTTATGTGTTTCACCGTCTTTGGATCATCAGCGTGGCTAAACCTAATCCATTTTTATTACTTCCTCCTATGTTTTCCATTCGCCTTCGTGATGGGTTTCCACTCTGCCCCTTGTTCCTTCTTCTATCTCTATGTCTATCTCTCACTGTTACCTCAATGGGGTCCTCCTCTCCTCGAATCTTATCTTCATATTAAATTAATACATGTCAGAAACACATTAACTCACCATAATTTCTTGTAACGTTTTCAATTCCCGATTACGGGGAAATCTCTTTTTCGTAGCTAATTAATCTTCAATGTTTACTCATTTCAATTCTTGACAATGAATGTTTACAAAAACCAAAATGCCTCGTTATCTAATTCTCCAGCCGGGCCATCTGGTCACCCGGATTCTTGGTACAAACAAACAACTTTAATTAATGTAATTTCTCATATCTTCCAACACCTGTGTTTCCTGTTTTGCCAAAGTACAAAATAAGACAAATAACACGTTTTTTTTTCCTGAGCCAATTTTTGGCTAAGTGCAAATATTTCTAAAAAAAATTTTTTGCTTCCTCATTTTACAAGCAGGGTTTTTTAGTTTTAACTCTCTTTGGCCCGATAAATATTGTCACATACTTAGGCCCGGTCAATATTGTCACAATTAAAGCTGTCACTAAATATGGTGTTAATTCTAACATGACTTTGAGCATTTCTGTACATTGTTTAAACAACTTTCACCAACCACTCGTTTGCCCCCAGTTTACTCAAAACCCACTAGATAACCTCTCTTCGCGCTCCGTCAAAAGCTTTCTCCAGATCGACAAGAGCAAAAATGCCGACGGGGCTGCCCAGGCAATTTTTAATGGCCAGAGTGCTTTCCTCTCGGGCGCTGGCTTTTCAAACCCCACTTTCCCGACCCGACCTTGGGTCACATCTTACTTGTGGGAGTAAGATAAAACTGGCCTTGTGCCTAACTCCTGGAGAGGAGTAAATAAAAATAAACGTTCTTGGCCTTTTGGCTAAGATCAAAGTGTAGTATCAGTTCCGATGGATACTGCACCCCATAGACTAGTATCGTCTTGGCTTTCGGGTCTTGATTCCACCTGTCTGTACGCCTGCCCTGTGCAGTTCTAGGAGGTCCACCCTCCCAGGCTTCGCCTCCCCTCTTTGGGGAGGAGTAAGTTTATTGCTTACTGTCTGAGGCGCCCCTACCGGGGAATGCCGACGGGGCTGCCCAGGCAATTTTTAAATGGCCAGAGTGCTCACCTCTCGAGCGCTGGCTTTTAACCCCACTTGCTCGACCCGATCTTGGGTCACATCTTACTTGTGGAGTAAGATAAAACTGGCCTTGTGCCTAACTCCGCGAGGAGTAAATAAACATAAACGTTCTTGGCCTTTTGGCTAAGATCAAAGTGTAGTATCTGTTCCGATGGATACTGCACCCCATAGACTGGTATTGTCTTGGCCTTCGGGGCTTGATTTACACCGGTCTATGGGTCTGTCCTGTGCAGTTCTAGGAGGTCCACCTTCCCAGGCTTCGCCTCCCCTCTTTGGGGAGGAGTAAGTTTATTGCTTACTGCCTGAGGCGCCCCTACTGGGGAATGCCGACGCGGCGCCCCAGGCAATTTTTAAACCCCACTTTCCCGACCCGACCTTGGGTCACATCTTACTTGTGGGAGTAAGATAAAAACTGGCCTTGTGCCTAACTCCTGGAGAGGAGTAAATCAATACAAGAGCAAAATACAGTTTCTTTTTATTATTAAGGTACTTACTTCTTTTGTATTTGTCTAAGACTATAGCACCAGTGGTACTTTGCCCAGGCATGAAACCAAATTGCTCCCTGCTTATCTCACTTCTTATTTGCTGCTCAATTATTCTGTCAAACACTTTCACAACCTAATCCTCTACATATATAAGAGTCAGATACGTTCCAAGATGGGGGGGGGGTACTGCTCCCACATCTGGGGAGGTGCCGCTCAGAATACTCTTCATTACCTTGACAGAATCCATAATCGACTCTGATATCTAATATGGGATGATCTCTTCCGTTTTGTACAGCCCCTTGTTCACAGAAGAGACCTCACTAGTCTCTCTCTGCTTTATCGCTATTTCCATGGAAGGTACTCGACTGAGCTCAAATCTTTGGTTCCTCCTTGTATGATATTCCCAGCAAAAACTCGTCTTCTACCACAACGAAGAGAAACTTCCTTTTATTTCATTGTACCTAGCGGCAGGTGAAATTTTCATGTACAAAGCTTTTTTACAAGGACTTCCTGTCTGTGGAACACATTGCCACGGGACTGCTTCCCTGCAGATCACAACTTGGTCGTCTTCAAAGTCAATGTCAAGAGATTCCTATCTCAAACCGACCCCACAAGTATTCGAACTTGTTTCTGTCAATCATTCCATCTCGTGTACCCTTATCCTCGAGTGGCATCTAGCCTTGACAAGGGGTGACGATTTAATAAAAAAAAATAAAAATTCGCCCTCTTTGGCTTTTCAAAAAAAGAAAATGTGTTTTTTTTGTTGTTTTTTTTTAATAATTGTTTTTGCAAATATCTTTTTTCTAAATAAGTGTATTAACACAATAAAAAAGTATTTTAAGACATATTATTGCTGGTTAGCACGGTGTGATAATTATCGAAAAATAAAATTTTAATTTTAAAATTGACACTGACTTCATAGTCGGTGTAACTGAAAGCCATTATTTCTGTGTTAAACACAACGTTTTACTTTCTAAATAATGGCTTTCAGGGTTCTTGTAATGAATGGCCATCCAGAGGATTTTGGTACTTTGACGAAGAATCCCGAGTCTGTTCCGAAAATGGCCGAAGGAGTTGATGATTTGAAAGCTACCTTTTTTCTTTTTCTTTCCTTTTCTTTTTTTAGGAAGTTTTTTCAATTTTTTTTTTTTTTTTGAAGGGCTAAAAATATTTTTATCCCTAACCTAACCCATCAGATGCTTAGTGTCGTCTGTCCTTTTACATTTTCTTTGTGGCTTTTAAATCATAAACGGCTTATTCCATCTCGTGTACCCTTATCCTCGAGTGGCATCTAGCCTTGACAAGGGGTGACGATTTAATAATAAAAAAAAAAATTCGCCCTCTTTGGCTTTTCAAAAAAAGAAATTGTCTAACTTGGGAATCTATGCGGAGATTATCTTGAACATTTCAACCTTGTAATGTTGCCAAATGTTTCGTCTCACATTTCAACCGATGTAAGGGCAAACATAATACGCCATATTATTTTGGCCAGTTTGTTTTTAGTTGTTTTCTTTTAGAAATAATAATTTTTGGTTGATGTTTTGCGATAAAAAATAATAAAAATCAAACAGTGTTTATTATAAAAAGAATTCATATTTATGAGAAAGTTTCTTTTCTATTTTTAATTTTATTTTAAAAATATTAATTATCAAATAATAAAATCGAACAGCATTTTTTTTATAAATCGAATTGAAACGTATTACAAATTTACTAATTCTACCAATATACCATTTCTATTATTTGACTTAACGTTAGATTCGAACTTTTGGCGGCAACATTTTGTACAAGCCCAGCAATAATAGAAATAATGTATTTTAATTTTCTATCGACCTGTATAATTTAAAAGTGTGGAAACTGTAAGATTTATTATCTCTGAATTATCGTCACTTCCATAGGCAAACACGAGTAAATAAAAAAATGAGGTCGATTTTGTTTCGAGATGGCCGCTAATTTCAGATTTAAAAGATAAAAAGAAAAGAGGCCTACTCTACCACCAACCTTATGTCCGAGGGGGGGGAGGGGGCTTGCCAGTCGTACTTAGGGTATGCAGTAAGGTAAGTCATTTTCTTTTAAAAAAACTATTTAAGGAATAAAACACTGACAACACATGGGTCGGCCATGTTGGATTCTTACTCTATCGAAAAACAGATATCGACGAAATCTTATATTGAAAAAAAAAAAATGTTAAAACTGTTTCAGAAGTTTAAAACTATGTAGGTCGATAAAAATTTTTTTCTTGCGTTTGGTAAAAGTTATTTGTTTTATATTTTGTTTATTTTCGATTTATGGGCTGTTAACTGTACGCGGGAGTGCCTAAATGCCTTTTTTTAAACCTACAATCATGACGTCATATATCATATATCATATATCTAACATTCAACAAAGGGTCTAAAATTACCGGTCGAATTATCCTCCCTCCTATCTATGCCGATTTCAAACTAGATTCTCTGGTACAACTTTCAACTCAACCAGATTATTACTACACCATTGCTGCTTTGCGTAGAATTACTACGACCTGAAATACTACCACTACTACTACTACTATTTGAATTGCGCTTCTAAACAACAACAACAACTACAACATTACTACCACTACTACTAAATCTAGCAACTTTTGAATCGCTCTCCATACTACTACTTACCGTTACAAATAACCTGGATCCAGTGCAACTACTACTATTACTACTACTATTACAAATACATGCTTAGAATAAATTAGTTACTACAGCACTACGGCTATGAGTTTGCCACGGCTATTACTAATATAAACAATATGATATTTTGCATACCGACTACTTGCAATTGTATTTGTCGAATTATATCTGAAAAGATTTAACGACTAAGTAGCAACCGTTGATAATACCTTTAACATTTTATCGCCGATCGAGAAGCTATAATCTGAAATTACGGTCTACTATTTCTGCTACTACTACTGCTGGGTGGATTTAAAGAAAATTCAATTCCAACGATTACTATATAAAATTTTTAACACTTTTTTTTTTTTTTTTTAAATATTTTTACTTTTAGTGTTTAACTACTACAACAAGAATAACTAACTTCTAAAGGCATCTGTAGGCCAGCCACTACTACTACTACTACTACTACTGATTCGATTTTTGATACCCCCCTCTCTCTCTAATCTATTGATAATAAGGTAAATTTGTAGATGACCCCCCCCCCCCCCCCCCTGCTCCCGACAAACACAAACGCACAGGATTTATCTCATAGCAAAATACTTATTACATTTTGTGGGTTAACTTCCGTAAAACGCTAGAATGGCGAGAAAATACGGGATTATTTTACGTTAAATTTATATAGGGAAATTTGATCCCTCACTCTAAATTCTAAAATAATTGTTTTGTTTTTTTCTTCTCTCCACCAAGTTTTTCAGTGTTCACACGTAATCGCCTAAAAAAGTAGAATCACATTTTGGGGGAGGAGTGGATAATTTAGCTACTACTACTACAATAATAATAATAATAATAATAATAATTACTAACGCCAACTGGAACTGCTAACTATGCGATTGCGACATCACATCATAAAATCACACAAATAATTCTGTACAAATGATTCCAAATCGATTTCGAAGCTATTCTAATTGCGATGAATAAATTTAGATTCAAATTCGAATTCAAAAATCAATCAATTTGATTTACTCCAACCACATATTTTAAGTATGTCTACTAAAATTACTATTAATACTACAAATAGTAGTAGTTATTGTTATGTATACGTGCACCCCCCTCTCCCCCCAGCACTACGAAAAACCATGTTGTTGAATGAACCAAGTTCAGTTACATCGTCGAGCTAACCCGTCTCCTTCTTTTTAGTGTGTCTCGTCTTGGGGGGGGGAAGACAAATAGAGAGAGAGAGAGAGAGGGGGGAGTAAAAGGAGGGGGGACAAGACAAATATATATAGAGAGTGGTAAAAGAGAGGACAAGACAAATATATATATATATATATATATATATATATATATGTGTGTGTGTGTGTCTTGTCTTCACTTTACCTCCCTCTTTCTCTCTCTCTCTCTCTCTACATATACACATACACATATACAGGGAGAGAGAGAGAGAGGGGGTAAAAGATAGGACACGAAAAATAGATAGAGAGGGGGTAAAATAGAGGACAAGAGAAATAGAGAGGGGGTAAAAGAGAGGACACGATACATATATAGAGAGGGGGTCAAAAGAGAGGACAAAACAAATAGAGACGAAGAGAGAGAGAAAGAGGGGTTAAAAGAGAGGACAAGACAAATATATGGAGACGGGTAAAGTAAATAAACATAGACGGAGGGAGAGGGTGGTATCACCGGCTGCTGCTGCTGGAATGTTTCAAAAACATTAACGTCAGATCCCCCCCCCCTCCCTCCCAACTCCACCTTCTTATTTAATTCTCTCTTCTTTTCTTCTATTACCTAAAAAGAAAATCCCCCTCCCTGTGTCATTCGTTATTATCATCCTTTCCTCGTCCTACACCCTTACTCCCTCCCCCTCTTCCTTCCATTTTTAACGTCACAATCTAATCTACATTCTGGCCCCCTCCCTCTACTTGAACCATTTATCTCTCGCTTGCTCTCCCCCTCCCTCTCTCTTGTTACGCATTTCTCCCTCTTTACCCCTCCCCCCTCTCTCTTCCCACGACACACAACAGTGTTTGCTGTCTAGGCGCACACTGGAACATAACAAACAACAAAATCTGCTGAATTTTTTTTCTTTTTGAACCCCCCCACCCTAAAAAAAAACAAAAACAAAAAGCCATCAACCACAGCCACGACTGGGACATATTTACCCAAGTTTAACTACAGAGATTTGCATATTTGTAAAATACGACTTATGGACGGAGATTTTACAATAATTGGAATCGCTTCAATTGGAAAAACCTACCGAAGAAGAAAAAAACGGACCAACTCTCATATAAAAACAAAATAAAAGAAAGAAAGAAAGAAGGAGAGAGGAAAAAAAACACACACAAAACAGGAGTACATTATTAGATAATAATTCCTAAGGCAACCAATATCGAAAAGATTACCATTTTCGACACAACATTACTTATTTTTCAATAATTACATTTCTTTCTGCAACAGAGTATTTATCTTTTTGAGTTGTACACTATTTTTATTTTTTTTATTTTACATACACATATATATATATATATATATATATATATAATCAGTTAGGATTGTGGGGTGTTAAATTAATTACAATATATCTTGTTAATAACATTGGCGAGTGTATACAGAAACTCACACATCACAATGATTTTAGAGTAGTAAACACGTTAACTGTTGCATAAGGTTTTTATAGCTAAAAAAATATATTTAGTTTTTATATATTTTTAAAATATACGTTTTGATGAAAGAAAATTAAAAAGTTTATAATTTAAAATTAATATAAGTTTTCTTTCTCTTTAGACCATATATATTTTCCTTTTTTTTACTATAAGTATACGTAGGGTGGTAGTATATATGTATATGTGTGTGTGTGTATATATTATGAAGTCGTTAATTAAGTTTATGTGAGGATTATTATTTTATAGTGTTTTTCATTTATTTTTAAGCCAAGGGTTTTGTCTGTCCGCCCGCGTTATTTCTTCGTAGTATCTATTTAACCCTGTTGCCAGATGTGTGGCCGAACTTCCACTTTAATCTCTATTGTCTGGGTGACATTTCAAATTCCTCGTCATCCCATTTTAACAATTGCCCGTCTTTGTGACACTTGAACGATTAACAATAGCAAAACCCTTTTTTTCTTTTTTTTTTTCTTTTATACCCCCCCCCCTCCAGGTTGTTGAGGAGTGTCCCCCTATTTTCTTAATAACACGTGGTGCGACACGTACTTGTCAGCGTAACCACTAAGGACCTTACCTTAACAATTTAGGGGGGGAAAGGAACCTTCTAAATAGTATAGAAATAAAGACGTATACCTGTTTATCATTCATATACATAACGTATACCCTATGTTTGATAAAACAAACTTGATGTGTGTATACAAATAAATAAATCTAAACACGTACATGATTTAATTTTGTCCCTCCGTAGCGTTTTTAATGACCCTTGACTCCAGTTAGTCATTTGAGAATATGAGGAGAAAAATAAATTAAATTTAAAACAAACTGTTGAAGAATTGACAATTTTATCATTTACATTTTTGTAGTGCCTAAAAATTAACCTTGTAACATTTTTACCCCCCACCCCCCTAATAAAAACAAACCAATTTAAGTTCAAATGTTTTAACAATCAAATCTAACATAAGAATCTTTACTTACATTTTTAAAGGTATTATTTAAATTCCATCCATTAACAAATTTTTTTAACATAAAACAATATGTCAACAAATTCGTGAAAAAAAAAAAAGTGAAAATAGAAAATAAACCTCCCAAAATTAAATAACATCGAACATTTTTCTGTGTATTTTAATTTATTGATTTATTTTTTATGTTTTGAAAAAAAAAAAATTAATTTTGCAGAGAAAAGGAAATGGATTAGTCGCAGATAATTTAAAAAAAAAAAGAGCGCAAAAATCTATGATGAATGTTTTTCACTTGAAAAAGAATTCTTATTCAGTCTACGAATGTTGGGAAACTTTATTACCAAAACTCCAAGAACAGATTTGTTTATCAAGAAAGCAAAAAAGATCGCCATGAAAACTCCGACAATATTAACCCTTTTTTTACACCCATGAATTGGAATTAAAAAAAAAAAAATTAAACTTAGAATTTTTTTTTAACAAATTAAGCATTTTTAGTCTTTTTAAACATTTTAATTTTTTTTTATTACTCTGTAATCTCTGTAAAATGGACTCCTATGTTTATTGATTTCTAAGTATCTATTTGTAATTGATATATTAATTAATAATAATTAAGCAATTGAAAATGGCTTCTACTAAAAGAAATACAAGCCAACCAATGGAAGATACAAGTGATGTCGTGAAAACTGGATACCTTAAGAAATTAAAAGTAAGTACTTTTTTTCTTTTTCTGAATAGAAATTGCTTATTTAGAGAAATATTTATTTATAAAAAATGAAAAAAAAAAAATCTGATAAACAATAACAACAACAAAAAAAAGCCGCCTAGGGTGACCAAACTACGACTCCCCCCTCCCCTTCCACAATATTTCCTTCTGTAGAGAGGGGGGGGGCAACAGTTGTTTTTGTTTCAGTGGAAAATATTTTCTCAATTCCATTTTTTCCCCCTCAATTTTGATAGGATGGATCTATATTTAAAATTACTTCTTCAGTCATTTCAATAGAATTTAGTCAAGCTTTTGCCATTCTTTTCCTCAATCTTCCTTTCAAAAGGTGTGGGTTCGATTATATAATAGTGGCGCGGTCGAAATATACTGTTTGTCTTGAGCAAAAAAAAAGGTAAACGTTACTATTGGTGACATAAATTATTTTTAAGAAAATAAAGTTGGAAAATTAGTAAAAAATAAAAAAAAATTTTTAATAGTAAAATTGTCGTTTCCCAACCAAAATGGCGGACAATAAATAATCTGCAGTTTCCTGATCTCACAAATGAGTAAGTAAACCCAAATAAATTGTTTTGGACTAATATAAAATTTACCTTAAATTATTTTAAAGGAAATACAGTTGGGAAATTAGTCAAACAATTTATTTGGGTTTACTTATTTGTGACGTTGGAAAACAATAAAAAAACTGCAGACGGTTTATTGTCCGCCATTTTTGTTGGGAAACTACAATTTTACCAAAAAAAAAATTTCTTTTTGGTTTACCTAATTTGTGACACATTGGCGTTAAAAATAATTTAAGCCTGTTAAGTTATCGTAAATTCAGACATCCTATTTGTTTAATCACAGGAAATAAGGTACTTCACCGGCTGTCCATAGATTACTTTGCACAGAACCGAGATTTGCGGTAATTTAAGACACTTATATTAAATATTATTTTGACGCAAATAGGTCACAAATGAGTAGGTTAAGCAAAATTGTTTTTGATTAATTTCGCAAACTGTATTTCCTTGAAAATAATTTGTCGCCAATAGTAACATTTACTAAATGAAAAAAAATGCTAATGCCTCTGACTGTTGCGAATAAATTTTAATTTTGACAATTTAAAGGCTTCAAAACCAATTTCGAATTCCTGACTGCCGTTGTATCGATCATATGGGGTGGGGTGGGGGCGATGGCCGTGAACCGTGTCTACGTCTTTGCCTTCAACATTCGAAAGTAATTTTGAAGCCTTTAGAAAGGTTATTTCGGTATTTTTATAGAATCACTCCCGTCTCCAAACCGGTTACCCGGACTTAGGGTTAATGGGTGTGTTTTTTTTAAATTTTATTTAAAAAAAATTATATTTTAGAGTTTCAGGGGGTTTCCACTACCAATAAAAAAAAACACCTGATTAGGGACCGAGGTGATTCTATAAAATCTGTTTATTTCTGGCTAGAATTACATTTTATAAGTGTTTAAGTTGATATGTACTTTTAAAAGAAAATATTTTTTCGACCGCGTCAATAAACCAAATTGATATTCAGATGCGTTGTTATTATTTAAGTATTGCTATTCGTACGATGGGACTGAAGATTCAAAAAATGTTTTTAACCCTCGGTTGTCTTGTATGCATTTGATATTGTGTCACTGCTTCTTGGCGCCCTTAGACGCTTTCCTTTTTAACGTGATTCTCTGTGTGTGTGTGTGTGTGTGTGTATACCATACATATATATGTGGAAAAAAATAGAGACGAGCAAACGTAAACAAAGAGAAAGAGGGGGATGAAACGTCTATGCATAATAATCGTAATAATAATATATATATATATATATATATATATATATATATATATATATATATTATTACGATTGCTATGCATAGACGTTTCACCCTTCTCTGCTTACGTTCGCTCATCTCTATTTTTTCACACATATATCTCCTTTTCGGTATAAGAATTAGGAGAAAAACCACGCATCCCCCCTCCCCTTTCTTCTTTGCTTACTGGTGCAAATTCTGTCTATATGTGTGTTTGACCTGCCCTCCCCACGAGGGTTGTATGTGACCACAAGGTTGGTTTGACATGGTGTGGGGGTACATATTCTCTCTGAGAGGGCAGGGAGGTACTTCGAATTAAGACAACTGATTAATGTAGATATTATAAGCTTCAAATAATCCAAGACCATGTTTCCTGGGTTCTTACGTGAACAACTTAAGTTCGTCTGAGAAAATGAATCGTGTATCGAGTGAGTGATCCACACGTGTTTGTGTGTGTGTGTGTGTATATTATATATATATATATATATATAATTATACGTATGTGTATTCTATTCTTACTAACGCTTGTACATACTGTTTACTGACTTTGTTTCTGTATTTGGTACATACTAGTCGAGTTGAACATTTCTAACGTAATGTTTCTATTGTGTCCTGTATTGATTTACTCCTCTCCAAGAGTTAGGCACAAGGCCAGTTTTTATCTTACTCCCACAAGTAAGATGTGACCCAAGGTCGGGTCGGGAAAGTGGGATTTAAACATTGCCTGGGAAGCCCCGTCGGCATTCCCCGGTAGGGGCGCCTCAGGTAGTAAGCAATAAACTTATTCCTCCTCAAAGAGAGGAGGCAAAGCCTGGGAAGGTTGACCTCCCAGAACTGCACAGGACAGACCCATTGACCGGCGTAAATCAAGACCCGAAGGCCAAGACAACGCCAGTATGGGGTGCAGTATCAATCGGAACAGATACTACACTTTGATCTTAGCCAAAAGGCCAAGAAGAAAATAAAATTCTATTGTCCTGTAACCGAGACGAGAAATTACCGTGACGAGTTTGTCACGAGAACCTAGTGACAGACCTGTCACGGTAATTTCCTAATGTGTGGTCGCTTATTTAGTGAAATGGGTTTCGGCATTAGTCACTATTTATTTAAACGTATTTAAACCACGATGCATGCCATTTTCTTGGGTGAAAACGATCATTAAGAAATATTAGGTGGTTTATTTAATGTTGGCTAATACGATTAATTTTTCCATTCAAATTTCACATCTTCATTTTACTTTGATTTTGCTAGAGAAAAAGTACAAAGTTTTAGTTAGACAAGTTTTAAAATAAGTTATTTCGGAATAATGGCGAAACCCATTTTACTGTAAATAAGCGACCTCACATTAGGAAATAACTTCTGTCACACTATTTTGACTGCTTTTAGCTTTTTCTTTCTCAGAAAATATTTATTGAAGGACTTTAATTGTAATTTTTTTTCTAATTGTATATGTGGATATGTTTGCAGTCCGTTCCATCAGACAGTTGAAATTCTTGTATGTATTGATTGGACTGGAATTATTGTTTATCTTTGAATTCGTGGAGGAAGAAGAGACGTGTCCCATCCCCTCACCCTCGATACGATTAAAAACGATTATATATATATATATATATATATATATATATATATATATATATGTATGAGAGAGAGAGAGGAGGGATATATTTAGAAAGAAAGATGAAAACGACCCCCCCCCCTTCTCCGGAGAAGAGTACAAACAAATATCGCAACAACAACCATGTTTTTATTATTCCCTCTTGGCTGTTTGTGTCTATTTCGTGTCCTTGACCTTGTGGCAGACATAATAAAAGTGGGGGAATGTGGCTGATAAACATCAAATAGCGAGAAGGAAGAGGGAGGGATAGAGAGCTAGCTAGCTTTATTATTTCTTTGAGCTGTTGGTTCAGTGAACTTGCAGTTCAAAGTCATCAGACATAAAGTATAAAGATATTGTAAAACATTTAACTTTTTTTCTAAATGAATTCAAAATAAAACACATCAATTGAGGCGATCATTACTTACACCATAAATAAATAAATCTTGGCATGGATAAAACTAAAATATGAAATTAAAAAAATAATTGTCATCCCTGCGTCATTTTTTTTTTTTTTAAGTACACGCTTAAAATATTTATTTCTACATATTTAAAAAACTGATAAATTGTATTTTTTTAAATCGATTGGATGATGTTATTTGAGTTTTGTTTCTGTTTTTAATAACAACAAACAAAACATTGAAGCTCAGTATTTACGGAGACAGCCCCGAGTATCGACAGAGAATCTCGAGTCGCCACGGAAATGGCCGAAGTAGTTTACAATTTGAAAGCCGCGAATAAAAATGTAAAAAGGCAGACTACACTATGGATTCGATAAGTTAGGTTTAAGGGTTAAAAAAATGCTAGCCCCTCAAAAAAAAAAACAAAAAAAAAAGCCCCCAAAGCTACTTCGGCCATTTCCGAGACTGATTCTGGATTCTCTGGGCTGTTTCTTTAAGTACTACTGAAATCATCTGGATATCCATTCATTACAAGCCCTGAATATTTTTATTGCGATTTTCTGTTTGTAAAAAATTACTTAAACAAATGTCTCCCATCTGCTAAAAATGGTTTACAAGTTGTTTGTGCGAAATAGGCATTCAGGTAAAAAAAAAAAGGGGGGGGGGTAGGCCTAACAAACCGAATCCCTAAAAATGAGCAGGTTGCATTTGCGTTCTGTTAGCTGTCGTTTAAAATGCCCCCAAATCTTTAAAATAAGTTAAAACACAAATAAACGTACCCAGGTTAGTAGAAGAGTAACTGACCTTTCGTAACATTTATTTGTTGCCTATTTGTTTTTTGACCCATTTTTTCGTTCTTTTAGCTGTCGTTAAAAAATACCCCCAAACAATTCATTTGGGTTTACCTACTCATTGCCTTTTGGCTAAGATCAAAGTGTAGTATCTGTTCCGATGGATACTGCACCCCATAGACTGGTATTGTCTTGGCCTTCGGGGCTTGATTTACGCCGGTCTATGGGTCTGTCCTGTGCAGTTCTAGGAGGTCCACCCTCCCAGACTTCGCCTCCCCTCTTTGGGGAGGAGTAAGTTTATTGCTTATTGCTTACTGCCTGAGGCGCCCCTACCGGGGAATGCCGACGGGGCTGCCCAGACAATTTTTAAACCCCACTTTCCCGACCTTGGGTCACATCTTACTTGTGGGAGTAAGATAAAAAACTGGCCTTGTGCCTAACTCCTGGAGAGGAGTAAATCAATACTCATTTGTCATCTATTTGCGTTTAAAAAAAAAGAAAGTATTTAATTGAAGTGATAAGCCTTTAAAGTTCGCGTGAATATCGATTCTGAACAAAGTAACCATTTTTATTTAATCATTTGTTTACGTTAAACAAGATGGCTACTTTGCTCAGAATCGGTATTTACGAATTTTCAAGTCTTATAACTTGTATAAAATCTGTTCTTTATGGGTCACAAATGAGTAGGATAAACAAAATAAATTGTTTGTGACTAATTTCTCAACGGTATTTTCTTTAAAAATAATTTATCTCGTTAATAGTAATGATTACCGAAACAAAAAGCCCCTCAGGGGTGACTTCACTTCTAATAATAATAATAAATTTGGCAGATGATTTTGCTTTAAAGTTCCTTAATTGCTTGTCGACGTGAAATTAAAAAAGACATTTTAGTAATGGAACCTCGATTTCTGTTCAGTCGATTTATGGTTGGGTTAAAAATAAAAAGTAAGATTGTGTGTGTGTGTGTGTGTGTGTGTGAGTGACAATGTTATGGGCGCCAATTCACCAACTCGCCCCACATAATATTACTTTTCGTTTTGTCATAATGACTGACTGAGTCTACTCGCCAATCGTAGTCGGGTTTCCGAACTATTTTCTCTACCTAGCGAGGGTTTACCATTATTACCTCAATGCACCAAACGGAGTGAATATATTTACTTGCTTCCATACGGGGGGGGGGGAGAGGAGTAAGACACCAAGTTCATTTTTCTATGCGGCAGATATCCAGCACCCCCCCCCCAAAAAAAAAGGGGGCACTTTGCATGAGACAAAAATGAAAAATTACTCCAGTCAATAATCTCTCCTCTGACTGAGGACAGAACATATACTACACTTTGATCCTAGCCCGAAGACAAAAAAAAAAAGGTTTAATGCGTGTTATCATCCCCCCCCCCCCCCAAAAAAAAAAATTAACAATCGAGCACTCTGGATGAGTGCAAAATATGCCGTGATCGAACACGTCGGCTTCCTCAATAGGGACACCTCAGGCGAAGGAAGAAGTAATGCCTGGGAGAATAGCATCCTATGACCGAACAGAAGCCTACTTTATTCTGATATAAGAGCGAAAATCCCTGTTCATACTACAGTCAGTTTTCATGCTATTATTCAGATCTATTTAGGAGCACATGTATTACAGCGACATTGCCACACATACTACGCAATCTTACACACATATTGCACACACACACACAACTACTACTATTACATACGCACACACTAGGTGTAGAGCTGCTACTACTATTACTACATACAAAAAGAGGTTTATGTATTTACTGTATTGCCCCTTCCCTTCCCTGTTATTGCTCTATATATGGTCATTCACACGCCAGCTTGTTTACGACGATATATCTACATACTACCACCACCAAGCAGCATCCCCCCCTCTCTCTCTCTCTCTCTACTTATCTATCGCCCCCCTCTCTCTACCTGACGACTTGTCTGTCTAACCACCAACTTTATTTACCTGTTCGTATCCAGTTCTTACTCACACTAAATGCAGATTTTTTACATAGGTAGTAAACCACTGAAAGGTTTTTGTTTTTTTTTTTTTTTTTTTTGGGGGGGGGGCTTTTCTTTATTTGTACCTGATTTTATAGTCTATAAACTCAATAGTTGCAAATGCAATGTTGTAAAACAATTTGGTCCAATTAATGACTAAATAAAACCGTAATAATCATGTTATATTGTTTCGTCGTTAAATTATTAATTTAACCAAATTTTTATAAAACTAAAACTAATTTGGTTGAAATATGTTGTTGTTTCAATGGCAGCCATCTTAAGGGAAAAGGGATACTCCCCGACTTATTTGTTTGGTCACGGTGTATGTGAGAAGGGGGGGGGGGGGCTTTGTTTTTAATTTACAATGGGTCGCAACCTCCAGAATTAAATTGACTGGAAAGACGATTTTTCACCTAAAATGTTTCATATCGTGGATAGAAATCCACGATATGAAACATAGAACTGCTATAATAAAATTAAAACAATCATTGAATTAGAAATCAATAATAACGAATCGTTAATTCATGAGATGTCCTGTTGCAAAGCAATATGCAAATTAGGGTGCGTGTAAAGATCGATGGTATAAACAGTTTCTTCAAAAATTCGAATACAATTAGTGTATTGATGAGATATATATATATATATATATATATATATATATATATATATATATATATAATCAAAGATTATGGCATTAGGAACGTTTTGGAGTTAAAAAAATCAATGTAATAAGTTTTAAAACAGTTGTCTTGAGCGATACAAAAAAAAAAACATGGCTCCATGAGAAATACAAGTCTTTCGGTCCCGTAAGACTCCATTTTGTCAAAATCTCGTTGTTCTAGCATATTTACACATTTAAAACATGTTTTCTTTAGATTACACGCGTAATACTAAATAGATTTTAACTCAAAATGGTTCCTCATTTAATTTTTTTTTTTTTAAAGATAAAACTATTTTTATCGCCTATACACACTTTCTGTTCCGATGGATACTGCACCCCATACTGGTATTGTCTTGTCCTTCGGGGCTTGATTTACGCCGGTCAATGGGTCTGTCCTGTGCAGTTCTAGGAGGTCACCCTCCCAGGCTTTGCCTCCCCTATTTGGGGAGGAGTAAGTTTATTGCTTACTGTCTGAGGCGCTCCTACCGGGGAATGCCGACGGGGCTGGCCAGGCAATTTTTAAACCCCACTTTCCCGACCCGACCTTGGGTCACATCTTACTTGTGGGAGTAAGATAAAGCTGGCCTTGTGCCTAACTCCTTGAGAGGAGTAAATAATATACACACTTTGGCCTTTTGGCTAAGATCAAAGTGTAGTATATGTTCCGATGGATACTGCACCCCATAGACTGGTATTGTTTTGGCCTCCGGGTCTTGATTTACGCCGTTAATGGGTCTGTCCTGTGTAGTTCTAGGAGGTCCACCTTCCCAGGCTTCGCCTCCCCTCTTTGGGGAGGAGTAAGCTTATTGCTTACTTCCTGAGGCGCACCTACCGGGGAATGCCGACGGGGCTGTCCAGGCAATTTTTAAACCCCACTTTCGCGACCCGACCTTGGGTCACATCTTACTTGTGGGAGTAAGATAAAAACTGGCCTTGTGCCTAACTCCTGGAGAGGAGTAAATCAATACACACTTTTTATCGCATTCTGTTTGGACCGTCGATCCTTACTATTACCCAAATTAGTTAACCATATACACCTGATCAGAAAACTATTTTCAATATGAATTTGTCGTTTTAATCTCACTGCCCGTGAGATAAATGGGCCAACTTTATAGAGATCATGTTTCTTAAGATTTAAAAAAAATTATCCAGTAAAATGAAACACAACCTATCTATATACTTAGTGTACAAAAAAAACAACAGAATTTTAATTCTTGCGACCTTTGGTAAAACTATGAAACCTTAAAATATTTTGCTTTTATTTTAAAGGTCAATATGTAAATGTTATTTTCGCGGTGAAATCTACACAGGAGGGATTTGCCTTTTCTCCACGGGAGGTACAAACAAGGGCAGTTGGACTAATAGTTATTTAGCCCTCATCACGTGTAAAAAGCCAGCCACTCAAAATGTCCTTATTTACCTAAGATATCAGTTGCAGAGTCTTCATTTTTTTATATTTCAATTTTTTGTCCAGTATTCTAAGAGATAGTTGTCATATATATATATATATATATATATATATATATATATATATATATATATTTTATTCAACATAAAAAATAGTTTGGTGTTTAACTTTCTATAATACGTGTTTCGAGCATTTTGGCTCTCTTCAGATATTGTTTTAAAAAATATTGTAGTTTTGAGATTTTTTTTTTTAACAATATTTGAATAGAGCTTAAACATGCTCAAAACACGTGTTATAGTAATTTAAACACCAAGCTTTAAAAAAAAAAAGTAAAATACGTGTTAGAATATATATTTATTTCCGGAACTAAACTCTATCGTGCAACTTATGAGCTCTAAAAAACAACTGGGTTTTGATGGTTTGTTTCATCAACTAGAAATGCTGACTGGAGATTCGTTGTAACAATTGTCGCATACGGAAACGCACAAGTGACTAAATGTACGTACGAAGTTAATGTGATTGAATGGGAAAAAGATTGGCACTTCTGTCGTATATATGAAGCAGCAGATTTTCTGTCCTTCTACTGAAAATAAAGGGAGGTAATTCAACCGGAAGTGATTTTTTTTTACAACATAAAAAAAAAATGCAAGACTGATTTGTTTTTGGGTAACAATTAACAATTTCTTTTTATTATATGAAGTAAAAAAAATTTAAATAAAAAAACCCTAACCCTAAGAAATCAGGGGGTGTGCCTGTAAAAAATCTATTGTTTTTTGCGGCTGGTTCATTAAATTACCAATGTCTCGAAGATTAATCTCATTTAACTTCATTTTCTAAATACTAAATTCAACTTCCGGTGAATTCTGAATGAATGGTACTTGGAGAAAAAAAACGGAACTTTTCGATTTCTTAAGCGGCAGCTGCTTCATATATACGACAGAAGTGCCAAAAGATTTTTTTTCAATATCGAACCGATAAAGAAATTTACTATTTTTTTTATTTATGTATTTTTTAAGATAAGCGTTACTATTGACGACATAAATTATTTCAAATGAAAGTACAGTTGGGAAATTAAATAATAAAAAAAAGAAAAGTTTGGTTTATCTCATTTATGACATGTTTGCGTAAAAACTTTTCAAATATTTAAAATAATTATAAAAAAATTATAAGCAATTTAATTTACCGTAAATAGTGGTTGTGATCAAAGTAATCTGCGTCTTGATTATTCTCAGAAAGTAAGGTACACAACCGGATTATTTTACTCACAACCAGTATTTACGGTAAATTAAATTGCCTCTAACTTTTTAAATATTATTTTTAACGCAAATATGTCACAAAGGAGTAGGTAAACCCAAATAAAATTTGTTTGAGCAGTTTATCAGCTGTATTTCCTTTAAAATAATTTATGTCGCCAATAGTAACGTTTACGGTTTTTACATAATTTTCTATACACTAATGGGTCGAGCGGACCCAACACTCAAGGAATCTAGCCCCTCTTTTATTGTACCAATGTTGAGGGGTGATAGGGTTATTCTTTGGCGCACGTAGCACTCTTGTGAAGTGCCGATCAAGTTGAGCTTAAATCAGCACTTGTTGGCATGTTATACGGACATGTCACGACCGTTGTCGTGATCAATCACCCCACTTTAAATAGGCCTTATGTCAAACTTGCTAACGTGTGAAGTTTATTTTTCTTTATTATTTTTTTTTTAACGAAACATGGCGATTTCCAAGATTTCTCCTTTATTTGTTTAACATGCTTTACAGTCAAAAAGTTTATGATTATGCGCATGGTTTTTTATTTATTTGCTTTTTTGTTGTTGACGGCGAGTAAAATGAAACTTTTTCGGAAATATTTTATATTGGATACAAAAATATTTCGAAGTGTAATATTTAAAAATGCATTCGATTCATTTGAGTCAGTAGTTGTAAAAAATTAAAATAAAAAAATAAAAGTAAATAATTTGTTTTTATTAGTTTATTAAGACATTAGACAAAGACAAACAACAATTTGAAAACATAAAAAGGGTGCTTATGCAGTTTACGGACCGAGCTGAAATAATAACGTTATTATTTAGAAAGCCATTCTTAACATGGGGAGGGAGGGGGCTTTATTAACTGTTCTGTACTTTCATCTAAAGAAAAACATTTTCTACATCATTTCTGTTCATATATGAAGTGTCATTTACTGCAGAGGACAACCGGAAATTTTGGAGAAAAAAAACGGAAACTTCAAAAAAAAAAAAAAAAAATCTGTCTTAAACGTAGGCTCACACGAATTGACGGTTAAACACAATGTCGGGTACTCATATTTGCTCCTAGGTCGCAATGTTACTGGCACCAGGGGTTGACCCTGGCTCTCTTTGGTGCAAAGGGGGTGGGGTAATGCATGTGAGGGGTCCGCCTAATCCCCCCTCTCTCAAGTAGTTTTGACTTTCATGTTTCCTTGAAGTTTAACCTTAATGTTGTGCTTTTAGGGGTGGGGTATAAAAAAATATGGTCGCGTTCTCCAGTGTTTTCATTGATTTTTTTTAATTTTTATATGCGATTTAAAATTTCAACTGATTTTAAAAGTTCCAATAAAAATGTATCTGTGATCGTCGGTTTTAGTGTGTTTTTTTTTTTTTTTTGTTTTTTTTTTAGTTTTCTCAAACGCCGAAAAACTACCATATGTTTATTTTTTATTCTGTGAATGTTCGTTTGGGAAATAAAATGCTGGCTGTTATTTTTCTCGGTGGTCAAGTTCGAAGAATTATGAATAAGGCAGTTATTGCAACAATTGGTGAAAATAATTTCTATACGAATAAAACTGTCAGACAAGATCTCGTGTCCTTGTTTATCTCGCCTATACGTAACTTTGATAAATACATATTGATTATTTTTTTATTACTATTAATCGAATATTTATTGAAATCAAAAAATAAAATAAAATAAGGAAAAACTAAAACGAATTTTTAAAAACATCCTATTTAAAAAGAAAACAAAACAATGTAAACCTTTTTCTCTAAGTCCTCCACCCGGGCAATGCTGGGTAAATACTCCTAGTTTTGTATATTTTTTTTATCGTTTCTTAATGTGTGTTCATTGAACGCACATTAAGAGACGATAAAAAGCCTGTTCAAAATATAACAAAACAACGGTAGATGACTAAAGTCTATGTAGGTCTGTGGATACCATCCCACCCTTTGATCCCGTGATTATATATCAACACTTTACAAACAACTCAGTGCCAGACAGGTGCGTGCACTCACCCCCCCCCCCCCCCACACACACACTCTCGATATCTCTGCCACTACTGGAATGTTCTTTCTGCCAGGAATGGTTATTCGCACTTTTTCTTAAACTTAAAATTCGTTGTTTCCAGAAATAAACAGAATTACAGATTTAATTTAAAACTAAAAAAAAAAAAAAAAAATGTAAACTTGCTTAAAAAATAGTCATTCATGAAATTCTAGATTATTTCAGATCTCTCTCAGTAAACCATCAGATTGCATTATTATGTTGTCAAATACTTTTATTGTATTAAAATACAAATATTTTAATAATAAAATGTGAAAAACTAGTTTTTGGATATTCGTAATTTCAATCTTGAGGAATCTTTTACAATGATCAGCAGAGTAAAAACGCTTAAAAAACAAATATTCACCAAATAAAAGTAACTGTAGGCGATAACAGTTATTTTCAAACTTACCTGTGTCTTTTCAAACTATTAAAAAGATTTTTAACCCGTTTCAATTGCTATTTATTAGAAATTAAAGTATTCGGCACACGAACATCGCACGAAACAAGATGTCTGATTTAAGGGGGGGGGGCTACGTAATGAGGGTATATGTTACGACGCTCAGCACAGTCGCGAACGGGGTCCAAAAAAAGAACGAGAAAGGGTTTAAAAGCATAAATTTGCAACAAGTGAAGTTGACCTGCGACGAGAATAGATATTTTTCTATTTACCTATGTAATTTGTTTTTATTTTTACGTATTATAAATGGGTTTTTATTAGATGTAAAAAAAAAAAAATGTATTGTTTTTTTCCCAAAGGCTTGCACAAAATTCAAGATGGCGATTCACGTGCTTCCTTACCAAATGCCCCCCGAAAAGCAGCCATGTTTTTCCCAAGTTACGGTGATAAAACTATTGATTTCTAATAAATAGCGGTTGTAACGGTCTAAAAATACAAACAAATGCTACAGGCAAGTTTCAAAATAACTTTTACAGCTTACAGTTACTTTTATTTGTTGTATATTTGTTTTTTTAGCGTTTTTACTCTGCTGAGTCTCGTAAAAGATGCCCCGTAATGATATAGAGGACGGGCGGCCATTTTCTTTTGCCAAATTAGATGTAAAAAAAAAACAACTTTTTTTTTACATCTAATAAAAACCCATTTATACTACTAAAAATACAAACAAATGTCATAGGTAAGTAGAAAAATGTCTATTCTCGACGTAGGTTAACTTTACTTGTTGCAAATTTATGTTTTAAAACCCTTTCTCGTTCTTTTTTTGGACCCCGTTCGCGACTCTGCTGATTATTGTAAAAGATTCCCCAATTTTGTTACCACTAGAGATTTTGAGACAACGAGTCCCTATTTACTTGCCTCCCCACGAGGGCAAAGTTAGATACACTGTTTCTTTTTTAATGCGGGGAAAATCCAGTTCCTCAAAAACGAAACTCTGATTGGGACAAAAATGAAATCTGATGCTACCAGATCAGACTGTCTGGAGACACTGACTAAAAATGCACCAAACATTGATGTTATTGTTTTTTCCTTTCCCTTTGCAAAACTCAATCATGTTCTGCAAAGCCCCAAAAAGAAACATTTTCCTTTACAAAACAACCAAACCAAACACCATGTATAAATATTTGAAGATATAAAGAATTTGAAGCATAAAAACTTTTACCAACATCACCGAATTAAGCATTAAAAAAACTCTAGGAGGGTTGATATGCCGTAAAACAAAACGACCAAACAAAAATGAAAATTGCTTCTGTTCAGAAGAATTTCTTCATTGACAGAAAAAATAAAATGTCTTATCAGAACACGAGTCGAATAAAGTTGCTCGGCCCACACCACAATCATAGGTCTTTAAAATATATTTCTTTCACAGGTAAAAGTACTCGGTTTTAAGCATCTGGCTTCTGCTGGAAAATTGTTTATTGTAATAGGAATTAAATTGAATATTTAAATTAAGTTAGTAAAAAAAAAACGAAAAAAGTAAAGGAAAAAAGATAGACTTGTGAAAAAGTGGCTCGTCAGTGTAAATGTCGGCTTGAGCCAAGAGTTTTTTTGGTTTTTTTTTTTTATATATCTTTCGTAATTAAAACTTCAATTGTAATTGTTTCTTCCTTCGTTGACATTAAACTGGTTTGAAAGCAAAATTAAATGGCTGTCAGACGACAATACTATCATTGTTTTGTGGTTTTTTTTTCTTTTCATACGCGGATTTATGTACAACAATATCTACTGACCACAATGGTCACGTGCTCGTGACCTTAGCAGTCAATACATTATTTCATAGTAGTCTCTGATTGAATGACCACTTGGCTAACATTTCGTTAACTTTTACAGATAAATTACTCTTTCTGTCCATCGGGAACAGATTGTATGAATTTCCGTGAGTGGATCTGTTTTTGTTGGTCTTATAGTAAAATAATATATGAACTCACAATCGGCGATTATAATGTGAATAAGAAGTATTGAACACATTTTAAACATTCTTTGGCGCTTGTGCATAAAAGGACACCTGTGAAATATGGCAGATCAAAATAAAATGACAGCAAAACTTTACGGGGTACTTCCTTGGTACTTCGTGTACAGCGAAAATTACGGAAAATGATCGAGTATTTTTATTTATGAAATTCAACTATGCATCGTAGTCCAGAGAAGTCCGCCATTATCTGATTTTCGTCTTAGGTAATGACACAAAACTCACTGATTGTCTCCCCTTAGCATCAACAGCGTAAAATCGTTAAATTAATGTTATTTTTATTTAAATTCTACTTGATCATTTTCCGTAATTTTCGGTGTACACTGTAATATTTTTCAATACCAAGTAAGTACTTCATAAACTTTTGCTGTCATTTTATTTTTAACCGCCATATTTCATAGGTGTCTTTTTTTATGCCCATTCTTTTTAGGGTAAATTTGTAGATTAACAGTGTTAATTTAACACTCAGCTAAATCACGCCACCTCCCCATAAAATGAGATTCTACTTTTTAGGCGTTTACATGTGAACAGTAACACCCTTAAAACTTGTCGGGACGGGCCGAAATTTATTTGTTTTCATTTTAGAAGATCTACAATAGTGTAAGGGGGTCGACAACTTTTTTTATAAGGGAAGAAATTAATTCTGTAAACTATAAAAAAAAAAAAAAAATTTTTTAAAAGAAAAAAAAAAAAATCAAAAATGTGTTAAACCAAATAAGATAACTTCGTTTTGAAATTTAAAAAATATACTGTTGATTTTCACAAATTTTTATTTCTTCGATAAATGTTCTATTAATTGATTGAATGTGCATTATTTTTAAAAAAAATTAATATTTTCCATTTTCGGAAAATTTATTTACTTAAAATGAAACAGAGTTGTCGGCCCCTCACACTATTGGAGCTCTTCTAAAATGAAAACAAATAAATTTTGGCTCGACCCTTATCTACAGCAGTGCCAAATTTTTTTTTTTTTTTTTTAGACTTTATAGTGGGGATCAGTTTCTTATATAAATTTAACATAAACTGATCCCAAATTTCCGGACATTCTAACTTTTTAGGGCTGTTAACTAAATTTTGTTGCTACTAACCCTGAGTCAAACTGGCAAGGTTGTAAAATCACACGTAATCGTCTAAAAGAAAAAAATAGACCCCCCCCCCGAAAAACGCACAGAATTTATCTCCCATAGCAACAAACAAAAAAAAATTGGGGGGGGGGGGGTTAATTGCCCGGAAAATGGGAGATCATTTTACGTTAAATTCATGAGACTAGCTCTCCATTCTAAATTCTAAGATAATTGTTTTTGTTTTTCTTTCTGCATTTTTCAGGGTAATAGCCTAAAAAAATAGAATCTCATTTTTTTCTTGAAGCGTGTGATATTTAGTTGAGTATTAAATCTAACAATAATACCCATGTTATTTAATGAAGCTAAAACAACTGCTTAAGCGGTTATAATTTAATAGACAAATTCATGGACGGCGGCACCGGGGTGGGGGGGGGCGCTCAAGCCCCCCCCCCCCCACACCCCCACTTTACGGTCATCAATAATGAAGTTATATATGCATGTGTTTAACCGGACCCCCCACTTTTTAGGAGAGCCCCCCCACCCCCACACCCACTTTTATAACTGTCCCGCCGGTCCTGAAATTAACATATTTTCCCCTTATTAAGTCCTTGGATTAATTCTGTAACCAACATATGTTTCGCCGTATATTATTCAACTTTTTTTTTGGGGGGGGGGGGGGTAATTTCAGTTCTTTGCAAATGCAAAATATTATTTATTAAAAAAACAAACTAAATGTTTGATAATCATTGTAGAGGTAGAAATTATATTATATAATCGTTGAATATTTCATTTATACCATCTGGATTTATAAGTTAGATTGCAATATTTCGCCAGTAAATGTATTTATTAACTAAAGCATGTGATCACGTAATTCTACACGCACACACGCACGCACGCGCGCACACACACACACACACAAACGCACTTGCCTTTTCACTGTAGCTTTTCATCTCTTGTATTTATGTATTGTTATTGTTGCTATTATTATTATTACATGGTTGGGCGCTTAAGTGCATAATATCTTTAACTTAGTCGCGTTTCTCTGGATTTCAATTTTCTTTTTTTGTCGTATGCGTCCGTATAGTAGTCCGTTTAACACTATACTCCACACAAATGGTTGACGTTCTAAATTTGTGAGAGGGAGAGAGAATTTGTCGGCCGCAACTACCAAGAAATTGTGTTGGCAGCTGACCAACATGTCTTTTGTGTGTGTGTGTGTGTGCTGACCATTGCAATTATATTGTAATTAACTAAGTCTTGTTTTATTGTCACAATAAACCGTTTTATTTTGAGTTTCAACTTGGATATGTTTAATTAATGCATCTATTTTTGAAGTTGGCGTTTGTTTGTTTTTTTGCCCACCGATCACTGAAGGAGTCTTGTCTAGGAATCGTGAGTGCTAAATATCAAAGGACAGGTCATCTCGTCTGAAGAATGTGGAATATTAATTCCACGCTATCTAGCAGCTTCACGCAGTGCAGCCATAGGAGCAAAGTGTAGTATCTGTTCTGATACTACACTTCATCCTTTCTGTCCTCGGTCAGTGAATGATAAATCCTTCTAGACTGAGGAAATTTATGTTCTAATCCAGGTTACCGCATCTTGGAAGCTGGATTTTGTCCACGTTAAAAAGCGACCTTGGGACTAACTCTCTCTCGTGGGGAGGCAAATAAATAGGGAGTTTCACACGAGATTGTCAGAATTTTGTATCATAATTGTCTATCTAATAATCAGCGTCGACACGGAAATGGAATGCGTAATTTCATGGTCATTATCGCTGCCATGGTGTACTCTTGTAGTACTGTAAGCTACTCTACTGATGCTGATAATTATGACTATGTACCTATTTACTTGCCTCCCCACGAGGGCTAAGGTAGACATACGGATATCCAGCTCCCCCACAAAAGAGCACTCTTAATAGGACAAATATTAAGATTGTTCCAGTCGAGAAGGATTTCTCCTTACTGAGTGCAGAAAAGGGTACGGTTGCAGATTAGGACCCAAACTTAAATCGACTTGGCGTCGTTAGGGTTAGCTTGGGTCCTAATCGTCACCAGTACCCAGTAAAGATACCACTTTGAATTATCCTCCATATAATAAAGTACAATATGAAAGATTAGGCAAAAGACCATCAAAAGCGTGGGGTTATGGAGGTCGTTGGTCATCCTTGGTCTAAAGAAACAAATGTGACTATCCTAGGCTAGAATCATCTCAGTCACCACAATACCACATTTACTCTAAGGGGCCATCCTACTTTAAACAATTTCCAAAGTGTTTTAGAAAATTTTAATTTTATTCTTCATAAATATAATTTTTTACAAATTCATTGGCAGTGGGGAGTGGGACAAAACACACTTTGATCCCAGTCTGAAGGCAAAGGTAAATGATATGGCTATGTAAGGAAGACCGTCGAAATGATTGTAATTGTTTTTCCTTTTTAGCTTTTGTTATTCAATCATATAAACATGTAAGTTATGCAGTTGACAATTGTTAAATTTTTTTTTTTTTAACTTGGGTAAACAAGCCGCTAACGAGTGGCCACTCCCACTTCAAGATCAAATTTGACACTAGGTCAATTAATTAAAAGTGGCGGTGCATGTGATTGTGCCATTTTTTTTCTTTTTCTTGCGAGCAGAGAGAGACCCCCAAATCGACAAATAACTCTTCACGTGCCATTCTTGCAAAAGGCGTTGCCCCGAGGGATGTTTTTTTTTTTTTTAAACCTAGTTCACCCCAAACAAGGCAGGCCGCCACTGTAGACGTAAGGGGCTACTGAGAAAAAAGGGTGAAGGTTGTGGGGAATCAACCTAATTTAGGAGCTGCGCAGCGAGATGTCTGTTTACGTTAGTTTTAAATTTCTGCATGCCAGTACAGTCGAGGAAACAGAGCAGGGAGGGAGTTCCAGAGTCCAGCAGCACGAGGAAAGAAGCTTTTGGAGTAGACAGCTCTTCGGCATCTGGGGACCTCCACAGTGTATGGATGGGATTTGGCAGATTGTCGGCTTGGTCTAGTGAATTTACGTCGTGGGGCTACCAGAGCAGCAAGCTCATCAGAGCACAATCCATTAAAGTACTTGTAAAACAGGCACAAGGAAGCAACATTGCGTTTGCGGCGATGGGACATGGGCTGGAGCTTGGTGGATAGTGAAGGACCTATCAAGTTGGCGACTCTTTTTTGGACCTTGTCCAAGAGGGAGAGACTAGCGGATAATGCACCAGCACAGATGTGGCAACAATACTCCATGCATAGGCGGATGGTGGTTTTGTAGAGATATAGAATAATGTCAGGTGTGAGGAGTTTACTAGCATGGTAGAGGGAGCCCACCTTCTTTGCAGCAGCCCTGGCAATGTTTTCAATGTTGGACATGACAACTACACCCACCCCTTTTCTCTTGGTTAGCCCGGGGGGGGGGGGGCATTAGACACACCACTACACCCCACCCTTTTTCAACTTTTGCAAATGAATTGTTGGTTAACAAGACACCGATACGATTAAAAAAAAAAAAGATATTGTTTTGGTCAGACTTTAAAAATTCGAAACAATACATCGAACGTATAGCTTTATATCAAATGTATCCGTGGTGTTCATCTGTACTTGAAATATTGGCGCAATACAGTCTTTCTAAATTCCATTGCAATCTTTAGATTCGGATATTTATCAATCTGCCTAAAAATTTGGCATTTATATCATATGAATGTAATTGTTTCAAACTCATTTTTAAAGACTTCGCTCAGATCAATGTGTAGTATCTGTTCGAATACTACTTTTATCTGCCCTGTCTTCGGCAGTGAAAACTGAGGCAATTTTATTTTTTGTACCAATTAAGTGCGCTCCTTTTTGGGGAGCTGGATTTCCCCTCACGTTAAAAATCGACATTGTGTTTAACTCTGCCCTCGTGGGGAGGCAAATAAATAGGGACTTATCTGTTGTATGAATTACAAATGTTAAAGTCGTAGTAAGAAATTACATTCTCCCATGATTGTAACTCCTGTTCTATGAAAAATAACAATATTGACAATCTACGACAATGTCGTCGGAAATTGAATGCTGATACAACTCAGTTTATCCTTGGAGCTTTTCGAATGACACTTAGAATAAAAATAGTTTTGTAATAAATTGTCTGTTAGCATTCATTATTGATCAGATCACCAGACATTGTTGCTTCCAAGGCGATTCCAACCGACGAGAAA
>OY744531.1:27972108-27987108 GCA_963556195.1 Sepiola atlantica | reverse complement strand
ACCCCTTCCAAAACCTCTGACTCCTACTGCGCAATCCTGGTGGAAAGAAAACAGCCATGATACTTTAATTTGACATTAGTCAAAAGTAATAAGACTGATTTTATAGATTCACTAGCTGGCTTTGCGGGCTCGCTATTGTTTCGCAAAGTCTGCTACTTGAAATACTTGAAACATTAATTAAAAATAATAAACATTTCATTCATAACTTTGTTGTAAACACGAAACAAAAGCTTTCTCATTTATTCATATAGATAGATAAACATTTTGTTACAATACAAATTTATTTGTCTTTTAAATGTGACTGTAAAAAAGGGGGGAAAACATCTGTTTATCTTTTTACTTGCAATTTAGAAATAGATCACAACTTGTTGAAAATCAATTTTGTCCCTCCTAAAGAAAGAAACATTTGGACAGGAAATAAAGCAATATTGCGAAAGAACTATTTATGTTAAAATCAAAAACAATCATTGAATTTAAAAAAACAGTAACAAATAAGTTAATTAATAAAATGTCCTTTTTCAAACTCAATATGCAAATTAGTTAACCTTGCGACTGATATCGCATAAGCAGTACATAAAAAAGGATGGTCCGTTTATTGTGTAAAGTTAGATTAATTTAAAATCAGTTCGGCAGGAACTGAGACATTTTGGTGGCCTTTTATGTGTCGGGCTGAGTTATTCAGTCCTGGGTTGTCCTAGGAAGTGCACCCTACCAGGCATTGTCTCCCCTCTTTGGGGTGGAGTAAGTTCATTGCTTACTGCCTGAGACGCCCTGACCGGGGTATGCCGACGGGGCTGCCCAGGCTATTTTTGCTAGGCCAGAATGCTCCTCTTTTAGGGGCGCTGGCTTGATTCTCTCCCCACTTTCCGACCTTGTGTCACATTGCTGTGATGAGAAGCAATTAAATACCCGAACGAATTTAAAATAAGGCGATTTTGACTTCACCGTTTGTGCAAGAAATGGGCCCAACTTTCGCATTTATTAATTTAGATTAAAAATAAATGGTTTTTATTTCTTTTTTCTGGATTAAAATGTTTGAAATTCGTTAATTGAGCAGCACATTCAATCTGCTCGGGTCGTTTTCCAGAATTGATAGAAAAATAGAATGTATCCCGTTAGATGATATATACATATTAATATATTAATATGTATGTGTATGATTTGAGAATGATACGATGGATGTGTGATATGAGTTTTAAGACAGGCTTAGATCTGACAACCTCAGAGGAAGATTAAATCTGGAGAGCATATGGAGATGTGTGTAGAACAGGAGACTTTGTTGGTATGGTCACAGTGAAAGAATGGATGAGAGTGCTTGGGTTAGTATATGTAGAACAGTTGAGGTAGCAGGGTCAGTTGGCATGGGGAAGGCCAAGGAAAACATGGGAGGAAGTGATAAGGATTGATTTGAGAGAAAGAGGGATAACGACCTGACCAGAGACAGGTTAGTTTGGAAGTCAATTTCTGAAAGCTGTCCGACACATGCCCGCATATAAAATGGACGTTAAACCGAATATGATGATCATAGTTATATAATTTGCTATATTTATCGGGATGGGGGGGGGGATGTCAATATCAGTAATAATCAAAACAAATCAAATTTATTGGCAAAAAAATAGCAAAGTGTAACAAGCCAGGTAAAAGGATAGTTAGAGAATGTGTACGTCTATATACCATCTGAATATTTGTTCAAGGCAACTTTAAATCTGGATATGATAGACATTGTCACTGTTCTTGGCCTTTTGGCTAAGATCAAAGTGTAGTATCTGTTCCTGCATCCCATACTGCACCCCATAGACTGGTATTGTCTTGGCCTTCGGGGCTTGATTTACGCCGGTCTATGGGTTTGTCCTGTGCAGTTCTAGGAGGTCCACACTCCCAGGCCTCGCCTCCCCTCTTTGGGGAGGAGTAAGTTTATTGCTTACTGCCTGAGGCGCCCCTACCGGGGAATGCCGACGGGGTTGCCCAGGCAATTTTTAAACCCCACTTTCCCGACCCGACCTTGGGTCACATCTTACTTGTGGGAGTAAGATAAAAACTGGCCTTGTGCCTAACTCCTGGAGAGGAGTAAATCAATACTCTAGTAGTCTGTTCTACGGAGCAGAATAACGGACACAGAATGCTGCCTTTCTTCCAATGAGAAGAAAGCGACTATGGTACATCTTTTGCTTGGTTTCATGGAGACTATGACTTGGTGCTGGGTTAAAAAAAAACCTCGAAAAGTAAACTAAAATTTCCCTTCATGTTTTACGCCAGAATCGCGTCCCCTCGCATTCTCCACTACTGATAGTGGAGATAGATCTAACGTTTGAACAGTGTAGACGTAGAATTAATGGTACATGGTGACTACCAGCTTTATCCTTTGTGTTTATTTGACTGATGAATGTAAGGTGTGAAACTGATAGTCACCATGTGCTGTTACTTGTCCACGCTGTTCAAATGTAGAATGATGGCGTTTTTGGGCGATTCATGTTTCAATTCCGTGGCAGCCATAAAAAGTCTGTTTCACTCGTACTTCTGGAAAAGCTATGTTTATATACCTCCTGCAGGAGGTTAGACGCAAGGCCGGGTGGGAGGGTTTTGAAAATCCAGCACACTAGGTGAAAGTGCACTCTGGCCTACAAAAATGCCTGAGCAGCCCCGTTTGCATTCTACGGTAGGGGTGTCTCAGGCGATTAGCAATAAACTAACTCCTTCTCAGAGAAAAGGTAAAGCCTGGGAGAGTGGACCTCCTAGGACTAGGTATAGATCAGTCTTCAGGAGAAGGAAAGATCTGATAAAACACCTGTGACCAGGTAGTCTTTGACACGTGGCGCATTTTGTATCTATACAGTCATCACTTGCCTGATGGAGAGAGTGTCCTTTATAGAATCAAATCAAGCTCCGAATAGTTGATTGGAAAATTCTTGCTTGAATGAAGCAATTTATATAATAATACGCTAAGGCATTTAATGTTCGTTATCACCTTTCACACACATTAAAAACAATGAGATCGTCTAATCAGCAAAGATGTTGCGAATGTATAAAAATTTACCCATTTTAAAATGAATTGTTCCAAAATCAAATTATGTTGTCCCATCGACTAAACAGTAAAACATATAAAAAAAAATTGGAAGTCGTTTTATTGATTTGAAGAATATTTAGATGACTATTATTTTTACGTTAAGAAAACGGAACATTTATTTTTTTTTCAAATGAATTAAATTTCTACGTATATTATTTATTCAAAGAATATTTAGCTGACAATGACTATTATTTTTACGTTAAGGAAACGGAATATTTATTTTTTTCAAATGAATTAAATTTCTACATATATTATTTATTCAAAGAATATTTAGCTGACAATGACAATTATTTTTACGTTAAGAAAACGGAATATTTATTTTTTTCAAATGAATTAAATTTCTACATATATTATTTATTCAAAGAATATTTAGCTGTCAATGACAATTATTTTTACGAAACAAGATAGTCATTGTTGTCTTAATAGTATTGACCCTGGCATACATTTATTATTTCAAAAGGAATATTATTATTAGCCGTAAATTATACAGATTGATTGTAGAAAGCACCTTGGAATTTTCACAGGGTTCTGCTATTATTCATTTGTAAATTATCCACTCATGGACTAGCAACCAATGGACTCAGAGAATGGACTTGCCCATCTAAGCATAATGGCATGTCCCAGCTTTCTAGTGAAGCTCAACTGGCCATATCGCTGAGCACTGACTATTAAATTTAATATGGTGCTTCAAACTGGACCCATTGATCTTGAACACTTTCTCAAGGCAGGCGTCTCTGTCGGCAGCTCAGCCAAAACTGCGATCCACGATGATCAAATAGAGCTGTACCGGTTGCTGGTTTTTGCTGACATCCATTCATTAAAGTGACGGGAGTCCATTTTATTTTAATAAAGACTTTGGTTTCTTCTATATGTATAATAATTCTGATTGAAAATCAAACGATCAATGTTTAAGCATATGTGCAACCATTCAGTTTCTATTTAATTCTAAGAATCCACATTCAGCCAAATAACTGTGTTCAACTTGTAACAAATTTCGAAGAACACATGAAAGAGAAAGTAAACAAAATACTCGGTTTAATCCGCAGATGTTTTGAATACCTCGATCGAAGTTCATTGGTTATATTGTTTAAAGCGCTTGTGAGGCCTCATATTGAATATGCTAATCAACTGTGGGCACCATATAAAAAGAAACACATTTAAATGATAGAAAATGTACAAAGGCGAGCTACTAAACTTGTTCCAGGACTGTACGATCAGAGTTATGAAGAAAGGTTGAAAGCTCTGAAATTGCCAAGTTTGGCCTATAGAAGAATACGTGGGGACATGATTGAGTGCTATAAATTGCTCTCTGGAAAATATGATTTCAATGCAGATAAACTATTGACTAGAAAAAATACAAGAGTGGGGAAACAGGGGACACAGTCAGATGCTGTACAAGAAACAGGCACGTTTGAACCTGAAAAAATATTCATTCAGCCATCGCCGTGTTGATCTGTGGAATAGATTGCCATCAAGTATAATTGAAGCCGAAACTGTAAAGATATTTGAGAAGAGGTTGGATAAGTTCTGGATTGACCAAGAAATCAAATTCAACTATAATGCTGCTGTTGTCACTGGACGCATACAAAGATGAAGACAAGGAGCTGGTGCCATAGGACGACTCATGTCCTTCTACCAGAATTCATCTGTTTCTATGTTATGAAGTCTGAGAGCTGCAGGCTTTGGAAGGAGTCAGAATTGGACTTGTAAGAATGCACAGAGTCGGTCAGATCTTTTAATCTCCAAAGAATCAAGACAGTCGGAAGATTTTGAAATAAGGAGTCAGAATATTTAGAATCGTAGGAGTCAGACTTGGACCTTATACTTTCTGATTCCACAACCTTGCTTGTAGCGGTTATCATTCTGGTCAGGTTGAGCCAGCTTCCTCTCGAGCAAGTATAGTGTCTCTGACCATTGCAGTCCATTTTCATTGATATTAACCTAGGTTAGACGATGCCGCAAGCCAATCCTGATTTCATAGTTGAAGACTAACTAATTGTGGGTCCTAGTGCTGCTAGATCGCCTTTGATTTTTGTGCGAAGCACATTTGCACCAACCAGGTAGACTGGTGATACCAGATCAGGCTGCCCTGTGGCTCCCTGAGACGAAATTCACCTACATTGACGTTTTTTTTTTTTTTTTCTTTTTTTTTTTTTTTTTTTTTTTTTGTAAAACTTAATTATGTTCTACAAAACCAAAAACAACAGCCCCTCTCCCTTTCTCCCTCCCCTTTTTTATTTTATTTTTAGAACTTGAAGCATAAATCTTTTACTATAATGACCAGATTCGGCATTAAATAACCCAAAAAGGGTTGATATGCCGTAAAACAAAACTACCAAACCAAACCAACCAGGTAGAGGAGAGAGGAATCTTGTGGATGAGCTCTTTCTCTTGGCGCTGAGCTGCATGCCCGGACCATGTTAGACGGTATTGGAGAAGGACGGGCCGCCAGGGTAGGAGATTTGGTCCTTCACAGAGAGCTTGAGTTGGTACTTGAATCACACGCCAGCAGCGCAGAATGCATTAGAGACGGCCGTTGTTGAAGACTCCAAGCCTATGCATAGTTTTTCCATAAACAGTACAACAATTGTGCTGTTGTGTGACTTTCTCTTGTTTCCACAATTGAAAATGCATCTCAACGCTAAAAAATATTTTATGGTAAACAACATATTAAAATAATTATGCCATTCGTATTATACAGAAATATTTATGGCATTCGTATTATACAGAAATATTTATGGCATTCGCATTATACAGAAAGCGGAGACTTAGAAGTGCTTCTATCCATAAAACAAACTGAATGAGTTTGTTGGATGCCAATATTTCGAACGACGTTTCATTCATTGTTTATTTCTAATTTCTATTTTGGAGAATTCACCTTCGGTTTCAAAACCTTCGGAAAATATCTTGCATTTTGATTAAAAACGTTTAACCCTTAAATTCTTTTTGTTTCATATGACCCATTCCAACAAAATGTCTATTTGATATATTCAACGAAAATGTGTCAAACTGCAACTTGTTTCCCATCTTTTTAAAAAAAAATTTTTTTTTTTTAACATAGTTCACCCCAAACAAGGCAAGCCGCCATTGTAGATGTAAGGGGCTACTGAGAAAAACGAAAAGGGGAGAAGGTTGGGAAGGAGGTCAACCTAAATTGGGATCTGCGCAGCGAGATGTCTGTTTACATTAGTTTTAAATTTTTACATGTCGGTACTATCGGGAAAACAGGGGGCAGGGAGGGAGTTCCAGAGGTCAGCAGCACGAGGAAAGAAGCTATTTGAGTAGAAGGCTCTCCGACATCTGGGGACCTCCACAGTGAATGAATGGGATTTAGTTGATTGTCGAGTTGGTCTAGTGAATTTACGTTGAGGGGGCACCAGAGTAACCAATTCATCGGAGCATAATCCATTGAAGTATTTGTAAAACAAGCACAAGGATGCTACATTGCGGCGATGGGACAGGGACTGGAGCTTGGTTGACAGTGAGGGACCTATTAGGTTGGCGACTGCTACGAGCCTGTTAAGTGTGAGTAGGTATTAGTATGATGTTGCATCAGTACGCTCGCTAAATAGGTAATAAAATAAAAACAATAAAGCATTTAAGGGTGAAGTAATTAATCTTGATTCTGACACTTTTTGAAACCTGTTTAAATATCCATATTAAAAAAAAAAAAAAGTATTAATTGTAACTCATATTTGATATATTTGTACGATGGGTGTGCGTCCTGGCCAGTGAGAGCTGCAGACCTTCGTAGAATGGAAGTCTTTGATCATTATTGTCTGCATCGCATCCTGCAAGTTAGCTAGCAGCAGTTAATCTGAAACGTGGTGGTCCGTGCGCGATGCTGAATATCCTCCCTTCTGCTAGTTCTTCTTGCGAGGCATCTTTGCCGGTTCGGTCACGTTCTTTAGCACAAGTGAGAGAAATTCATCGGAGAAGCCATCAATCGGGTTCCTGTTTCAGAACGGGGGGGAGAAATGGTGTGATGGCCAACCCCAAAAATGACTCGGAACAGTGAAGCAGGATGCACAACACTGTATCAGTCAACGTGTTCGTCGATAGAAAATAGAAAAAAAGCTGTCGCTTGTCTCAGCATTGGTAATGGACTGCTATGCTTGGTCGGCCTTCATTAGGGACTTAGTGAATTCATTGGAAAGAGGCATCACAAGTCAGATCATTTGATATGGATTGTTACATTACACATAGCAGGTTGAAAAGTCGTTAAACACCAACAAACGCATAGCAATTATGATGGTTACTTACCCCCCCCCCCCTTTCAAGAGGTTACACAAATCGTCAGGTGTGGTTTTGAAAAGCCAGTGCACTAGGAGGAGCACGTTCTGGCCTACAAAAAATGCCTGGGCAGCCCCATCGGCATTCCCCGGTAGGGGCGCCCAAGACGATTAGCAATAAATTAACCCTTTCTCAAAGAAGGTAAAGCCTGGGAGGGTGGACCTCCTAAGACTGAACAGAACCATTCATCAACCCGACAGCAACAAAGCCACTGTCGGACTGATTGTCAACGACGTATCCCCGACTCGTATGGGTAATTATTTTGAAGCAAATTCCTTATTCTTTCCAGTCTTTGTAAATAGTTCCATAGTTGATACTTTTTGAACCTACTTTCAAATAACTTATGAGTGATGAGGATTGACACTGATGTACAATTGCTGCTGTTTCTTCAGTTCCTTGATCAACCATTTGGGATTAAGTGGCCTGTGGAGATGGGGGGGGGCATGTATTCAACACTCATGCATGGCATAAAGTGAGACAGGAATGTACCCCCCCCCCTCTACCAATCTTGAGTCAATACTACATCTCCACCATCAGCCCTTCCACCCAAAGGGAATTGGGTTGAAACTTAACCAGTAATTGTGCTATTAAAATCTATAAAAACTAAACATACGTCATGACTGGTGTTCTGTGGGTGGGTGGTGCTGCTACCTAAGGTCAAATATGAATTCCACCAAAGTTTAACTTTGATATTGTGACATGGATCCGATATCTTTGACCTAACAACCCTAACCTCTGCTGTCATATTGTCATTGTAGGGTTTGTTTTATTTATTTTCATTTGTTTTCGACCCCCTCCCTCCCCTCTTTTTTCTTTTTTTTTTTTTTTAGACGACTTAATTTATTCATATTTACTAAGCTGTGTTTCAAGAAACACAAAACTCAGTTGTACTGAGTTGATGTTGGGGAGAAGCGTATGTAGTACCTCCTCTCTCCCAAACACGTTCACGCACAAAACACCAATGGTGAATGTGACTGAAGACTAGAAAACAAAAAAAGATGGATTGATGTGACATCATCTTCCAAACAAAATTCCTGTCAACCTGCCAAGAAAACTCAGTTTTAAAAACCTGCTTTTAACTCGGCTTGAGCATAAATATCTTTATTTATATAAAGTTAGGTATGTGTATATGTTTATATATTTCTATGTATAGGATTCACTCATAAACTAATTAACCAATCATAATTTTTGGAATACACCTGCTAAGCGTAAGGGTGAGTAAAGTGGGGAATATTTAGTTTACTTTCATGCAAAGAGGTTGTAGAAGCCCTTGATGAAAATTCAGATACCTATGACTTTTTGTAAAATCTTAATCCCAAATATTGGGAGTATTTTAAAGGGTTTTTAGGGGGCATAATATGGGCGCAACCTCCTTTTTTTTTTTTCTTTTTTTTTTTTTTTATTGAAATATTTCGGATTTGCATTGAATTTTTAACATAATCATTAGACACCAATTAAGTAAAATTTCCTGAATTTTAATTTTTTTAAACCGCCTAAGCCTTAAATTTGAGACATTTTCTAGAATCAACATTGGAATATGGATTCTAGACATAAGGTTTAGTAGCATTATATCTTAATTTTAATATTTGTAAAGGGACATAAAAAAATGTTGCAAAACTGTTCTGAGAATTAAATTTACTCGTTCTGGAACGGTTATTCTAATTTCATATAAAGAAATGATTATTTTAATCTCACGACTTTCTGCAGCTATTTTGATTTATATTTACTGATATTTGCTTTGTCGTAAAAAGGCACAGAGCAAGATGTTGGGAAGGAAATGTTTGTAGTATTCCAATTTGGTTCTTCAATTTAAAATTGTCCTATTTTTGAAAATGATCAAAATCGGCTGAAAAATACTTGAACATTTTTGTTAATACTTTGAACAGACTTCAGACATTTGACCAGAACATCAAGCATCTTCTTGTCTTCTATTCATTTAACATCATTTTTCACCCCTTGTTCAGGGATCAGACGTTTCATGATATTACGCAAGCTCACTCTCCACTTCTCACGGTTCAGCAGGTCAGCAGTTTCCAAATTCCACTTTGTGTGGTCTTGTCCAATCAATTTCTTCCAAGTTTTCCTTGGCCGGTCAATCCTCCTGCTATTTATGACATTCATGCTTTTGTGATCGTTTATCAAGGAGGATGAACGTTTCACATGACCAAACCAGTGCAATCAATTTATCCTTAGGATTACCTGAAGACTGGACGAGTGTAGTACTTTCAGCAAATCCTCTGACCTGATGTGTTGGGTTTGCATATTTATTTGTTGTTTTTTTTTGTTGTTGTTCTTTTCAGCTTAGTTCACCCCAAACAAGGCAAGTTGTCACTGTAGACGTAAGGGTCTACTGAGAATTAGGGTGAAAGTTAGGGGGGGGGGGTCATCCTACATTGGAAGCCGTGCAGCGAGATGCTTGTTCACATTAGTTTTAAATGTCTGCATGGCGGAAAGAAGCTATTGGAGTAGAAGGCTCTCCCGCATCTTGGGACCTCCACAGTGAATGGATGGGATTTAGCTGATTGTTGGGTTGGTCAAGTGTATTTATGTGGCAGGGCACCAGAGCATCAAGTTCGTCAGAGCATGTACTGACTGTCCCCAATAACTGGGGTATGGGGTGTAGTTGATGGATAATAGCTAACCATGCGGCATGAAGGCAAGAGGATGGTTAAAATAAGTTTATAATGATTAAAATAAGTTTTAATGATAATAGTTAATGTTGAATTAAAAATAAATTCTTGACTAAAAGTAAGGCAATATGTGTCAGGAGTTAAGAGTTGGAGGTGTAGATGTGTGTTTGAAAATGCACTGATGAGGGAATGAAAGGGAACTGGGAGGTTAGAAAGGACAGTTATATTTTGTTTTATTGTTGGTGAGTATATGTGTAAAGTTATATATACCCCTCCACACACACACACACACACACATTTATATACACAAGCACACACTCATAGTTTTATCACGGTAGTACTGCTACATTCCAAAGATCCTGCGGTGTGCTTTGATCTAGAGTGACTTTCGGCTGTACTTTCAGGTTGAAGTCGCAAGTGTTTTCTTCAGAAAATTTGGAAGTGTAGGTTTAGACATGTGACGGGTGAAGAAATAACTTGTAAGATTCTAAATTTTTCAGTAGTACACAGTCTACATTTCTTGGAATATGGAGTGTATTTGGTGGTCTAGTATTTTCCATTCAATCATGTATGGAATCCCAGGCATGCCTGGCAAACATCATCGCCCTTTTATCACAATGTTTAAAAGATGCATTGTGAGCTTAAAACCATTGTTCAAAGCTTCCTTGTGTCATTCTGACATACATTTCACTCATCAGTTTTGGTGTGGTAGGCATAATTTTATCCTCTTAATATTTTTGATAGCCTGGGAGGATATCATGACTAACGAACATATACTATACCCCCCCCCCTCAAGGAGGTATCATCACCACAGAACAGATAGTACATTAACTAATCCCTCCCCCCCTCAAAAAATAGAGGAAATGCCTGGGAGGATAGTTTCATGACAACAGATACTACACTATCCTCCCCCCAAAGGAGGTATTATGACGAAGGAATATATACTACAATGCCCCCCCCCCTGAATTGAGTATTGAAAGATAGTACAACTAATAGAAGTAATAGTATAGTTTTGCCTTCAGACATATAACAAATCTTCATTAGTAATAAATATATAACAAATACTATAATGTGGTTTGCCAAACGTATATACATATAAAAACATAAACAAGAATATTTTGCCATTACAAATTACATATATTTGAATAGAGAATTTGCTTTACTGACTCAAAAACATATCTTTTGTAAAACAAAACCTCCCATTTCCTCTACAAATGTTACATCCCAACAGGTCTTTTACTTTTATAATTAGATTCACTTAAAAAAGAAAACAGTTGTCTTAACATCAGCAACAATAGTACTAACTAGTTAGTTGCTGCTGCTGCTTGCTTCTGCTTGAATTTATACTGAATTACCTCCCTTAGTGTTCTACGCAAAGAAATAGCTATCTCCTATGCACAGATATTAAAAGTAACAATGCATATTATTAGATGATTTCACGGTATATATATTCCTTCCTCTTATCTACTTGCCTTTCTGGTACCTAAGGTAGTTCAGCTTTTTAAAAAAATTTTTTAATGCAACTTTAATTCCTATATAATTTTATTGCTAGCTACCATATCACAGAATGGTTCTTGGGTGTAGTGTTTGGATATTATTATTATTATTATTATTATTATTATTATTATTATTATTATTATTATAATGTTATTTGATATGCAAATTACGATATCCCACGGTAGTCTTAAGGGTAATATATTATTATTATTTTATTATTTATTTAAGTATATATTAGTGAAATTTTAAGCTGAATTATTTCTACACTTGATTATTGGGGAAATGGTAGTTTGATCTGTACCATTGGAGAGCCATGTATATTATAACTGTCCTGTTTTTAAATCTCCGAAACAGTTACATGGTAAACAGCTGATGATACCTGTGTTAATATTAGACGCTTAAGTTTAGGTCTCCTGTTTTTGTTTCACTGTTAGATACGTAACCCCCATTTTTATTTTATATATTATTTGTATTTATGAATTTTCCAACGAATGTTAAGTCTGCAATATCTTGGATTTAGTTAGTTTCTCTGGGAATTTAAACTACATTTTCCTTTTTTTTCTTTTTTTTTTCTTTTTTTTTTTCTTTCTTTTGTTTAAAATGACTCAAAGCTTCTCTAGACTATATATATATATATATTAAATTACCTCCCTTAGTCTTACTTACTTACACACACACACACACACACACACACACACACACACACACACACATATATATATATTGAAGCAGACTCTTTGCATATTATTATATGAAAGATTATTTCATTATGATAATTTCTCTATTTTGAGTAATTCCCTTTGCAATAAAAACTGCATCACTTTCTCCATCTGGAAGATGGCTGACCTGACAGTTGTCCAGAATGCACTGATTGAGACTCGTGTTGTTGTGGAGGATAAGCAACAGAAGAAGAATGTCATTGCTGAACGGATGGGATGTCTACTGTGTGCAGCTTTTTATCCGACCACGGTCATGGGAAGTTGACTGAAATTGGACCGGTGCCAAAGCCAAAGATGATCACATCCAGTTAAGCTAATTCAAAAAACGTAAGAAAAGTTCCTCACATATATACAGGTGGTCAGTGCATCATGAGCCACTATACACAGGCGTGCCTATAAAATGGGATACAAATATTGTATTCTTAGGAATATTTACCCTCCCCTTCCCACTGCAGCAAAGTTATGGGGGCTGTTTATAGTGGGGAATTTACTCACCTCCCTCCCCCCCCCCCCAAAAAAAGCACACTCTCGATGGAGGCATCATTTTCCATGATTGGACCTGTTTGCATTCCCCAGTGAGGGTGCGTCAAGCGACCAGTGATAAATGAAGGAGGAAATAATTCCTGGGAGGATAGCTTTCTAGGACCGAACAGAACCATATATGAAGCAATTTCTGAATCGGAGACAATTGGAGAAGCATCCTTACCTTGGCTAAGAAGAAAAAATTTTCCATTTCATTTACGAATTAAAGTTCCATTATCTACTGAAAAAATGGATAGGTACAGAATTCATTTTACTTTAAGTCCAATTAGAACTTTTCATGGTCACTGATTATTTGAGGTGCAAAGTCTTCTGTTTAACGCAATCATTAAGCAGATTTTTGAAAAACCCGATGCTTTCGTCTCTGCTAATAAGCTTTAATAAAATCAGTATTTTAATTTCCTGACGATGACTTTTTTTAGTGACTTCATACCTTGTCTGGAACGATTTCCAAAACAAAATCCAAAGCATGACATTTTTTAGAGTTGGGCGGTTTTGAAATTTTGGTTTCGGTATCGGTTTCGTTTTTTTCCCCTTAAAACCTCGGTTTATGGTTCGGTTTTTCGGGGGGGTTTTTTTTTTTTACTATGGAAGCTATTCATTCTCTTGTGTGATGATTAGTTATTATTCAACGTTTAGTTGAATTATGCCACTGTTTCGATAATTTTGTGACTGAATCATTCTCCATGTTATGAATCATATAAGTTTTAAGGTGTTGACTGTTGTAATCAAAGTTCTGATATCTTTTCAACAGTTAACTCGTTAAAACAGTGACCAAATATTCATGAAAGATTTCTGAAGAATAAAACTGAGTTTGAATATACATTCTATCTAATTCTTTAACCCATCAGAAGCTAAAATATAACTCGAATAAAGTGATACTAGCATTGGCAACTACTTTTTTTCTTTTTAAATGTTTATACTCGCTCGCTACGTTTATTTACTTTTACAACAAGTATTTTTTTTAAATTTCATTTTAATAACTTATTTTTTTAGATAACTCTGAAACAAACATAAATAATTATTTTACAATTTTGAGTTGAATCAAATAGATTTTCATACGGAACGCGTTTGATTTTTTCTTTTTCATTTGAAAATAGTTTATGCTAAAAATACGATGTCATGTTGTCTGTCGTATTTCTCTTTTTTTCATTTGAAAATTCAAAATGTTAATGATAAACAAACTGTAAACAAAGATTTCTTCCTACAAGTCAATTAAATGTTTTTATCATATATTTGTTAAATCTGTCCTCTTACTAATATAACATTTTTTGGTAATATTCAATTTTATTAAAATCGGAAAATCTTTTCAACCGTGTTTCCTTGTATACGGTGGCTTACTGTAGTAAAAACACAATACCGAACGGTTACGGTAAAAAAAAAAAAGATTCGTTTTTCGGTAAAACCGCCCATCTCTAACATTTTTACATAGTGTCAGGAAAGACCAAAAGTCAGGACCATGTAGAAATGTGACCAACATATTGTTGGTATCACTCTTATTTTTGTCAATTACATTAATTTATGTTCAGGATGATTTACTGTCTTATATCCCAAACAAAAATGTTATTTTCATTATATCTAAAAACTTTTAATGTTAGCACATAGATCTCCTTGGCCTTTTGGCTAAGATCAGAGTGTAGTATCTGTTCCGATGGATGCTGCACTCTGTAGACCGGTACCGTCTAAGCCTTCAGGCCTTGATTCTGCCGGTATGAGGTATTGCCCCGTACAGTTCTAGAAGGTTCATCCTCCCAGGCTTTACGTTCTCTTTGAGAACGGGTTAGTTTATTGATAATCGCCTGAGGCGCCCCTACCGGAGAATGCCGATGGGGCTGCTCGGGCATTTTTTTTAGGCCAGAGCATGGTAATCTTAATGCACTGGCTAACCACACCTGACCTTATGTCTAGCCTCCTTGAGAGGAGGTAAATAAAAATACTTTGACCATGTGTTTAACCACCTGGGGGTAAATAACTTGGCACAGATCTTTGCAAAACAAATAATGTAGAAAATTTGCCGTCTTATTAGTCGAGAAGTCAATTTTCAGTCTATTACTAAAAGTGCAGGCTTTGAAGAAGATAAAAATCCTTATAAATGTACCGTCATCTTGTGGTAAATAAAAATTAATCACAATGGAAGCAATAATTATTAAATCCAACCAGCTTAAGCATTGGACAAAATCTCATTACCTTTCAAAAAACGTACTAAACTGATACTGAAACACAACGTTGACTGCTAATATAAGATTCATTTCAACAG
>OY744531.1:27959608-27967108 GCA_963556195.1 Sepiola atlantica | reverse complement strand
ATTATTCTTTCTCCCCCCCCTCTCTTCCCCCCCTCTCTTTTTTTCCTCCTCCCTCTTTTTTTCCTCCTCCCTCTTTTTTCCTCTTACTCCTCCCTTTTTTTTTCTCTTCCTACCTCTCTCTGTTACTCTCCCTACCCTTCTCTGTTACTCTCCCTACCCTTCTCTGTTACTCTCCCTACTCCTCTGTTACTCTCCCTACCCCTCTGTTACTCTCCCTACCCCTCTGTTACTCTCCCTACCCCTCTCTGTTACTCTCCCTTTTTTGTCTCTCTTTCTTACTCTTCCGTCTCTCTCTCTCTTTCTTACTCTTCCGTCTCTCTCTCTCTTTCTTACTCTTCCGTCTCTCTCTCTCTTTCTTACTCTTCCGTCTCTCTCTCTCTTTCTTACTCTTCCGTCTCTCTCTCTCTTTCTTACTCTTCCGTCTCTCTCTCTCTTTCTTACTCTTCCGTCTCTCTCTCTTTCTTACTCTTCCGTCTCTCTCTCTTTCTTACTCTTCCGTCTCTCTCTCTTTCTTACTCTTCCGTCTCTCTCTCTCTTTCTTACTCTTCCGTCTCTCTCTCTCTTTCTTACTCTTCCGTCTCTCTCTCTCTTTCTTACTCTTCCGTCTCTCTCTCTCTTTCTTACTCTTCCGTCTCTCTCTCTCTCTCTTTCTTACTCTTCCGTCTCTCTCTCTTTCTTACTCTTCCGTCTCTCTCTCTTTCTTACTCTTCCGTCTCTCTCTCTTTCTTACTCTTCCGTCTCTCTCTCTCTCTCTTTCTTACTCTTCCGTCTCTCTCTCTCTCTTTCTTACTCTTCCGTCTCTCTCTCTCTCTTTCTTACTCTTCCGTCTCTCTCTTTCTTACTCTTCCGTCTCTCTCTTTCTTACTCTTCCGTCTCTCTCTTTCTTACTCTTCCGTCTCTCTCTTTCTTACTCTTCCGTCTCTCTCTTTCTTACTCTTCCGTGTCTCTCTTTCTTACTCTTCCGTCTCTCTCTCTCTTTCTTACTCTTCCGTCTCTCTCTCTCTTTCTTACTCTTCCGTCTCTCTCTCTCTTTCTTACTCTTCCGTCTCTCTCTCTCTCTTTCTTACTCTTCCGTCTCTCTCTCTTTCTTTCTTACTCTTCCGTCTCTTTTCGTGATGTTCATTATTGTAGAGAAAACAAAACATTTTAGTAGTTTTCCTTTGAATTGAATTTATTTGTCGTTTTTATATCAAATAGGATTTTGAAAAAGTTATTAAGAATTGTCTGTATATTTAAAACTGATTGTGTGTTTATATCGTGGATATTTTATTTCTATAATTGGAAGCATATTAATGGATTCAGATGATTGTGAATATTGGGTGAGTTATTCTATTCTATCTAATATTAATCAGCGGTGAATGGTATCTCTGCAATCAATGCAGACAATGAGAACTTATTTGCAAATAAATTCAATTTTATTTTTTGTCAAATTGTTTATAGAAAATATCGGCATTAAAAATTTTTTGTTTTCATTTTTCTGAAAAAGCTTTTAATCAGGAATTAAAAAAAAAATGACTTTATTATTGGGTCACCACTTCTCAAGGCCAAGAGCCACTCGAGGATAAGAGTTACTTGGATAGATGGATTGTCAGTCGAAAGATAGGGACCATTCAATAGTATGAACTAAAGTTTCATTACTTATGTGGTAGTTTATGACAAGTATTTTGATATTGTATTTGAAGACGACCCTGTTATAATCGGCAGGGAAGCAGCTCCACTGCAATGTGTTTCAAGGAGGAGAAGCCTTTGCAAAGAAACTCTGTCCATGGAAATTCTGCCTGACGTTAGCCACTTGAAAAAGCAAAGGAAAGTCTTTTTCCGAAGATGAGTTCTTGCTGTGAATGTCTTACAAGGAAGAACCAAAGATTAGAGAATTGGAAGTAATGAGAGTAGAGAAAGATTAGCAACATCTCTTTTGTGGCTGTAGGGATGAGAAGAGATCCTACCCTACTTGATTTCAAAGTCAATTTTGTACTCTCTCAAAGCAGGAAAGAATGCTCTGAGTGGCACCTCCCCAGATGTGCCAACAGTACCTCCCCATCATACGACGTATCTGACTCTTATATAGGTAGAGCATTGAATCTGGAGTGGTAGAAAAATCCAATCAATTTTCCAGCAACCTTAGCAACAGATTGGATATGTTTTCCATTTTACATCTGGAGTGAAAGTCAGTCCCAGGAGCTTATCAAAACAAGGAGTTTCTTCAGGGACAAAGCCATTTATTTCGACTGTGGCAAATCACGAATCTGAGCGTTGGTGGTGAAAGGAGAGAAGCTTGGTTTTAGAGCTGTTAAAATGAGAACCAAATTATTATTGTTCACTTTGAAAAATGGAAGCAATTGAGTACGACTAGTGGCATGACTAGGACATTTTCTGGCGTATTATACATGAGTGCACATTTTCTGGCATATTATACATGAGTGCACATTTTCTGGCATATTATACATGAGTGCACATTTTCTGGCGTATTATACACGAGTGCACATTTTCTGGCGTATTATACACGAGTGCACATTTTCTGGCGTATTATACACGAGTGCACATTTTCTGGCGTATTATACACGAGTGCACATTTTCTGGCGTATTATACACGAGTGCACATTTTCTGGCGTATTATACACGAGTGCACATTTTCTGGCGTATTATACACGAGTGCACATTTTCTGGCGTATTATACACGAGTGCACATTTTCTGGCGTATTATACACGAGTGCACATTTTCTGGCGTATTATACACGAGTGCACATTTTCTGGCGTATTATACACGAGTGCACATTTTCTGGCGTATTCTGGCGTATTATACACGAGTGCACATTTTCTGGCGTATTATACACGAGTGCACATTTTCTGGCGTATTATACACGAGTGCACATTTTCTGGCGTATTATACACGAGTGCACATTTTCTGGCGTATTATACACGAGTGCACATTTTCTGGCGTATTATACACGAGTGCACATTTTCTGGCGTATTATACACGAGTGCACATTTTCTGGCGTATTATACACGAGTGCACATTTTCTGGCGTATTATACACGAGTGCACATTTTCTGGCGTATTATACACGAGTGCACATTTTCATAAATGTTTACTCAGATCTTTAAAAAATCTTTGAAACGACAAGATTACAAATACGCCCAGTCGGCAAAATTGTTTTTTGAACTTTAAACATGTTTAAAATTAGAACAGTTTTGATCATAAGAAAATGTTTATTTATATTTTAATTTTCATGTTTTCTTTTGTTTTTTCTTGTATTTTTTCTTACTTTTTAATGAAAAACAGTATTTTATTTTCATCAGAAAATATACTAAACTAGTATATATATATATATATATATATATAAACCTAGAATACTCATTCAAGGACAGGTAATATTAATTTTCCCGAATAGACCTGTTTTGCACCACTTTTATGTCACCTTACAAAGATTAAAATCAAGTTATGATACTAAACCTTATGTCTAGAATCCTTATTCTAATTCTGATCAAAATCCATTTTTGATTCTAGAAAATGTCTAAAATTTAAGGCTTAAGGTATCTTAGGAAAAAATAGAAATTCAGAGAATCTTGGTGTCTAATTCAATCCAAATCTGATATACAGGGTGGGCAAAAATAAGGGTCCTATTTTTAAAAATTCATAACTTTTTTATTTATTGATTTTTTTTATTTTTTTTAATTTTTTTTTTTTTAGAATAAGTAAAGGACCCCTTCCGAAGCAAGCATGAGCCGTATTAGCCCTAAGGAACGTACCCTCATTTAGAAAACATTATTTTTGCTTAAAAAACTCAAAACAGTGTAAAAAAACAATACTTTAGTTTTTGTAAGTTTTAAGAAGTGTTTTTCGGCTAAAATTTGTTTTGTTAATTTTAAAAAATCTCGGAAGGGTCAGTCTACACACACATAAAGTTTGGTGAGTTTAACTTTTATTTTGTGGAAGTTATTCAAATTCAAGTTATTCAAATTTAAAGATAGGACCCTTATTTTGGCCCACCCTGTATTTGAATTTTCAAATGGGAGCTTGCGTCCATACTATGTCCCCTAAAACACCTTTAAAAATACCCCAAACAAACTGAAATTTGGGGAATATTTGTTAATCGATGTCTAATACCTATTGTTAAAATTTTTTCACAAAAATCAGAGCAATCTGAATTTTTATGAAGCGCTTTCACCCGTTTTATTTACCTCCTTTGTATCAAACTAAATATAGCCCACATTTAGACCCCTTACGCATAGCAGCAATATTCCAAAATTTATAATGATTGGTTAATTAGTTTAGGCATGAATCCTGTACTTACAAATATATAAACATGTACACATACCTAACTTTATATAGATAATGATCTATAGACGGAAAAGTATTATCGGATATCTTATCACTTTTCATTGAAAACGAATGCTGGTACAACTACAAATCGAGAAACTGGCTCTTCAGAAAATCCTGACTTGATGCTCCACCAAGAGTTTTGATTGCGACTATCCCCCATCAGAAAGTCGAACCCTAGTGGATCTTTCACCATTACTAGGACCTCAATTAAAACCGCCTTTCCACTCCCCAGTCAGAGGCTGACTGACCCAGCTCCATGTCTGTGTATCACCGATAGTAACCACCTTAGCAATAATTTTTGCCACATCTGGCATACCTTCTTGCTGCACCCAGAATCAACTAGTGTGACACACCTTTTCCCACACATATCTCCCTTCAGAGTTGGCAGTGCCGAATTCCCATCATGTCTGAGCAGGAATCCGGTGCATAGGTGTCCCTCTTTACTCATTTCCTGAACAATCTAGAAAAATGTGGCCCAGCCCTCCATATTAGAAGCAACGTGTAACACTACACCGTGATTGAAGGTCCTAAGCTCTCTGTCGAATCGAACATTACGCTCCCTGGCTAAGTCGTTAATTCCATCAAAGTACTTTGTTCTGATGTTTTTGGTCTGGTTTCCCTGGACACACACTCACCCTATAACTGTCGTAATCCACTTCGGGGAGGGGTAGATCATCTTTTAAAATAACTCGCGCTTGGGCTAGAATTTGGGAAACATCTTTTCCATTCGGAAAGAAGCGTGTAAGAGCTGTCATGGTTGGGCAGTCGATTGATGAATGCAGTTGCAAGGCCTCACTCTGTTCTATCATCAAAGAGCATGGGAAGCTTCTGCATGTCTGCCAGGAAAACGTCAATGTACCTTTGTATTAGGGGTGGGGCGTAATGGGTGAAAATTTCAGATTCATGCGAGTAGTATTTTTTTGTGTTCATTTATACATAAATAACACTAAACAATCAAACATTTTGAAAATTTTGCAAAATTCAGAAGGTGCAGGCCACTAGTTTTTGGCTATTTTACATTCATGAAAACCCTTTCACAGCCTGAAAATGGTCCTAAATTAAAGTACTATATCAGATTTAACCATCTATATCCATTCATAGCTTTTGAGCATGTTTTAGGACCTGCAATGTCGCATGAAACTACTTTTTCACCGAAAAATGATGGATTTTGAGTCCCGTGGAGCCCTAACGGCTATTTTTGGCCTGCACCTTCTGAATTTTGCAAAATTTTCAAAATGTTTGATTGTTTAGTGTTATTGATGTATAAATGAACACAAAAAAATACTACTCGCATGAATCTGAAATTTGCACCCATTACATCCCACCCGTATTTGCATATGCTACATATGAATCAAAGGCGAATGTTATGAATAAGGCTCCCTTTATAGAGGCAAAAATCTCCCTTTTTTTTTCCCCCTCTTCTTAACTGCTGGTAGACCGCGAAACACCACCTGTTAAACACGTGAGGATCATGCATTCGACTCTCTTCACCGAGCACAGCCGGCATTCAAGCTCAACTTTCTCAATCCATTCAATAATAGATTTTCTAAGGTGCGCACTGCTAAACTCCGGTATAGGCTTCACGTCAAACTCGTCTGTCATCACGCAGCCAAGATAACTTGTAAGATTTGCAAGTATATCGCTTTTTATCATCATTGCTGTGTAAAGGTCGCTGAAAGCGGTCTAAAGTCATTAGTTTCACTGTTGTGAGCAGGTACTTATGGAGGAGGCCACGAAAAGGCTGATTTTATCTCCTCCATCACAAAACGAATCTGGCTGAAACGTTGCTGGACGGAGGAATGGCAGGCTGCAGATAAATCAAGGTTGCACAGATTTGTGGAGGACCCGCAGTGGACAATGCTCAACTGCCTCAGGACAGGTGTCGGCCGTTTCGCCGCGACCATGAAAGGATGTGGACTCAAACACTCGGCTGTCTGCGACTGTGGTCATTCTGAACAGACAGTAGACCACATCATCGAGTCATGCCTCAAACATCGACCACCCAACGGCGAAGCCGGCATAGCTGTGCTAGACAACAAAATATTAGCATGGCTTTTCTCAACCGAGCTGGTGATCTAACAGTGAGATGCTGTGAAGCAAACGAAAGAAGAAGAATCATTGCTGTCAAGTCTTTTAACAACCGTCATCGCTTTCAAGGCCTGCTTCGAAGTGAGTTGGTGCGAATAAGTGCCTGTTTTTAATCAAAGTTAACAACACCATTGACACAGGCGATCCTATGTGGTTTACTTGGTGAATAAGCTCTGTCGACTCCATTTTTCTGGCGTTTTCGTTAGCTTAATGACACAATATTGGCATAGCAAATGTACACAGAAAATGGTGCCCACTTATCTTTTTCTACTTTCCCTACAAAATTATATGAAAAATTCCATTTCGATTCTGTATTTTCAAAATACTTACAAAGATGTTCTTCATAAATACGATTTCTGTTTTCACGCAATTCGTAATCAGGGTTGCGGAGTCTGAAAGTATAAAGTTTGACTCTGACTCCTAGAATTCGACGATGTCCGTCTGTAACTCCAGCTCCTTATTCAAAGTATTCCAATGTTCAGGCTGATGTTGATTCTTCAGAGATTAAAAAAAATCCGACTCCTAGCATTCTTTTGACTCTTAACTCCTTGCAAAACCTGCGGCTTTGCAATCCTGTTTGTACGTACATGTTTTCCGTTTTTAATCGTTAGTCCTTGATTTACAAAATTTAGTAGTCTTAATCTTGACACTACGTTACCTGATGCCGAAGCCGCTGCCAATCCTTACATCTAGGCATATTTCTTTCTGGACTCATGCAAGGTCTTTTCGGCCTGTGTTCACTCCGCCATCTTGCATGGCAGCGAGACATAAACACTCTCGGTTCTGGGATTGAGTTAGATTTGAAAACAAAATCCATTTTAATTGTTGTTATTAGCTGTAATTTGCAATTAACTCACCAAGTGACTCATGTATTACTAAGTTTCTGTCTGTCACTTTCACCCTCTCTCAATGTATTATTTTATATGGTTTCGATCACTCTGGCTTCTGTGACTCTCTCACTCGCTGTCTCTTTTTATTAACATGTAAAATGTAATAAAGAAAGAAAAGAATAAAACAATTGGAATAGTCCATTATAAACAAAAGGTAATAAATGCATAAGTAATAATATGAGACAAACTCCAAAATTAG
>OY744531.1:27944608-27954608 GCA_963556195.1 Sepiola atlantica | reverse complement strand
ATCTTAATCTCGATTAGACCCGTTTTCTTATCTTTTTTTTTTTCTTTTTGTAAATGTGCATCAGTAAATACTAGTCCTGAAATCATCCAGCTAAGTTGAAATACATTCATGCATATTAACATTTATTTACACCTGAATATCGGTAAGAAAACATGAGGTGCATTTCTCACCGGCGATGGATAAAGTTTATCTACAATTATTCATTTATAATTGTTATACTATTTTAGTATATAAATGGATGGTGGAGTTTACAACATAAGACGTCTAAAGGCCAGAACTAAAACAAATGTTGATTCTCTTATTGAATTTCAATATGCAGATGATAATGCAGTTTGTGCTCTGACCGAAGAGGACCTACACGCCACGATTAATGCCTTTGCCAATGCATACTCAAAATTAAGATTAAACATCAACATTAAAAAACTGAGGTGTTATTTCAGCCTCAAGATAACTGCAGAAACCCTTCTAATATCCAGCTGGGCGGAGAATCGCTGCAAAACGTAGATCGCTTTGCATATTTGGGCAGCCACCTTGCCTCTAATGCCGCCATTGACGATGAAATCCAGTATCGCATTAGGTGTGCAAGTGCTGCTTTCGGTAGACTTCATTCCAGAGTCTTTGATAATAAAGATTTAAGGCTGGATACGAAAATCTTAGTCAATCGGTCCATTGTCCTACCCACTCTCTTATATGCGTCGGAGACCTGGACGACATATCAAAGCACTCGAAAAACTGCATCAAAGACTCTTACGAAAAACTTTAAGAATCACCTGGCAAGATCGTCGGACCAACACCAGTGTCCTGGAAGAGTCTGGTTGCTCTAGTGTAGAGGCTTTGATTATTAGGAGTCGTTTGAGATGGGCTGGTCACGTAAGGATGAGCAGCCAGTCCTATCCAAATAAAAAATTCTACTCTGAGCTAAATGTGGGAGCTAGGAGGGTTGAAGGACAGAAGAAACGGGACAGGGACTGTTTGAAAGAGGAGATGTGGGATTGATCCCACAACATGGGAAGCGAGAGCACTCGAAAGAACAGAGTGGAAGAATGAAGTGGGAGGTGGTGTGGATAGGTTTGAGGGTGAACGGCGTCGTCATACCGAAGACCTAAGAACAGCAAGAATAGTACGCCGCGAAAACCAACCACGTGCACAATTACCAAACAATAACGCATGCCCGAAATGTGACAGAATATGTGGATCGCGCATTGGACTGTTTTCTTACATGAGAACCCACAATTGAAGCCCTGGAAACCCGCATACTCAATTCGGCCATGATGATGACTATTTTAGTATTGTGTAATTGTATAAAAAAAAATTATATGCATAATAAAAATCTTAGATGTCGTACGTGGCTAGCCTTTTCTCTCTCTCCCTTCCTCTCCCCATCTCTCCCTTCCCCTCCCCATCTCTCCCTTCCCCTCCCCATCTCTCCCTTCCCCTCCTCCATCTCTCCCTTCCCCTCCTCCATCTCTCCCTTCCCCTCCCTCATCTCTCCATTCCCCTCCCTCATCTCTCCATTCCCCTCCCTCATCTCTCCATTCCCCTCCCTCATCTCTCCATTCCCCTCCCCCATCTCTCCCTTCCCCTCCCCTCCCCTCTCCCCTTCCCCCACTCTCTCTCTCTCTGTCTCTCGGTGTGTGTCTCTGTTGGTCTCTCTCTCTCTCTCTCCCCTTCTCTCTGCCACCCTTCCCCTTTCTTCTTTTTCCTATGCACATAGTCATGTCTGTGCAATGTATATCAATCAAATCAACTTATAAATAGCACATTTTTGTTTGCCTTTGTGCAATTCTACTCTCTTATACCATCACCCCCCCCTCTCATCCCTGCACACTGGCTGTCTGCAGCCACAGGCGCATCATATATATGGCTGCATGGCCTTGTCGGCTTCTCTCTCTCTCTCTCTCTCTCTCTTGCTGCAGTTTTAATTGGTGCTGAGCATGCCACAGCATTTTGCAATTGTTGCTGCACACATAAAAAAAAATGCACCATGCTTGCCTGCCACTCCTCATTTTGCCCGAGGGTAATAGTTTTAACACTCCCAACCCGCGCTTCTCTCTGACTCTTGGTACAACATACAGGTCAAGGCAATGTTGATTGTGCGTCTCTCTGACGAGACAAATACATGCAACAGGTGTGCATGCAGCCATTTCGGAGCTGACATTTTTGGCCTATGCACATCGTGCATATGTGGCTGTGGAATATTATGTAAACTACAGTATCTGTGTGTGTGTGTGTGTGTGTGTGTGTTTTATTTTACATATCTAATTTTTATATTAGTATTTTATGCTTGTATACTGCATGGGTTTTATATATGTATACATTTAAATATATACGATTTAGTTTGCTGATGCATATTTATTTATATTTATATATATATATATATATATATGAGGAGGACTTGAATGCCTACTAGACACCACCCTCGGGTGTCTTCGGTCTCTCTGTACAGGGGTTTGTCAGAGACTCTGGTATGACCAAATATTAAAAAAAAAATGGTGTGCTGTCTCCTCAAGCCATCTGGCACGTCTCCCGAATTGCGGACGGGGACACCCCCTCTATTAATAGAGGGCAGCTTTGAATAATTAATTAGAAGCCGTTGACAATGAGGAAATGAATGATAAAAAATATGAATAAAAACAAAAATAAATACTGGCAGGCCGGCACCCAGGATAAAAAGGGCCCATCAACCTGTTCATACACCAGCCGGGAAGATGTAAGCAATGGTGTAAACCTTCCTTCCTCTGGAAATGGTTCTCCAGCCATGACAGAGGCCAACCAGGGTCAGCCATCAGGCCTTGAGACAAAACGTCTCCATCAAATGCAGCAACAAAAAAAAGAAATATAAGAGGCGTAAAAGTCCAACCATGGACTGTTGCACAAAAGAAGGTGCTATTGTTTTGCTACCACTACTCAAAGTTTGAAAAGTGGAGCAAAACATCCAATGAGATTCTAGCTGATAAGATCCAAGAATCTACCCTCCTCTCATATATATATATATATATATATATATATATATATATATACAGGGTGTCTCAAAAAAATGTACTCACTCTTAGAATGGCAAAATGTGCTGAAGATGTCGAGGTTGCACACAAAATTGTGTGGAGCGATGAAGCAAAAGTTTTCTCGTCATTCTACGAGTGAGTACATTTTTTTTGAGACACCCTGTATATATATATATATATATATATATATATAAATAAATTTCGCGTACAACAAAATCGTAGGATAAATTTCAGAGGAAACATTTTAATCAATGAAACGGGCGGGTGGAAAAAAAAGGAGAAAATTGCTAAAATTCTCCTTAAGGCCTTATCGTCTGACCCTCTTAGAGGCAACGTCAGAATGATAAACTAAAAACTAAGAAAATCGAATGAGATATGAGGGGGGGGGAATGTTTAAGTTTATTTATTTGCGATACTGAGAATTGAACATATTCAACTATTCATATGGAAACACACTTACCCTAATGCTAGGTGGGAATAATTAGTCCCTTTATGTCCTCATATGGGAGCGTATATATTTATGAAATATAATTATCAACCGACACGTGTTTCGGGATCTACAACTCATCAGCGTGATCTAGCTACGCTGATGAGTCATAGACGAAATATGTGTCTGTGGATAATTTTATATATATATATATATATATATATATTATATATATATAAACACTAGTGTACATCATTTGTCAAAATGACAAAAATAAATGCTTCACTAGTGTTTTCACTCGCTATTTATCTAAATATGCTACTGAAATATTCACGTACAATCATAGAATAACGTCAATAATTCATGTGAAAAGTTACTATCATTGATGACTTTTTTTATTATAGAACGCAGGATTTCTTTCTAAATTCATTTTAGTTGACAAGTTGACAGCAAGCATGGACGGTGGCACCGGGGGGGGGGGGGAATAGGGGGGGCCTCACCCCCCCCCCACCCCCCACACACACTTTTTGACTTGCCCCACCCCACTTTACGGTCATCAATAATGAAGTTATATATGCATGTGTTTAACTGCCCCCCCCCCACTTTTTAGGAGAACCCCCCCCACACACACACACACTTTTATAACTGTCCCGCCGGTCCTGGTAAGTCTGAGGTGGTTGTCTGATTTGCTATTTGCTTTTTTTCGTCTAGGGGCTAGCAAAAGGCATGTGTTTTACTTGCTAACTTTTGCATGACGGAATGAAAGTATATATATATATATATATATATATAAGGAAGAAAGGATGAGAGTAATCCGACGTAATGGGAAATGAAAAAGGAAAAACCAAGAGATATTTTTATATATTCATCAACGTTTCGGCTTTTTTGTAACACTTCCTCAGGATGATAACAAACTAAATCGTATATATTTTGTCTTGTTTTTCTTTTTTGTACAGCACATCAATCCGTTTTGGATCATCTAATGCTTAAACAAAATACCTATTGGAAATGATTTATTAGACAGAAACTACCATTTTGTCCCATGGAGTGAGGGGGGGGGAAGCTGTTGATAACCTTTCCCGAATATTACAACAAATACTTGCCATAAATCCTTCCCCATAAGTGATTAAACTTAGTTCATACCATTGATCAATTTTAGTACTCCCATAGTGTTCTTCATCTTTAAGCTGACAATCATTCCATCTCATTAACCCTTAGTCTCGAGTAGCTTTTCGCCTTGAAAAGTAGTGACCCAAACTTTTAAAAAAATTTACTATGTAAGTAAACACAGTAAATCCAATTGGATTTGATCTCGGCATAGCCGGTTTCACAGTACACATTTTTTTTTTTTTTGTTTTTTTTTTTTTAACATAGTTCACCCCCAAACAAGGCAGGCCGCCACTGTAGACGTAAGGGGCTACTGAGAAAAAGGAAAGGGGAGAAGGTAAATGGGGGGGGGGGGTCAACCTAAATTGGGATCTGCGCAGCGAGATGTCTGTTCACATTAGTTTTAAATTTATGCATGTCTGTTCTGTCGGAGACAGGGGGCAGGGAGAGAGTTCCAGAGGCCAGCAGTACGACGAAATAAAATTATTTGAGTAGAAGGCTCTCCGACATCTGAGGGTCTCCACAGTGAATGAATGAGATTTAGTTGATTGTCGAGTTAGTCTAGTGAATTTTCGTCGAGGGGCCACCAGAGTAGCCAATTCATCGGAGCATAATCCATTGAAGTATTTGTAAAACAAGCACAAGGATGCTACACTGCGGCGATGGGACAGGGACTGGAGCTTGGTTGACAGTGAGGGGCCTATTAGGTTGGCGATTCTTTTTTGGACCTTGTCAAGGAGGGAGAGACTAGTAGATGATGCACCAGCCCAGATGTGACAACAATACTCCATTTTATCCATTACATTACTTGTTCCTACCCCCCCCCCATCTATAATGAATATTTGACGTTACATGATATTGACTTCATGAAGTTATTGCAGATTGTTAAAACTATGACTTCACTTGAATAATTGCTTCTGTGTGGAGTGATGCATATCCGTCTGTTACCATGTTCATGGTACTAGATGCCCTTTTCGGTGGTATGACTGGGAATTCTTTTTAACAAGGTGGGTTTTCAATGTGGAGAAAATCCAGCTCCCCTGGATTGGAACAAAAATTAAAATTGCCTCAGTCTAGAAAGACTTCTCCTTCACTGACCGAGGGACAGAAAAAAAAAAGTAAGTGCAGCATCATGAGCCAAAAGCTTCACTTAAATTATCTTTTGAAATGGTTTCGTTTCGGTTAAAAGAAAATGATTTTGACAAAGTTTCACTTTATTTAGTCGCTGTTTTCAATTTACCGATTTAGAAAAAGTGATCCCTACCCCCCCCCCCCCGCCTCATTTCTTGTACACGCCCCCACACGGCATCAATTATTTCGCTTATATGTATCTCTCTCTATCTCTGCCTCTCTCTGGTCTACCTCTACCTCTCTCTCTGCCCCCCCCCCCCGCTCTTCGAGCTCTGTCTCTCTATCTGGTCCCATAACCCGAGCCCAGTCACCTCCTCTCCCATCCCCGAGGTCTGTCTCTTCTGTCTACAAATCGGTCCTGTGTCACCAGCCAGCTGTTGGCTGACAAGAAAGTCTACCTTTCCCCGTCCCTGCCGAATATGTGTTTGAAATTTATTGGGAGACGTGGGGGGAGGGTAGAGAAGAACGACCTTGAAATTAGATAGTTCTCTATCTCTCCCTCTCTCTATCTCTCCCTCTCTCTATCTCTCCCTCTCTCTATCTCTCCTCTCTCTCCCTCTCTCTATCTCTCTCTCTCTCCCCTCTCTATCTCTCCATCTCTCTATCTCTCCATCTCTCCCTCTCTCCCATCTCTCCCTCTCTCTATCTCTCCCTCTCTCTATCTCTCCCACTCTCTATCTCTCCCTCTCTCTATCTCTCCCTCTCTCTATCTCTCCCTCTCTCTATCTCTCCCTCTCTCTATCTCTCCCTCTCTCTATCTCTCCCTCTCTCTATCTCTCCCTCTCTCTCTCTATCTCTCCCTTTATCTCTCCCTCTCTCTATCTCTCCCTTTATCTCCCCTCCCTCTCTCTCTCTCCCCTCCCTCTCTCTCCCCTCCCCCTCTCTCTCCCTCCCTCTATCTCTCCCTCCCTCTATCTCTCCCTCTCTCTATCTCTCCCTCTCTCTATCTCTCCCCTCCCTCTCTCTCCCCTCCCTCTCTCTCCCCTCCCTCTCTCTCCCCTCCCTCTCTCCCCCCTCCCTCTCTCTCCCCTCCTTCTCTCTCCCCTCCTTCTCTCTCCCCTCCTTCTCTCTCCCCTCCCTCTCTCTCCCCTCCCTCTCTCTCCCCTCCCTCTCTCTCCCCTCCCTCTCTCTCCCCTCCCTCTCTCTCCCCTCCCTCTCTCTATCCCCTCCCTCTCTCTATCCCCTCCCTCTCTCTATCCCCTCCCTCTCTCTATCCCCTCCCTCTCTCTATCCCCTCCCTCTCTCTATCCCCTCCCTCTCTCTATCCCCTCCCTCTCTCTATCCCCTCCCTCTCTCTATCCCCTCCCTCTCTCCCCTCCCTCTCTCCCCCTCCCTCTCTCCCCTCCCCCCTCTCCCCTCCCCCCTCTCCCTCTCTCTCTATATATATATATCTATCTCTATCTCTATCTCTCTCATATCTCCATCTCTATATTTCCCTCTATATGTCTTTTTTTAATTTAATATATAAGAATGTGAAAAGGCAAGAAGAAAACCTTCATTTTACCATTCTTCGAAGTTATTCATTGGTTCCAACAAACCAGAAAGGCAAAACTAATCGACAGAGACGTGTGTGTGTTGGGGGGGGGGGGGCAGAATTAACCCGTTGTATAATTTTTTATTTTTTTTTAAGTGTAATAATATCCTGTGTTATTGGTGTGTTGAGTTGTCTACATAGATTAAGATTACGTAAGGCGAAACCACAAATGTTGAGTGTGATGTTATTTTATTATTACGCTCTCTCTAACTGGTGACCTGCCCAACTAAGCCTTGTCGTGTGTGTGTTTGTCTCTGTCCCCCCCCCCCCCCCTCACTCACACACCTCACTCGTTCGTTATTGTTGATGTTTCTAAAACAGTCTAAAATTTTATTCTTAAAGTCTCTCTCTCTCGCACGCGCTTTCTTTCTTTCTCCCTCTAGCTTTCTTCCTCTTTCCCTTCTCTTTCTCTTTCTCTTTCCCTTCTCTTTCTCTTTCATTCTCTTTCTCTTTCTCTTTCTCTCTCTCTCTTTCTCTCTTTCTCTCTCTTTCTCTCTCTCTTTCTCTTTCTTTCTCTCTCTCTTTCTCTTTCTCTCTCTCTCTTTCTCTCTCTTTCTCTCTCTTTCTCTCTCTCTTTCTCTTTCTCTTTCTCTCTCTTTCTCTTTCTCTTTCTCTCTCTCTCTCTTCTCTCTCTCTAGCTTTCTCTCTCTCTAGGCTTTCTCTCTCTCTCTCTAGCTTTCTCTCTCTCTCTCTTTTCTCGTTTTTACTCTCTCTTCCGTCTGAAATGTCTAGCAGGAGGAGGTGACGCTATTAAATGTATCATTTTATTTTTAGTGTGCATATAATTTGTTTTTCTTTCTAAACCCAGTTCCAAATTAGTGTGTACACACAGCTTCTTGTGTGCGTGTCTGTCTGCATGTATGTATGCACACGCTATCTTTTCTCCTTTCATCACTTATTATGCGTGAATTTTGACATGCTCTCTCTCTCGTGCAAGAAATACATCTTTTCAAACTACTTATATATAATGATTAAAAATAAGATGACGCCTGGCTACAATCAGGAATAATCCACGTTCCCCAATAGAACGGTATTCAATGTGAGTGTCTTTTTTTTTCTTTTCTTTTTTTTTCTTTTTCTTTTTTTTTCTTTTTCTGTCTCTGCTCTCTGATGTTTCCGGAAACGATCTTTAGACTTCTGAAGAGTTTGCATATGTGAGAAATCCTGGATATACATATCTATTCCTGATTGTTTGTGTGTACGAAAGACGAACGGATTTTATTTATTAAATTTCCATTTGTCGCTTCGTCAGCACCGATTAATTAACATCACAATTTGAAGTCGAACAAAACACCAACATTATTATCCTCAGATACATAGTAATATATATATATATATATATATATATATATATATATATATATATGTATGAGTGAAAACTATTATACATATATGAATTTATATTTCAGAGATCACGTAGTGTCTGTTAGATTTACTTATGAATAAATTCTTCAGAGAAGAAAAATAAAAAAATTCTTATAATTTACCAAAAAGTTTGTCTTGTTCAAAATACTGTTCAAAAGAATTGCAGAATTTGATAAAAGAATTTTCAATTATTCAAAGATTTTATGCAGAGATGAGAGAGAGAAATAGAAAATACAACAGAAAATTGGTAAATTGCAATCCTTTTTCGTTTTTTTTTTTTTTTTTTTTTTTTTCTTCTCTGAAGAATAATTTATTATTTTTAAATTCTCGGAAATAAGTAAATCCGACACTCTTTTCCGGATCTCCGAAATAAACATATCTGGTCATATATGAATAATGTTTGTTGTTTTATATGGTTAACTATTACGTGCTATTGTAAATATTGAGCATATCCCTTCGAATTAGGAGTTACCCCGGTATGAGAAGTTAAACTTTTTATACCGAGACATTATAATTGTTAATAAATATAATATGGCGTCGAACATGGTATGAATATACGTGTGTTTGGACAAAACAGCGATCTAAAAAAAAAATGCTTTCAAAAGTAACTTTCAATTTTTTTAAAAATATTTTTTCTGATTGAATCATGGTTTAGAAGATTCAAGATTTGTTGGATCTAAAAAGAAACCTTGATTGTCTGGACAATTGAAAAAACTATTCTTAAAATGAGCCGCTGGAGAATAAAGATATGATCGTTGGAATCTGTTTATTCAAATATATATATATATATATATATAATCATGGTTCTTCAGTGTGGTTAGATATAGCGAGTGTTTCAAGCTGATTTGAAACCCGATCATTTAGATCTTATCCACACGCCATGAAAAGAAGGAAATTATGTTTTTATATTTGTTTACATTATTGATTACCTAGAGAGCTCGATTCAATTCATATTACCTATATATATATTTATATATAACTTTTGTACACGCAAAAATTAATTTGTAAATTAATTATAAAAATCTGTACACAAAATTGGTTTATAAATTAATTTTTAAAAAATATGGTCGGTTTTCGAATAAGCTTGAAACACTCGCCATTTTAAACACACTGAAGAACCATGATACAGCAAAACAGCTCTGTGGATTATTATACATATGCACAAACATGAAAGCAGTAAATAGACACCCCACAAAAATAATTTATACATGTTTAAAGTTTCTGCTTCCTTTGTTGACGGCCAGCACTCGGAGCCGTACAAAGCAGCAATAAAAGTTTGAAACATCGATAATTTACACAAATTGATATTTTTTCTGTTTCAGATATCAATATATCTACCATATGTCACCATTTAAGTATGACACAAGGCCAAAGAAGAATTATAATCCTCAGAATTTCAGAGGAGCCATGTTATGGGTTAATCTTAAAGTGGAC
>OY744531.1:27922468-27944408 GCA_963556195.1 Sepiola atlantica | reverse complement strand
CTACCATATGTCACCATTTAAGTATGACACAAGGCCAAAGAAGAATTATAATCCTCAGAATTTCAGAGGAGCCATGTTATGGGTTAATCTTAAAGTGGACTTAATCAGCATCAAATCGCCGCAAACCTCAGGATTCCACTTTCCCCTGTTAACCAAATAAGTGTCCAATTCATCAGCTAGGGAAAATAATCAATATTATCTCGTGTTCATCAGGACCCTTGGACAAGTCTTCATTATTAATGATACAAGGCTGTCTATTTACTTCTTCCATGTCTGTGTGTATATAGATATATATTATGTATATAATACGCTCAGGCATTTCATGTTTGTACTTCAAAAATGAGATCGTCCGATCAGCAAAGATGGTGTTTGGGAGATGAATCTGATGTCGCTAAGGAAAACACTTCTAATTTTACTCATTTTAAAATAAATTGTTCCAAATAAAAGTATGTCGTCTCGTCGATTAAAACATCATTTCAAAAATTGACATTCGTTTTATTGATTTGAAGAATATTTAGCTGACGATTATTTTCACGGTAAGACAGTTTTTTTTATTTATTTATTTTTTTAAAGAATTAAATTGCTACAATATTAAATAAAGAGACATTATTTTATTTAAAGAAAATTTATCTGACAATTATTTTTATGGAAGGAGGGTAATTTATTATTTCAAAAGGAATATTATTATTAACAATAAATAATATAGATTAATGTAGAAAACACCGTGGAATTTCCACAGGGTCCTGCTTGTTTATCATCAACATCATTATTATTATCATTATTACTACTACTACTACTACTACTATTTTAACCGCGCCTGCAATGCTCTCTCCGTTCTTGAAGTATTATATCAAATAGCATCAGAAATTGCCTCTCAACAAATTGATGTTTCAACTTGAACTTCAACTTGAAGAAGGGGGCGTTTTATCGATGGGCAAATCGTGCAAGTATGACAGCTATCGACGGTGTTACGTTGGCGACGATCATGCATGTGCAATAAATACACTGGACACCCCAGAACATTTTTCACAAAATGTTTTCTTTAATAGACTTTAGAGGGATTGGGTATCACTTGAGAAGTGTCGGACTGGCCCTTTGTGGGCAGATCCACTCTGCAAAACTTCTGGCTTTGGATTATTCGGCCCTGTTCTCATCTTGGATGCTATTCTCACAACATTTCGGCCGATGTCACCTCCGGCCTTCAGGTGAATCACGTTGAACTCTGGAATCCATACGGTATTTCGAACTGACCCCTTCATTTAATCCATGTGACCAGCCTGCTCTCGTCATTATATGGAGTCAGGTAGAAGTTGTAAGTAATTTGTAATTCTATTCTTAGTATCGCCTGCACTGAGGATTGAACCTTCAAACTCCAGAAAACTGTCACTTACAACTGACTTAGTACTAGTGTCCGTTGTGGTACGGGTCCTTACGGCACATCGACACAAAACATTGTGAGAATCACATCCAAGATGAGAACAGAAGTTCGAACAGTTCGAATAATGCAAATTATCAATCCTCATCTAAAAAGATTCGGAAAAATCATCTGCCGTCTCTCTCTCTCTCTCTCTCTCTCTCTCTTTCTCTTTCTCTTTCTCTCTATATCTCTCTCTTTCTCTCTCTCCCTACGCTCTCTCTCCTTTCTCTCTCTCCCTACGCTCTCCTTTCTCTCTCTCCCTACGCTCTCCTTTCTCTCTCTCCCTACGCTCTCCTTTCTCTCTCTCCCTACGCTCTCCTTTCTCTCTCTCCCTACGCTCTCCTTTCTCTCTCTCCCTACGCTCTCCTTTCTCTCTCTCCCTACGCTCTCCTTTCTCTCTCTCCCTACGCTCTCCCCCCCCTTATCCCCCCTCTCTCCCCCTTATCCCTCCTCTCTCTCTTCCTATGCCCCCTCTCTCTCCCCCTATGCCCCCTCTCGCTCCCTATCCCCCCTCTCTCTCTCCCTACCCACCCCCTCACTCTCTCCCTATGCCCCCTCTCGCTCCCTATCCCCCCTCTCTCGCTCCCTATCCCCCCTCTCTCTCTCCCTACCCACCCCCTCTCTCTCTCCCTACCCACCCCTCTCTCTCTCTCTCTTCCTACCCCCTCTCTCTCTCTCCCTTTCTCACTCTAGAAGCATGAAGCATTTTACTACTTTGCCTAAGGTTTGCTTCAACATCTCAGGTCTTCGCTGCTCATTTCGTCGCACCATTTGATGGTTTCTCAATTTAAAATCCATCCTGAAAAAACAAACAAAACAAAAACATGTGCATGAAACAACAACAACAAAAAAAAAACAACAACTTTTAAACGCGTTTGAATGTTTTATGTTAACTTTTTATTTTAGTTTTGATTCTTGCTGACGACTCGCCCGTCCAGCATAATGGAACAACACAAATCTGAATGTACACATGACCCACTATGTGACAAACTGACTCATACAGATTACAGCTGACTGTTTAGTCACTTTACCCCGGATTTAGTTGATTTTCAACTAGCAAGGTCAAACAGTGTTGCACCGGGAGTACGGGATAAGAAAATGGAAGAGTTAAAAAAAAAAAAAAATGACAAAAAACTGTTATCTCTCTCTCTTTCTCTCTCTCTTTCTCTCTCTCTTTCTCTCTCTCTCTTTCTCTCTCTCTTTCTCTCTCTCTCTTTCTCTCTCTCTTTCTCTCTCTCTTTCTCTCTCTCTTTCTCTCTCCCTTTCTCTTTCTCTCTCCCTTTCTCTTTCTCTCTCCCTTTCTCTTTCTCTCTCCCTTTCTCTTTCTCTCTCCCTTTCTCTTTCTCTCTCCCTTTCTCTTTCTCTCTCCCTTTCTCTTTCTCTCTCCCTTTCTCTTTCTCTCTCCCTTTCTCTTCTCTCTCCCTTTCTCTTTCTCTCTCTCTTTCTCTTTCTCCCTTTCTCTTTCTCTCTCCCTTTCTCTTTCTCTCTCCCTTTCTCTTTCTCTCTCCCTTTCTCTTTCTCTCTCCCTTTCTCTTTCTCTTTCTCCCTTTCTCTTTCTCTTTCTCCCTTTCTCTTTCTCTTTCTCCCTTTCTCTTTCTCTTTCTCCCTTTCTCTTTCTTCCCCTCTCTTTCTCCATCTCCATATCTCTCTCTCTCTCTCTCTCTCTCTCTCTCTCTCTCTCTCTCTCTCTCTCTCTCTCTCTCTCTCTCTCTCTCTCTCTCTCTCTCTCTCAAAGTAAACATCTACAGGATAACATTTCAAAGAATTTCAACCAGATTTATATATAGTGCTCAATAGTAAATAGAGCTATTTATATAAATAGTTCTATTTTTACAAACATGTACAAAAAGTCACTACACTGACATGTAGATACCAGTGTAGCAGCGTTTTGTACATGTCTGTATAAATAATATATATATATATATATATCCATCCATCCTGACTTTAAATAATGGAAAACAAAAAAATTGACTGTCCAACCGAGTTTTGAAACTATCAGTAAACATAAAAAAGAAGTTTTTTTTTACCCTCATGCATATTACAGTATTTAGTTATTTATTTTTACGAGGTTGGGCTTACACTTAATCCGATGGTGTTAGGTTTGTAAGTGTATCTTGTGTAGTTACTGATTTTAAAAAAAAAATAATGTAAGGTCAATTTGAAATTAGTCCCAAACAATTTATTTGGGTTTATTTACTCATTTATGAGATCGGAAAAAAAGCAGCCGATTCATTGTCCGCCATTTTTGGCTGGGAAACGATTCAATAATTATTTCTGCATAGTTTTTCTATTCCCCATTTTTTTTGTTTTGTGTTTCTTTGTTTTATATTTACGATCAAAACGGACCCCTTGTTTCTTCTCTTGATTATTCCATTATATTTGAGTTTCTCACAATTATTTTTGTATCTTTAAGAAATCAAAGATATATTTTTGGCCTGTGTGATACATGTCTCACTGAGCGATCAGTATGAAATAAAAAGATTATACAAAACAATCTGTTTTCTCTCTTTTTCTTTCTTTCAATTTTTCTATCTTTTAATTTCTCCCCAGTCATCTTCCTCCTTTCTCTCCCTCTTTTATCCCTATTTCCCCCCCACCCCCATTCTCTCTTTTCCTCCCTTTCTCTTTCACCATTCTCTTCCCCCCCTCTTTCTTTCTTTTTGGCCCCTTTCTTGTTAATCCCTGAACTTTTATCCTTTACAGTGCTCATGCACTTTACGGACTGGGATATATATATTTTTTAAGATAATGGTTTTTGAAGACAAATCAATTTTTACGGTATCTTTCGTTTATTAACTTGTTAGGTGAAAGTACAGAATAGTTAACCAACCCCCTTCCACCTCCCCATGTTAAGAATGAGTTACTAAATTATAACGTTATTATTTCAGCCCGGTCCGTGAACTGCAGAAGTACCTCCTTATCTTCCCTTCTTAAATGGGCATTCTCTTTCTTACTTGCATAAAAACACCCTAACACTTGTTCGTTCTCCTTTGTAATCCGGTAATGAATCATTTGTACTAAGGGTCCGAGGGGAGAGGGGAGGGAGGGGCGATGTAGGTGAGAAGTACTGAGCGTTACTTTCCTTTTCTGATAAATATTTTGCCTTTCTTGAGCGCTGTTCAGAGAATCAAAACTCAAATGAAACCACGCGTTTGTATGCTGTCTTCATTGGCTCAAGGAAAAATGTGCACAGATACCTTGTCATGAAATCAAATTTACATATCTAGTAAATAAAACGACGCTTCAAACAGCGCCTGCCCCACATGACGCTCAGCCTTTTGTCACATCCCGCCTTCGCGAGGGGTGTGGTAAATGAACCCCTTTTGTAGAAGCGGTAAATAAGAACAACGTAATCTGAGAAGTACGTGAAACTATAAACAAACTCAATAACTATGACAGCAAAACCGACTAGCATCAGGTATTTTGCTCAAGTAAACAAACTATTAAAACCGAAAAAGGGTAGGTAGTTAGTTGGAGCGGTCCAAACCATTTTCGCACGGAGCACCTGCAGACTATGATCGGAAATAACCCGACTGCAAACTGTGTTGGTACCTTCAAAAGTAGGAAGACCAGTTGAACTTTTTTTTTTTGTAAATATTAAGTTCAACATAATCTCCACCAGAAGTTGTTGAATCATTCAATGTAGAATGATCAGAAGCAAAAATGAAATCAAATGAAGGATATCAAATACGTTTGAAGCGATCAATTTTATTCTCAGCAACTGGAGACAAAATATTTTACAATTACAAAATGGCGCTAAAAAGATTCGAGCTTAGAATGGTGTCATTCAAATCAGCGACGGTGAAACTCCACGTAAAGTCCCTACACAATTCCAAGCTCAAGGTAAGCATAGTGGGTAGCATACGTCAACAAGAAATTGTCATCTTCCCAGGTATTACCTCTTCCTTTTGTGTGTGTGTGTGTGTGTATAATATCGGTTCTGGTGTCATGAAACTATTTTGCAGGCATTATCTCCTCTTAGGGGTAAGTGTAGTATAGTCACTGTTGTCATGATTCTCCAAGGCATTACCTCATTGGGAGGGAGTAGCATACGTCAACAAGAAATTGTCATCTTCCCAGGTATTACCTCTTCCTTTTGTGTGTGAGTGTGTGTGTGGTATCGGTTCTGGTGTCATTAAACTATTTTGCAGGCATTATCTCCTTAGGGGTAAGTGTAGTATAGTTACTGGTGTCATGATTCTCCAATGCATTGCCTCCCCATTGGAAGGGAGTAGCATACGTCAACAAGGAATTGTCACAATCGTCTGTTCATTAGCAAACTCTACACTTACATTATATATACTAGCAAAAGTATGCGACCGTATGGGAGCTTATGTTTGCTAGTAAAATTAATTAACAATAAAATCCTTGTCCAAATTCTAGCTGAGCGAGCTAAAGATAAGAACTAAGCAGGCAACTACAGGGTGTCTCAAAAAATGTACTCACTCTTAGAATGACGAGAAAACCTTTATTTACCTTGGTGCGCGTTATCAGCTTTGTTTGAACAATAATGGTCATCAGTTTGAACATTTGCGAACATGATTCTTCAATTACATCTGTCTCATGTATTCGATGCTATTTCATTTCACTCTATGTTCATAAATAAAAGTTTTCTCGTCATTCTACGAGTGAGTACATTTTTTGAGACACCCTGTAGTATATTCCTTCTCTTCTATTCTGAATATTGAACTAAAATCGTGGTTGTTGGAATGCCATTCTGCTTCCGATGAGAAAGACTGCGATGGCGACACTAACGCGTTTTTAGATAATGTAGGCAGAAGATCAAACACAAATATTTCACTAATATAAAGTCAAGAAATGATTCTTATGAATTATGAGGCATATTTTAGTTTTTATGAATCAATCAAATTTAAATATTTTATTATATTTATTGCTAAATAAGTGGCTTTCTTTTCAGACGCGCTTACTAACCCCCACTCTATAATTAAGAACGACGTGTATTTGTATGCATATGTATATGTATTATGTATATGTATATGTATATATATATATATAATTATGTATATGTATAATGTACATAATCCGCGACACTGGCATGTCGATGTTATCGATCAACAGCTGTTATAAACTGAGATCTCATAAGGAGGAAAGAAAACCTCAGTTTCTAACAGCTGTTGATCGATAAGATCGACGTGCCAATGTCGCCGATTATGTACACATATGTGTAAATAAAAATAACTATATAAAAGCTCTATTTAATATTGAGCCCTCTATAAGCCTGGTTGAAATTCTTTGGATTTTAAATGTGTGCATGTTTACTTTACCTGGATTACTATATATATATATATGAAATTATATTTAAAAAAAACTTTCTTTCTCCAACTTTTTTGTTCATTTGCTTTTGACACCTGAGGATGGTTCGACGGAGAATCGAAAACGTTTGTGAAACCTATGGAACATTTATTTATTTTTGTTTGATTTTAATAGAAAAAAGATCATCAGAAAAATTTTAAAAAGTATAATTAAATATACAAATTCTGTTATTTTAAACAATGTTTGCATATATATATATATATATATATATATATATATATCGTCACAGGAAAACTGTCGGCCGAACGCATTTCAATTATTTAGAGGAATTCGAAAGTAAATTTGGCGAATGGGCATAACAGGGGTATAAGCTGCTTCCGGTGGAAAATGGTTGAAGAAAGTGTCTACGGATGCTTGAAAGTGATACAACAATTTTTCTTTTTTTCAGATTAATTTCAGACTTTTCTTTTATTATATTATAATAATTAACATAATACAGACTATTTGAAAAATAATTTATTTGATTGAAAATAATAAATAAAATAGAATAATCTTTCTTTTTTTTTTCAAGAAATAATGTTTTTGAGCAACGGAATGTGATTTTTTTTTTTTAATGTTGTTTTGGAAATATTTAGTGAAAATGTTTCTTGCCAAATATTTTATTAAACGTCATAATAATATCGTATCCAATACAGTATATTGCGAAGAAATTTGTTTTAATTATCTTCTTTTTTTTGTGTGTGTAGATTCATCCGCCATGGACGAGGACATTTCTGGCACATTAAACTGTTGCTGATCAGTCCGTGGCGTGCCAACCACTTTATTGTGTTCAAATTATTAGTCGTGTTTACTGTTAATTCTTCTAAGTTTATGTTCATAACAAATAATTCAGCGGCTGGCATAACGTCATCCACGATTTTTTCCATAGCTGTTGATAAGATAGCAGAATGAATTTCCGGAAGTTAATTCCATTTCCAAGAAAAAAAGTCCGGAAGTTAATTCCATTTCCAAGAAAAAAGGTTTTCACTATTAAAATAAATGTTTTGAAAACAATCGAATAAAAACAAATAAATTATTAGTCTGTATTATGTTAATTATTAGAAAAGTCTGAAATTAATCTGAAAAAAAATTGTATCACTTTCAGGCATCCGTAGACACTTTCTTCAACCATTTTCCACCGGAAGCCAGCTTATACCCCTGTTATGCCCATTCGCCGTAAATTTATTTCCATCATGCAACACCGTCTTTTTCTCTTTCTATACCGATTAATTTTTATTTTTTCACTTTTTAAAAATGTTTGTTTCAAAGTTTTCTTATTTATTTATTTATTTATTTATTTATTTATTTATTTTACTTCACGGATTCAGACGTTATTTAATATATGTATATTAGTGCGAACACGGGCGAATGATAGTTTTTCCGGTCATTTTTGACGAAGGGTGTACACTCGTAGAATAATGAATGTGGAAGTTGAATCTTGCAAATCGATTTTCGAACATATCTTCACATTATTAACTATTGATGTTAGTGTTTTTTGGTTGTTTTTATATCGCGCGTGTGTGTTTAGTATGAGTCGGTCTGTTTGATCTAGACCGGAAATGACGTAAGATATGAAAAGTGTCTTTCTCGTAGACAAGAGAAACTTTCTTCGTTTTGTGGGAGCTTTTCACGGAAACTTAAGTGTAAAGGAGGAAAACAAGAAACGTGTGTTTGAGTATAATGAAACAGAAAGACGGGTGGGGGGGGGGGGGGGTTGCTGCTGCCCTATCCACTCTTCTTTCAGCAGGTGAAAAATTGAATATCACGAAGTAAGGCAGTGGGCAAGTTTCATCTCTCTCTCTCTCTCTCTGTCTCTGTCTCTCTCTCTCTCTCTCTCCGTCTCTGTCTCTCTCTCTCTCTGTCTCTCTGTCCCGTTTTTTCACTCTCTCTCTGTCCCGTTTTTTCACTCTCTCTCTTTCTCGTTTTTTCACTCTCTCTCTCTCTTTCTCGTTTTTTCACTCTCTCTCTCTCTTTCGTTTTTTCACTCTCTCTCTCTCTTTCTCGTTTTTTCTCTCTCTCTCTCTCTCTCTTTTCCGTCTCTTACTCGTTTTTTCTTTTCTCCCCCCCCCCCCCCCCACCTCTCACTTACTCTTTTTGTTTTTGCTGTTCAAAAAGCGCACCGCTTACCTTATGTTTAAATAGGCACTCCACTGCAAAAGGGATTGGTACTATTCTTTTCTTTCTGACTGTGTTTTCATGTGGGCGTGGGGAAGTTCTTGGCGGGAACGTGTGTGCTCTATGGAGACACGGGTCACGGATTAGGGGTGGTGATGAGTAGTGCACTTTGGTACATAGTTCTCAGGAGTGAGGAACGGAAGTGATAAATAGGGAGTGTAAAATCAAAGACGAAACGCTCAAGAATGTGTGTGTGTGTGTGTCCCCCTCCCTCCCTCATTCTTTTGTAAGGGTTTATGCTGTGCAAATATGTCCGAAGTGAAAAGGGCGGTTTCAGAGGTCGGTGTCTTCAGAAGTGTAGGTGTTGCTAGACATGTAAATTTCCTTGTTTCAGACCGGAAATTACGTTTTCTCAAATTGATAGTCGTAGCATGGTTGAATGAACGTTAGATGTTTGGAGAAGGAGCAGACACATAAATGCTTTTCATCAAGTTTAATAGATGGCTAATAAAATGCGTCTTACCTGCACCCCCCCCTCCGATATGATGCAAAATCGTTTTTATAACAGGTAAATTTATTTACCAGTCTCGTCTGTATCCCCCATAAATGAGAGCGCGCCTCGAGCGGCAACCAATGAATTTGGTTCTTTCCCTTTTGTGCTATATTGCGGTGGGGGTTTCTGTCTGGTAGAAAGGCCTCCTGGGACTGAATCTAATTAAAACACACACACACACACACACAATACAACGAGTCGTTAGTTTATTAACTATTTCCCCCAACAAGGCTGGATGTGACACAAGTTGGCTTTCGGGCTAAAATCAAAGTTTAGTATGTTCTCTCCTCAGCCGGAAGTCATTTTTAACTGGGACATTTTTTGTTTTTTTGTCCCATCCAGAGTGCCCCTTTTTGGTGTTAGTTCGATATCTCCCACATAAAAAACTACATTGTGTCTCTTTGCCCTTGTGGCGAGGCAAGTATATAGTAGGAAAAAAATATATTTTACAAGTGGACCTCCCCCCCCCCCCCAAACAGGCATTCTGGATAATAGGTCCCGTCGGCATTTCCCGGTGACAGCGCCTCAGGCGACCGGCAATAAATCAATCCCTCATCCGAATTGAATTACTTCCACACCCACATATTCTCCAGACCCCCCCCCCCAAAAAAAAACAACTACTGGTTGCTTACAGACCCAAAAAGGATTATCCAGGAAAAAAAGTTAGATTTGGTTCCAAATGTGATATCGAAAGATTAAGACATCGTTCTACAACAAAAAGCATCGAATTGTTAGAGAAACGTTGGAATCAGTATATCAGCGTATTAGGAGACTATGTTGATGAATAAAGTCGAATTTTGCCTAAAATTTGTTGCTTTATTAGACCTAGGATTTATTGAGTGATGTGTTAGTGTGCTTATCTGTATGTTGGTTCAGGGTAACCTTTTCATGGAGATAACGAGAAGCCCTGTAGTTACATGTACCATCTGCTCCTCTCCCTGGCGCTTCATCTTGGACCTACCCCCCCCCCCTTGCAGCCAACATCGCAAGCAAAGGAAAGATAATCTATATAGTTGTTTTCCCCCTTCCAAATCGGTTAGAGTAGCCAAGAAAACTAATGCATGAAACACATCGACCGTGTTTCCAGCAATTTACACATATTTTTAACATAAAATTAATTCCTATTATTTACCCCATACGACTAACTCTAAGTGCGTGCCGCAAAGAGAGGGTAGCACGCTAATTTCTCTATGAATTATTAACTCTTACACTCCTCAGACACCGCTTTGCGATTAATTCATGAGGAAATACGTTCCACTTTCACCGATTTAGAATTTATAAAACAGCCAATTAGCGATCAGCTTACATAGGCATGAGACAAATTTCGTCCCGACCGCGTCGTGCTTTGCCCGAGCTTACTCATTTACATACATTCCTAAAAAAACCCTTCTCCCTTAAATAAATCGTTTGATTATTAACATTCAATACACACTTCACAACATCGTAAATAAATTACATTTCACCTTTTTTTTTTTTTTTTTTTTAGACAAAAGCCCCGTAAAGACATTCTTATTTGTTATTTTTGTTTATATGATCAGGTTGTCGAGAAAGAACCTGATAAAACTGGATTATTAATTTTCTTACCTGCACCAAAGCAAGATACGATGTTCCTGCGGCAGTTATAATAATCCTTCCTTTACACTGTGTGCAAACGAGGAGGGCAACAAAGTGTAAAAAAAACAAACAACAAATGCGATTTGTGTTGTGCAGTTTTTTTTTGTTTTGTTTTGTTGTTTTTTTTTACAATTTATTTTTTAGTGTTCCTATTTACTTTCTTACACACGAGATCAGTTAGAAACAAGTTCAATTACAAATGTGGGGAAAATCCAGCTCAATAAATACGGTCACCCGGTTTACACAGAAATTAAAATCGCATGGCTCTGCATCGACAGAATAGATGAAACGTTGAGCACAATAACTTAAAAAAAAAAAAAAACATTTCTTTCAGGTTAGGCAGAAATTCATTTTCATTTACATTTTCTTCAAAATAAAGTGAGTCAAAATGTGTGCTTATCGAACAAAACTCAAGAAAAACGGTGCTTCTACATTTTTTTTTTACCTAAAAATAACAACAACAAAAACATCAAAACAAAACAACCGGTGCTTCTACAGAATTTGAACCGGTACCGTTAGATAAACGACTTTGGTCGAACTAATCTATAGTTTATGTTTAGTTTACGGTTAGGGAAATACAAAATGCCGAAATTAAAACTCGAACACATAAATAGAGTAGACATCTTTACTAAACTGGGGCGATTTCTATTTTGGTCTCAGATGTGACCTATTTGCGTCCTGTCGGCTGTTTAATTCATTCTTTTATATTACTCCCGGGCAGCGCAGGGCAACGGGTCCTGCTAGTTTTCTATATTATTCAATTAGTATTTACCCCTAAAACCTGGATGCTTTATTAATTATATTGTTGTTTTTTTTAAACATATGATAAAGATAACGCACTACTAACAATTAGAAATTAGTGGTGTCTGTTTTACGGCACATCATCCCGTTTGTGAGCTATTTAATGCCAAAACAATTGAAGGCGAACCTTTTTTTCCGTCGGGTGAGTAAACCGGCTTGTATTATTGATTGTTTGCAATGTCATGCCGAATAATTCCTTTCACTGACTTTTCTCTTTTCTCCCGGGTGGGGGGGGGGGGGGGTGGCAAGAACGACTTAATTGGTGGTGGCCATCACTTCGCCAATTAATGTGGCAGGTTGTACTGAGTAGCAGGAGAGGCTCAACTCGACCTTTGTCGCCTAAGATTCCATTTATCCATAGAAAACTAAATTGGGGCTCCAACATTTTTGTTATTTACGCAGATCTCAATTGTTGTCACACCATTCCTTACACCATGACTAAATCTATCTATCTATGCTGCTTTCATTACCTATGAATCCCCCCCCCCCCTGTGAATTCTTTTTCTTGACACGAACCTACTACTGAGGAATCATAGAAATTGGGAAGAGTGTAAACATTACTATTGGCGAAATAAAATATTAAAAGAAATGCAGTTGGGAAATTAGTGAAAAACAATTTTAGTTGACCTACTCTCGTGTGTGACCTATTTGCGTTGAAAACAGTTTAATAGAAATATATAAGCATGTAATTTGCTTTGATTAGTGAAGGCCACCAATATGGAGTTTACTTTCGGAAGAAATCGCATGCGACGGATGACTACCTAATTAACTACTAATAACAGTAACTTCAAATGCTTATATTTTCTATTAAATATTACAGTTTTTTAAAGCAAATGCGTGACACCTGAGTATTGATTTACTCCTCTCCAGGAGTTAGGCACAAGGCCAGTTTTTATCTTACTCCCACAAGTAAGATGTGACCCAAGGTCGGGTCGGGAAAGTGAGGTTTGAAAAGCCAGCGCCCGAGAGGTGAGCACTCTGGCTATTAAAAATTGCCTGGGCAGCCCTGTCGGCATTCCCCGGTAGGGGTGCCTCGGGCAGTAAGCAATAAACTTACTCCTCCCCTAAGAGGGGAGGCGAAGCCTGGGAGGGTGGACCGGCGTAAATCAAGCCCCGAAGGCCAAGACAATACCAGTCTATGGGGTGCAGTATCCATCGGAACAGATACTACACTTTGATGAGTAGGTAAACCAAAATAAATTGTTTGGATCTAATTTCCAAACTATATTTCATTTAAAATCTTTTATGTCGCCAATAATAACGTTTATCTGAAACAGCTATAAAAAAAAAGTAAGTGTTTCTTGAGTTCAACCCCAATCTGTAAAAATTGTCGCCATTGTTAACACGGAGATGAGAAGGAGGAGGAGGAGGAGGACGAGGACTTTGTTAACTATTAGTAGATTTATCTCCCCTTTAATGAGCTATTCTTTAAAAAAAGAGTTCCTTTTTTTTTTACATGTTCGGGTTGAACTCAAGTAACACCAGAAAATAGTTTCCTTTAGTGCTTATCCAGAACGCGGTTTTATCGTAAATATCCAGTGGACGCCATTAGTTCTCCCGGTAATTAACGAAAATACGATTCGGAAAAACAACGTTCATGAATTTAAACGGTTTCTTTTTTTGTATTTGTTAACCTTATGATTTGTCTTTTTTTGTCGTTTTTTTTTTTTTTTTTTGCTTAAATTTTAATTGTAATGTTAATTAGATTTAATAATCTTGCTTGAAAGACTTACTAATAAAAAAAAGAAGTTTATTTTTGTTGCATTTTCAGGGCTATTATTATTATTATTATTATTATTATTATTATTATTATTATTTATTAGACTTCTTACACAGGTCATCGTCAGTGATTGCTCACTAATAATAGCCGGTGGTGTTCCCTGGAGTCTGAGTGACAACAAGTATCCCCAGATTTCCAGTACTCTCCACCTCTTTCGATAACCATTGCAAATGGTTTTGTGTTATCGTAACAGCCGCTTACCATTGATTTCTTGCTGGCCATGATCATTGGTCTTCTCTGGACTTTGGGTGAAAGTAAACCTCCCCCCCCCCCCAAGGTCCCAGTACTCTTCACCTTCTTCCAGTGGAGGTCTGGTTAGTGCTCTCCCTACTCGGTCTTCCCATCTTCCTTGACCCTTCACAACTATTTCGTGTAGTATCAGCCGAGGCTGGTGCCATCACTTGGGGGGGGGGGGGGCGAGGTATTATTATTGTACACTCACCGTCAAAAATGACGAAAGAAAAGTAGGCCTCGCCAGTGTTCGCACTAATATTCATGAAATCATAAATAAAATTTCTGACGTAATTCTTTCATATATGAACCATTATTTCTAATGACCTAATGGTTTCACCCGGTAGCTAGAAAAAGGCAATTTTTTTACTCGATAACTTGTGTGACGGCACGGATTTATATTTATATACAATTACATACACATTGGTCTTTATTCCAAATTTGATGATTATTATTATTATTATTATTATCATTATCATTATCATTATTATTATTATTATCATTATTATTATTTTTTTTTATTTATTTATTTTTAATTATATATGTAATTCCACACATGCATAGCATGTCGTTGGCCAGAAGTTTTATTTTACACGAGTTAGCTTTGTCAGCTCGCTATCGCTTCGCAAAGTTCGCTACTTGAAATACTTGAAACGTTAATTTAAAATAATAAACATTTCATTCATAACTTTGTAAACACGAAACAAAATCTTTCTCGTGTATTCATATAGATACTTTCGATACAAATTTATTTATCTTTTAAATGTGACCGTAAAAAAAGAATTCAAGGTGAATGTGTACGAGTATCGTACCCCACATGCGTCACTTGTAAAGCGGAGATCACGTGATATTAATCGCGCCGTTTTTTTTTTTGTTTTTTTTGCGTCCCGTCTAAAAATATACCGGGCGGTTCGTTTTTTAGAATTGAAATCGTTGAATTCGAAATACAAACAAACAAGTGATTGTCAACAAAAAAACAATTTATTAAAGAAAATAAACCGTTTTGGGGCATCTTTTACGACGCTCAGCAGAGTAAAACCGCTAAAAAAACAAATATACAACAAAAAAAAGTAACTGTAAGCTGTAAAAGTTAGTTTCAAACTTGCATGTGCTATTTGTTTGTATTTTAAACCCGTTTGAAGTGCTATTTATTAGAAATTTACGTTCGACAGACGGGTTTCGAAGAATTCAAAATGGCCGCTCTACGTAATAATATAGAGGGACTGGCCGCCATTTATCTTTGAGAAACTAGATGTTTTAAAAAACAAGAAATTTTTTTTTAACATCTAATAAAAAGCCATTTATACTACGTAAAAATACAAACAAATTACATAGGTAAGTAGAAAAATATCTATTCTAGACATACGTCAACTTTACTTGTTGCAAATTTATGTTTTTAAACTCTTTCTCGTTCTTTTTTTGGACCCCGTTCGCGCCTCTGCTGAGCGTCGTAACATATACCCCAGTTTTTTGAAACGAAAAATATAGAAAATGTGATTTTTTTTTTTTTTTTTTTTTTTTTTTTCGTTTTGAGTTTCAAAATCGAAAATGTATTTACAAAAATAGAAAGATTTTTTTTTTTTCAAAAAACAGTTTATTTATTTAAAAAAAACAACAAAAAAACTGTTTTTGTTGCAACGAAAAATTTAACAAATTACGCTTCTCTGACATTAAGTTGTTTCCCTATGGCCCCCTTTTTTTTTTCTTTTTTTTTTTTTGTAAAGGGGCGTAAAACCGATGCGATTAATATCACGTGATCTCCGCTTTACAGCTGACGCATGTGGGCACCATACTCGTACACATTGACCAAATTCAATTACTTTTTCACTTGCAATTTAGAAATAGTTTTCAACTTGTTGAAAATTAAGTTGGTCTTTCTAAAGAATGGAATATTTAGGCATAAATGTTAAATATTTGTTCAGGAAATTAAAAAAAAAAATATTCCGAAACAACTATTTGTTATATAAACATCAAAACAATAATTGAATTTAAAAAATTAAAAAAAAACGAATTACAATAGTTAATTAATAAAATGTACTTTCTTAAACACAATATGAAAATTAGTTAACCTTGTCACCGATATGGCATACAGATAAGCAGTAATATGAAAAAAATATAGTGCGGCGTCTATTTTGTAAAAGTGAAATAGTGCGAGAAATGGATCCGACTTTCGCATTTATTTAGATTTACAAAATGGAATTGGTCTTGATATTTTATCTTGCTAAATATAAGAGATTTGAATTGCATTCTCGCTTAGTACCGTTCGTGTCGTCTGTTAGTGGGTTGGGTTTCCGGTGGTCGTTGATGACGTTTCACGTCTCCCAAATCTTTTTTTTTTTTTTTTTTTTTTTTTTGTAAAAAGCTACAATATCGAACTTCTGAATCTCCTTGTACGGCAGAGGAGGGGCCGCGGATGGGTCGTCGTGTAGCCATGGAAAAACATTCATGCTAAGTGGAATTGAGTTGTTCTGATCTATTCTGAACTTTGACCTTTGTTCCCTTCTCCGCCACCCAACATCGCCACCCTTCATCGCCGGCTCAATCCTTAGAATTTTTAACAGTTACCACCGCCACCACCACCACCAGCGCCACTTGTTTTGTTAAATTGTTTATCGCAAGTCTTGAGGGGGGGGGGGCATGGTAGATCAAGAGGGAAGGGTACCTAAGAGCACAGGTCAAGGATACCGAATCATTTTGTTTTTAACTGGGACGGTGCCTCCACCCCCACCCACCCCCACCCACCCCCCGCCTCTTCTCTTCACATAATTGTCAGTGACTATTTTTTGTCCTTCACAGTCAACCACATATCTCTCTCTGTCTCTCTGTCTCTCTCTCTCTCTCTCTCTCTGACCTACCCCTACACCCTCGTATGTCTGATCTCTTCAATGTCTTGTGTTACCTTTTTATTCATCTGTACCGTTGTTTTTTTTCAGCAGAAATATTTCACCGATTTCGCTCTCCTGTTGTTTTGTTCAAAGCAACGAGACGACAGCCAAGTTCGCAAATATTTTCTACGAAAAACTCACGCATTTAATACAATCGTTTTGTGTTGTTTCAATAATTATTCTAATATTGCTTCACGGGATGGAAGAATTGCAAGATTAGTTGTATATTAAAATATTGTACGACACCGTTTTAGATTTATTTACAAAGTATTGATTTACTCCTCTCCAGGAGTTAGGCACAAGGCCAGTTTTTATCTTACTCCCATAAGTAAGATGTGACCCCAAGGTCGGGTCGGGAAAGTGGGGTTTGAAAAGCCAGCGCCCGAGAGGTGAGCACTCTGGCTATTAAAAATTGCCATGGCAGCCCCGTCGACATTCCCCGGTAGGGGTGCCTCAGGCAGTAAGCAATAAACTTACTCCTCCCCAAAGAGGGAAGGCGAAGCCTGGGAGGGTGGACCTCCTAGAACTGTACAGGACAAACCCATAGACCGGCGTAAATCAAGCCCTGAAGGCCAAGACAATACCAGCCTATGGGGTGCAGTAGCCATCGGAACAGATACTACACTTTGATCTTTACCAAAGGGCCAAGAGTATTATTTACTCCTCTCCAGGAGTTAGGCACAAGGCCAGTTTTATCCTACTCCCACAAGTAAGATGTGACCAAAGGTCGGGTCGAAAAGTGGGGGTTGAAAAGCCAGCGCCCGAGAGGTGAGCACTCTGACCATCAAAAATTGCCTGGGCAGCCCCGTCGGCATTCCTGGTAGGGGCGCCTCAGGCAGTAAGCAATAAACTTACTCCTCCCCAAAGAGGGCAGGCGAAGCCTGGGAGGGTGGACCTCCCAGAACTGCACAGGACAGACCCATAGATCGGCGTAAATCAAGGCCAAGACAATACCAGTCCATGGGGTGAAGTATCCATCGGAACAGATACTACACTTTGATCTCGACCAAAAGGCCGTACCGACATATTTATTTTTAAATAAAATACCGTTGGGAAATGAATCAAACAATTTAGTTTTAACATACTTATTTGTGACCTATTTGCGTTAATGTATTTCTTTCGGAAATGACTCGACCGTTTCTTAAACTTCTCTTCAAACTGGGGGGGGGGCAAGAAACTCGGAAAGGGTGGTTTTAGTAGTGCCCTGGAGGCATCCATAATTTTATTTTGGTGGTTTCAATAGGCTCAAAACGGGAGTAATAAATTGAAGATTGCAATATTACATTTGGTAAGTGGTATATAGTAATCTAAAAGTGCTCAATATCCTAGATAGAGCAGGTGCGTTTAAACGCAGCGTTGTACAATAGAAATAATTTCTGTCTTTTTTTTTTAAAGAGGTATAAGTTAATCCAAAGTGCTCAATATTCTATATAGAGCAGGTATTTACTCGGTGTTGCCCGGAAGTTATCAATATCGTAGATGGAGCGATCCTACATAGAACAGGTGTTTTTAAACGCTGCGTTGTCCGAAAGAAAGATTTTCACTGTATTGCGTTATTGTATACTAACATTGTATACTATTGTATACTAGAATAGGTACTCTGAGTTTCTTGTGTTGTCAGTCAAATACAAAGAGTATGACCTTCTTAATTAAATTGTTAGTCTAATAAACTGTGGTGATATTTGTCGCCCCATCAGTGGGTTGACCCTCCAATTTCTTTTAATCAATTATTCCATAATTAATTTAACTTTATTAATTAATATTGCACCAACAAATTCATCATTGTGTCACAAGTATAATACAAATATGGCTGCTGTATTAACAGAAAAACCTACATTGATATAAAATATTGTGTTGACTGCTACTAAAGTTTGCATGTGTGTAGGAAACTGAGCCCGGTAAGAGGTTGGAAGGGATCAAATGTAAGCCCGTGTGTGAGCATTTTTCTTGGTGAGAAGTTGAAGAGGTTAGACCTGGCTCCTTGGTTTTCATGTATGCAGACAACTGAGAAATGTGTCCGCTGCTGTGTTGAGAGAATATCGGCTGCCTGTTGAGACATTCCTTCGCTCTGCTTATATGACTATGACAGAACTCCCAGAAATTAGACGGTGATCTTCTGATTGGTGAAGCGGTTCAGTAACATGACCCCCGTCCTCGAACAATTGCCAGGTCATTTGTGAATTCATCTGTGTGGATAGCGTTGAGAGCCAGTCAGCTGGCCTGTCTCTTCCAAACAGCATCAAAACTCTCTTATTTTTATAATAAATCGTAATGAGATCTCGTCAACGGTAGTAGAACAGTTAATTTGAGACATGGTCGGTTTAAACGCGAGGTCTTGCGGCTCTCCAAATTGGTTCCTAAACAAAATAACCTCTGCCTTTTCTTTTTTGACTCCCCCCCCTCATCCCCCACATTCTTGTAAAGTTTTACTGTGACCCTCCACACTAGATGCAATGGTGGTTGGAAGGATTTACGCAGAAGTACTTTCCCACAAATGGCAATGGCTCTTGTCCGTCACTCAAAGAACAAAACTAGAAGCAGATGCAGGAATGTTGGCGGTTGAGATCCATCTATTGATTCAAACTAGAAAAAGAAAATTCTACGACTCTAAAATAAATCTCAACTTGCGTCGGTTTCTATTTTATGAACTTTCATTCGAGACGGTCGTCGTTAAGCGAGTGAGACTTCTGCGTAGACCTCACGAAGATCGTACCTCGGCATTGTCTGGTCTGCGTGACAATCTGGTCGCAGGTATTCGTTAACTTGCAAGATTGCGGGTTTTTTTATCCCTGACACTGAGACAAGCAAAGCTCAGCTGTTGCATACGAAGTCGGGCAAGGTTTCAAACAGAACACATAAAGAAGTGTTACAAAATCAACATTGCCATTTTCACTCCATTTGATTTGCGGTTCTCCGTCTGACACGTCTTTGCTGCCACATGCAGAAGCATAGACGACCAGAGGACGACGGATCCTGATGCCAACCCCTCTTTGATTTTCACCAGAGTATTGTTAGCCGTGTAGCTCTTGCACTACCACGTTGCCACCGCACCCCTCCCCTCTACCACAGGGAGGAAGCGTTGGACTTTAGAAAAGGGGATGATTTTGCCGAGGAAAAAACTTGTACTTCTTTTTTTCTTTAGTTTTTTTCTTTATTTTAAATTTTGTTTTATTTTTACGTTTTTAATATTTTTATATCTTTTTGTTTTTTAATTCAATTTGTTCAACAAATTTAGTTTCTATATAGAAAGACTTTCGCCCAGAGGATTATTATTTATTTTTCTTTTGATGTTAGTATGCGCTTGTCTAAATAAACAAGGCATTTGGACAGGTAAACAAACATTGTAAATTGCATAACAATGGCGGCGGCAGTGGTGGTGGTGGTGGCGGCGGTGGTGTATTTAGGAGTTAATCGCATTATTGTTGACCTGAGCGTTGTTTATGTGATCTTTTCATGGAGCTGTGGTTATGATTTTGAAAGAACAAACAAGCCATTTTTGGCATATGGCTGGCTGCTTGTCTGTCTTTCGAAGTGTGTGTGTATGTGTATGTATAATATATATATATATATAATTATTTTTCTTATCTTTCCGTTTTTGCTGGAGATGCGGCATCCTACCGGATGCCAGACATTCACCGACTATTTCAGACACCCCAGCCTAGAGATCTTTTAAAGATTCTAACCGTCCCTTTAAGTACAATTGTTTGTATTTCTCTTGCACTCGGTTCACCGGGTATACTCGCCAGATAGACTTTGAAATTCTTTTTCATTAGTCCTGTGGCTCCTATAATTACTGGTATGATGGAGATTTTCCTAAGATCCAGTTTCTTTTCATGTCGTACATAAGACTTTAGTATTTCGTAATCGTTTCCCTTTCAGTTCTGTTTAATCCTGCACCATTAGGGACACTGACATCAACTATATATATATATATATATATATATATATATATATCTTTAAAAATGTGTATATGTTGTCTCTGCACTTAGAAGGATGTTTATTGTACACCAATGTCACGTCTGACATACAATTACGTAAAGACTCCATATCAGCGTCTATAATAAGATCAACGAGACTTTAACTCTTCTGGCCTTCAGGCTAGGATCAAAGTGTGGTATAAGGACACTATCCTTTCCTCATTTCTTCCACACAAGTCCCACTCCCACTTAGAGATCAATCTGCTTGTTTTCGATCCTAAACTAACCGGAAAACAGTCGTCGTCGGTCTATTCTTTAGAAAGCGTTGGTAGTGTCTTACTTCTCGTTGAATAATTGGCTGAAGTGTCGCACGGTCTCTTATTTAAGCGTTAGGGTTCCAGGCTCGGTAACCACCCATTCTTTCGAAAACAGTTAATTGTTTTTAGTTTTTATTTTTTATTTTTGATCGTAATCGCTCCAGACAAAGCATGAAGCCACTTGGGGTAAGGAGCTAAAAATATATACTACTTCAAGGTCAAAAACTATCCAACGATAAGTGTTAGATGGATATATTCCGACTCAGAAAACAGCAATTATTTCCCCTTTTGTCAGAAACATCGCTCATTGAATGTGAGGACTAAAGGACAAAATAAGGGAAGCGAGTCTGCCGAAAGTAAATCGAAAGTTCACTTTCTTCTCTCTTTGCTCTTGTGCCATGTTGATTACAATATGAAGTGTAGATATCATACCAAAGTAGATTCATGATACGTAGATAAGAAGCGAAAACGCCACCTATTAATAATACTCAGATTTGGATTTAATAACTTGTAATAATGTTGTGTGTGCGTGTGTGTGTGTGTGTTCATTTAATATGGAAAACAAATACTAAATTATATATACACAATTATTTCGTTATTTTGATCCAGATATATTTTCTTTTGCGTAAACAGGAAATCCTCCATTAAAAATGTCTCGCATTCTTTGTCATTCATATTAAGCGATGTGTGCATGAGAATGTTTTTGAAAAGCTGTTTTTCATTATTCAATCTCATTTCATGTGATCCTTCCATCTCTAAAATTGGTTTAACCTTTGCAATGATGTTCGTAGACGCACAATGTCCAAGCGTGTAGAGGCAACACTAGTCTTTTGTGTTTGTTTGTTTGTTTGTTATATTGGTTCGTCATTTAACTGTAGGTTTGGATTCAAGCCTTTCTCCCTGTTTACTTACCTCCCCGCAAGGGCAGAGTTAGACACAAGGTCGGTTTTTAATGTGGGGATAATCCAGCTACCCCCCCCCCCCCGATCAAAAAAAG
>OY744531.1:27887468-27917468 GCA_963556195.1 Sepiola atlantica | reverse complement strand
GACGTGGATATTGACGGCAATTTCCATTGTCTTCCCAGAAGATTGTATAGATATGATTTAAATTACATAAAAATCGGATATATTTGAAGTTTCAAGTGTTTATGTCCTCATAGTCTCCTTAGAAGAGCACTTCGAGATTCGGGAACACTTTCATTGTCTTCACCAGAAAATTTGACATGAGAATATACTTTTAGTGTACAAGTAGATTCTCTAACCTTTCTTTTCATAGGGAACACACACACACACACATATATATAAGTAAGGGAATTGACATCTTTGAAGCACGCATTAGAATGTATTAAATTGAAATATTTTGAAAATCAACAATCGTGTAATTTAAATGAAAAATTCTATTTTTTTTGCAAGCTTTCGTTGTAGAACAACTTTGTCATGCGTAACTGTCTTATAGTTATATATATATATATACTGGTAGGAAGACCTGACGTTGCTCAGGATTGAATTAGGATCACTACTATGTACTTTTTCATATGCTCATAACACCATATTACTTTTGTTTTTTACTGCCCCCCCCCCCTTCTCATTCTTCCGTTTCACCACCGAATATAGTCGGAAGAAACTAAAGTTTTTGAAAACTCTGAATTAGTTTCTTATACATATGGTTTCAATTTCATTAAAATCGAATGTACGTATTTGAAGCTTTAAGAAGGTTCTGCGCTAATGGGTCACTTAAAAGTGGGGAACGTAGATATTCGGCACATAGAAAGTGTCGCAGAGATTCAGGACCCCCTCCATTGTCTTCCTCCGGATAGTTTTATACAATTTATAATGGAGATTATACACAAACGACAACGCAACACAAGTGTTTAACCAACAATATGCACACGTCGTGGTGGATTATATGTCGCTCACACAGTCCTGAAGTGACTGTACTTTTATAGTAAGCTTTTAGTTACTACGTCTACATTGGTTTTAGGTTGACTGATCAGCACATGATATGCAAATGAGCTCAGTTTATACAAATAGGAAATTGTTTTTATTAATTACAAGTTGTATTTAATCGGTGTTGCCCGAGTGGAGACGTAAGATTTTTTTTTTTCACGCTTTTATAAATGAGACAAACTGCATTGCAGTTAATTCTTTCTTTTTTAAAAAAAATGAGATTTTAAGAATTTAAGTTTAGTTTACACTATTTAATCTATTACTAATGGAGATTTGGTATCTGTCTGTCTGTCTGAAGCCGAAACTATACTATTGCTTCTACTAATTGTACTAATGTACTATCTTTTGAATGCTCAATTCAGTTTACTATACTATTTCAGTCTAATGTACTATCTTTCAATACTCAGTTCAAGGAAGTGGGTGGTTAGTGTAGTATCTGTTCTGTTGTTATTATACAATCTTCCCGGGTATTACATCCTCCTTTAGGGGGTTAGTATATATTCATTCGTTATGATGCTATACTTCCAGGCAAGCATATGTGACCAGAGAGACTTCACAAATTGTTAGAATTTTTTTTTTTTTTTTTCATTTAGCGTGTTCTGCATTGACACACTGATTTTCATTAAATCACCGAAATTAAGCGACATTGAGCCTGGCCAGTACAAGATGGGTGACCATTTGGGAATATCAGGTGGTGTATGTGGGAGGACAGCATCACATTTCTGCAAAAACTAATGTTGTTAAAATGTGACTGGGGGTCGCTTGTTAATTTGATATTGCCTAGAAACTTCCCTCTTTGGAGGAAGCGAGCACCCAGGGTGCGTGCCACACCAGGAGCAGGATGCTGTCAACACAAAACAATAATTCACTTTGCTGCTATGTACGTAAGTAGGTGATTTCATTCTTTTTTTTTTTTTTTTAACTATTATTATTATTAAGATGGGTATATTTGTTGTTGACATAATTGCAAATCGAATGCATGCATGCATGACGATTGAATCCATAGAAAATGACATTCAATCCATATGGAGCCAAAAATGGATAGTCACATTCGATTCTAACAAGTACAAAGCTTTTTTCCTTTAACAACTATAAGAAACCTGGTACTTATATCGATCTTGACCCAGTTTTCGCGAGTTTCTTGTCGGAAGCGTTCGGCTATTCTACGCAAACGCCCGAGAGATGACAAGCCGATTTGTACCAGACGACAATTTTTTTTTTTTTTGTAAGTAAATAATATCGGACCAATTATCATGAACTACCAAGTATTCTTAATGAATTAAAAAAAAAAAAAAAATTCTTAAGTGGCTAGTACTGTTTAGGACATTAACGAATCAATGCCACCATTCTAACAATTTTCCTACCCGAAATAAGTATTTTTTTGAAGAAACTAAAGCGAAATTATTTTGTTGTAAAGAACATGGTGGATATGAAGAAAAAGACAAATTGACTAAGCAGAATGAAATATCGATTTGTCAGATAGCTATCGATGACCTTTGAGAAATAGACTTAATTTTATATGTTAAATATACACAACAGTAAGTGTCAGAATCCGCGATCGTTTCAACATTTTATTCAGTCTATAGAAAAGTTATTTCCGATTTTGAATATTCTCTGCTCTATAATAAAGACCAATGTGTATGGTACTCTTATAGATGACGCACCATGTTTCGTCAACGTTCGGACAGGTCTCGGAAGCGCCCGAGAGTTGACGGGGCGAAAACTGTCAAACGCTAAATTGAAGACTGGCAGCCGATAAATTACGACGAAGAAAATCAAACTAAAATACATATATCAAAATAAAGAACGAACAAACCATAGCTAAACAACTTTTAGTAAATAGATTTTATTTTTATTCTTTTTTTTTTTTTTTGTCAAAGAAACCATTGTTAATGAAATGTTTTAAAATAAAATGTTTTTTTGCCTGTGCACCGGAAAGTTTCCAATGATTTTGTTTGATTTGTTAAGCAAATGTTTGTTTGTTTTTTCGATGTCTTTTCGGTTTTTTTTACATCTTTTTTTTTTTTACATCTTTTTTTTTTACATTCTTTTCATGTTAACATAAACACCGCAACAACTGTTTTAAAGCAAAAATGTTTTGTTTTCTTATTTTAACGAAAACAAACTGTTTATAAGCAAATGTTTTTTGGTTAATAGTTTCTTCAACTCTCGGGCGCGTCCGAGACCTGTCCGAATGTTGATTTTTGTTTTAATTTTTTTAATATGAAAGAAAAAATAGTAACTGTAACGAAATAACACTTTTCCCGCCGTTTTCACCATTAAAAACAGTTACGTGATCAAAACATTTGAAGACGTGAACTATCCGCTCCGTCGCTCTAATCAATGAAATTGATTTTCTCGGAAGATACGTACTATTAAGTATCATGCTTAATGTAATATTTTCATTTTATTTTGGTTTAAAGCAGATTTTTATTTCAACTTTCTAACCAGATGAATTTTTATTAGTGTTAATCCTAAAATCATGGAAATAACATTCTCTTTCGCTCCCCTTCTCCCTCTCTACCCTTTTCTCTCGCTCCCTCTCCCCTTCTCTCCTCTTTTCTCTCTTGCTCCCCTTTTCTCTCTCGCCCCCCCTTTTCTCTCTCGCCCCCCCCTTTTCTCTCTCGCCCCCCCCTTTTTTCTCTCGCCCCCCCCCTTTTCTCTCTCGCCCTCTCCTTTTCTCTCTCGCCCCCCTTTTCTCCCTTGCTCCCCTTTTCTCCCTTGCTCCCCTTTTCTCCCTTGCTCCCCTTTTCTCCCTTGCTCCCCTTTTCTCCCTTGCTCCCCTTTTCTCCCTTGCTCCCCTTTTCTCCCTTGCTCCCCTTTTCTCCCTTGCTCCCCTTTTCTCCCTTGCTCCCCTTTTCTCCCTTGCTCCCCTTTTCTCTCTTGCTCCCCTTTTCTCACTCGCCTGCTCCCCCACGATAGTATTCAGTGCCACCATTTGATGTGTTCAATTAAATTGTCCAAATTACCATGTTCCAAAACCAATCAGAAGTAATGAAGTCTCTTACCATTTACATAAACGGCCAACTTACATTTTGTTATTTCCCAAATTCCGAAGCTATCAAGATATTTGTTAGAACAACATGATTGCACTGAAATATAAGCTTTGACAATTTGCTATCATCATCATCATCATCATCATCATCATCATCATCATTTCTGTGGTCTTTTTCATTGACACATCAAGTGAGGTCATTCAGTTGTATTTAGTTTCGCATGGGCAGCAGGCATTCATTGATGTCCACTAAGGGGGCGGTGTGGGTAGGGTAATGTGCAGTTTTCTCATGCCACACCCATCATAAACCCCACTATCACCTTCCACCCTTCTGTCTCTTCTTCGTAGACTTATTTTCTCACTTTCTTCCCTCTTCTCTTTCTCGTCCGTCTCTCTTCTCCCTCCTCTTCCTCCTCATCTCTTTCCGTCTCTCTTCCTTTCCTGTTTCACCGTCTCTTTCTTTTCCTCTCTCTTCCTTTCTCTCTCGCTCCCCGTTTCTCTTCCTCTCTCTCTCGCTCCCCGTTTCTCTTCCTCTCTCTCTCGCTCCCCGTTTCTCTTCCTCTCTCTCTCGCTCCCCGTTTCTCTTCCTCTCTCTCTCGCTCCCCGTTTCTCTTCCTCTCTCTCTCGCTCCCCGTTTCTCTTCCTCTCTCTCTCGCTCCCCGTTTCTCTTCCTCTCTCTCTCTCGCTCCTCGTTTCTCTTCCTCTCTCTCTCGCTCCCCGTTTCTCTTCCTCTCTCTCTCGCTCCCCGTCTCTCTCTCTCGCTCCCCGTCTCTCTCTCTCGCTCCCCGTCTCTCTCTCTCGCTCCCCGTCTCTCTCTCTCTCTCGCTCCCCGTCTCTCTCTCTCTCTCGCTCCCCGTCTCTCTCTCTCGCTCCCCGTCTCTCTCTCTCGCTCCCCTTCTCTCTCTCTCGCTCCCCGTCTCTCTCTCGCTCCCCGTCTCTCTCTCTCGCTCCCGTCTCTCTCTCTCTCTCGCTCCCCGTCTCTCTCTCTCTCTCGCTCCCGTCTCTCTCTCTCTCGCTCCCCGTCTCTCTCTCTCTCTCTCTCTCTCTCTCGCTCCCCGTCTCTCTCTCTCTCTCGCTCCCCGTCTCTCTCTCTCTCGCTCCCCGTCTCTCTCTCTCTCGCTCCCCGTCTCTCTCGCTCCCCGTCTCTCTCGCTCCCCGTCTCTCTCGCTCCCCGTCTCTCTCGCTCCCCGTCTCTCTCGCTCCCCGTCTCTCTCGCTCCCCGTCTCTCTCTCGCTCCCCGTCTCTCTCTCGCTCCCCGTCTCTCTCTCGCTCCCCGTCTCTCTCTCTCTCTCTCTCTCGCTCCTCGTCTCTCTCTCTCGCTCCTCGTCTCTCTCTCTCTCGCTCCTCGTCTCTCTCTCTCTCTCGCTCCTCGTCTCTCTCTCTCTCTCGCTCCTCGTCTCTCTCTCTCGCTCCTCGTCTCTCTCTCTCTCGCTCCCCGTCTCTCTCGCTCCCCGTCTCTCTCTCTCTCTCTCGCTCTCTCTCACTCGCTCCCCCTCTCTCTCACTCCCCGTCTATCTTCCCCCCTCTTCCTCTTTCCCCCCTCTTCCCCCTCTTTCCACCCTCTCCCCCCTCTTTCCCCTCTTCCTCTTTTCCCTCTTTTTTTAATTTTCCTTTCCCCTCTGCCTTCCCTGTCCGTATATCCCATCTACACACCCACTTTGTAGTGTGCAACTAAGTAACACGACTGCTTCATCCCTTGCCTCCCTCCTCCATCATCCCGATCATTGTTAACTCGAACATTCTTCACATGCCGATTGACTCAAGAAAACCATTTTCCCTTCCTGGGACTTTCCATTCATTTCGCTCTCTTCATTCAGTTTCTTCACTCACTCACTGGCTGCTGCTGCTGCTCATTCTCATTCTCTCTCTTTCTCTCACCATTGTCCCCCCCCCCCCCTCAACCCAAAACTGTTATTCAACTCTGTCGTGATTGCGGGACGTTCCCAGGGAAGAAAAAACGCAGTGGATGAGGGAGGGTGCCTACTCCTCATCTACATTCAGATTCTTTTCCTCTGTGTCGTCAATCTGTTTTCGTTTAATGAAGATTTTTTCAAGAATGGGTTTATGTGCTTATCCACATATTTGTAACTCTTTTATTTTGTTACTCGGTACGTTTTACGTTTACTGTGGGGTGGATAGTTATAATTAATTAATACTAATAGTTATAATTAATTAATACTAATAAATTAATTAAGTACGAAATGTTGCGATTCTGAACACTAGAAGTGGAAAAACTAATAGAAAACAGGACTCCGTTAACCTTTAAAAAATATTATATATAATTTGTTTGCAAATATGATAAATTACTATAATTTCTAATGACCTAAAGAAAAAGAAAAAAAACCCATTGTTGATTTTTTATATCTATATATAGAGTGGGGGATTTCTTTCTGAATTCATTTGCTAATTATATAAAATAAAAAATGTCCAATTCAAACCGTCCGCATGCTTCAAGCCGTTTAACATGTTTAACAATTGTTAAGTGACGTCAGTGTCACTCATAACCCCACTAATCTCTTTCTCTTCTCTTTTCATTCCGTTGTCTTTTTTACTCTGAGAGTCAAATATGACGCAAAGTCGGGTTTAAACTTAGTCCCTGTGCGCATGACCTGCAAGTTAACATGATTATATAAAATTTAAGTGAGACGTACTTCATTAATCAGGCATCATCTACAAGGAATTTCCGGTCTGAAACAGTTATGGAGTCGGAAGGAATAAGCTCCGACTCCGACTCATTTAAAAATCTTTCAATATTTAGAATGTCTGATTTTTTTCAGAGATAAAAAAAAAAAATTCGACTCTGACTCCTAGCATTCTTACTACTTCTGACTCCTATACCTTGGTTTGAAGTGACTGCCACTCCTGAAACTGGAGCATGTTGATTTACATCTGCGCTCCAGACATAGTCAGGCAGACGAGACTAGTCCAGGGGATGGGAAACTCCGAAATAACACCACTTCACTAATTCAGGTTGGCGAGGTGGTGTTATTTTGCACATCGGCCTAGCCTGTCAAATATGGTCAAACCTGTGTATCGATGGATATGGAGAGGTGTATTTCTCTGAAGTTTTATGAAATCACCCTGGTACTCTGGGCACAGACGACCAATACTTACCTTAATCAGGAAAATTAATTTCTTTTTCAAGACTGACATCCATTAAGTTCTCTGTGAAGACCAACAACGGTGGAGTTGGGTGATGGAGGTGCTCGCAGGTGAAGTCAAAACTTGCCTAGACTTACCTTAACCTTTTGGCTGGGAGCGAGGTGTAGTATCTGTTCTGGTGCTGCATTTCATCTTTTCTGTCCTCGGTCAGTGAATGAGGAATCCTTTTCGACCGAGACGATTTATATTTTTTGTCAACCAAATGTGAACAGACATCTTGCGGCATAAATCTATGAATCTGGCTCCTAATCACAGCAGCCCCTTACCGTCCAAATGTCTTGTTTGGGGTTATTAAAACTCATATAATATATATTCAAAACCATTGTAAAAGTGTTTTTGTTTTCTTTTATACTTTGTTATGTATATATTGTTCAATCAACGAATGTCTGATTCTAAAAATGAAATGCATTCAATGCTATTGTCGTCTCTAACGACGACATGTGGACGTTAATTAAGCAAATTAATAAACATTTCTTTTAAAACCTGTAACTCGTGACATATTGTTTTCCAACTTACAACTTTTATAATTAAAACCACTTGAAAAAAAAAAACAACTCTTGTTTGCAAACAATACTAATACTTCAAGTTAGCTGCTGCTGTGCCACTACAAATTTTAAATAGAGAATTTACTCTTACACACAAACAAATTAAAAAAAAGCTCCCGTTTCCTGTACGAATTTTGGTTCCAAACTAACCTACAACTTTTATAATTAAAGCCACTTGAAAAAAAAACAACTCTTGTTCGCAAACAATACTAATACTTCAAGTTAGCTGCTGCTGTGCCACTACAATTTTTAAATAGAGAATTTACTCTTACACAAAAACAAATCAAAAAAGCTCCCGTTTCCTGTACGGATTTTGGTTCCAAACTAACCTACAACTTTTATAATTACATAAGAAAAATAAAGTCGTCGTCTTGCTTACATTAAAAACAATGCTAATACTTCGAGCCAGCTGCTGATGTTTACATTCTCTTGAATATATATTGAATTGCCTCCCTTAGTGTTACACACAGGAATAGCCATTTATAACTAAATATATTGAAACATAGAATCGCATAGAGATAATTTCACTTGATATTGAATTACCTCCCTTAATGTTAGGCATCTATTGAGTTGATAGCTGTAAAGACGAGTTTAAGCATTTTAATTTTGGGCACCGAAGAGTAAAGCAGACGACATTGAAGGGGGGTTGTGTGTGTGTGTTGCCATTAATGTACGTATGCGTAAAACAGTGAAATAGTTTATGCATTGTGCATGTATGTGCGTTAATATCAGTCTGGCTGTGTGCGTGAGTTTAGAAAAGGTATTCTCAGCTTTCCCAAGGTCCGTCAGCGTGGCGAGGGGCTGGAGAAAAGTTGATGTTAGCTCTGTCGTGGATTTGGGCTAAGCATAATTGTTGAAGAAAAAATATGGCTTCATATGCATTTGTGGTGGATCAAAATGGCAAATTTGATAAATTCAAAGAAATATATCTGATTGGCTTAAACTCTTTTTATTTGTTTTTATTAATTCAGGCGAATGCGTGCGTCGAGCCATCTGCGCAGAGATGAGTTTATTAAGCATTTTAATTTTGGGCACCAAAGGGTGAACTTCATTTCTATATGACTAAGTCCCGACATTTTTTTTTTAGTTTAAAGGTTTAATAATAAAAAAACAGCAATAATTAATTAATCAATAATATATTCTCCCTTGTTGCTTACAACTTCTTTCCAACATTCAACAAGATTGCCAATACCTCATTTGCATTAGTAGAAGCAAATGGTGTCGAAAATGTTCATTTGGTGTTCTTCAAACATGTTGTTGACATTCTAATATGTGAATTTACCCATTAACCCAAACCATAACTAACCTTAACCTAAGGGTTAGGGTCACTCACGTATTGGATTCAAAACCATTCGGTAGATCACATATCGGAAGAGCACCGTTCATTTTTTCTTAACATGATATTCGATTTTAATACTCCCAAAATAAACAGAAATTAACTTAAAGTAACTAAAAAGAAATATTTAAAAAATTACAAAATGATTCCAACATTAAATAAAGAAAAAAGAAAACGTTGCCAACCCAATATTTATTCTGCATTTCGACATTGAAACACAACGCGTCTTATATGAGAGAGTAGATTTGCTCTTCGGGAGAAGCTGACACAAGTTGCAACAGAAAGGCTGGCCCGCAGAAAGCTTAGCTTTCAACTCCAGCGGACCAGGTACAGAACACAGAGCACACATGTGACCTTTGCTGCAGAAACTGTCACTCTCGCGTCGGCCTCTACAGCCTCAGCCGTCGATGCACCAGACAACTGGGATGCTACTCATGGTCAACCCTGACCGATGGAAGCCTACGACGATACCTGTTCTTAATAAAACTTATTAGATTTATTACTGAGTTAAATCATATTACTGAGTTAAATCATATTACTGAGTTAAATCATGTTACTGAGTTAAATCACGTTACTGAGTTAAATCACATTACTGATTTAAATCACATTACTGATTTAAATCACATTACTGAGTTAAATCACATTACTGAATTAAATCACATTACTGAGTTAAATCACATTACTGAGTTAAATCATATTACTTAGATTTTGTTATTCTGGCGTTTCGCTTCTGATGGAACTGATACGACTGCAATGATACGTTTTACTCACGATACGATATGCATCGCGATGTTGGCGATAATTAAATAAGTGTAATCAGAGTTGAAAGAATGGGGGAAGGTGAAAGGAGTCGAACTGGTAAGAATGTTAGGAGTCGGATTTTTAAAATCCGACTCCGATTATTAGTGGTATTGGAAGACTTTATAATGAAGAGTCGGAGTCGGGGTGGAGATTTTTCTAATCCTCTGAGTCGGACCTTATATCTTCCGACTCCGCAACCTTGATCGTAATTTATGAAAATGTGTTTAATAATAATAATAATAATATATATATATATATATATATATATATATATATATATATATATAATTTCCGTAATTATTGAATGTTCTCCTGATGCATCGCAAAGCAAATGAACCGTTGTGGTGTGTGTGTGTGTGTATTCTAAAGCTGCAACTGTATTTTCATGTAAACAAGCGCACACATTCGTCCTCAAATATGGGTACACATGCACGCACACATGTGTACTGCGCTGCCCACGCTTTTCAAGGCCATGGAATAAACAATATTTCAAAGGAGATTTTGGTGTCTGCCTGTAACGGCAATTACGTCACATTCTGAAAAATATGTGTTTCTCTCTGAAACGTTGAACATTTTCTCATTTTAATATTCGTACTCAGACAAGACTTTCATTAAATATGCAATGTTTATTAGAAAGAAATGGCCGCTACAAGACGATATCATTTTTTAAATTTTACATCATTTTTAAAATACCGATTTAATAAACAATTTCCCGGTATTATGGGTTGATTCTAGAGCTTTAATTTCATACGCGCAACATTTTTGTATAAGAATTGAATTCTTAACATAAAAAAATGTTTTTTTTTAGTTTATTCATAACAGCTATTAAATATTTGCAGTTTTTATGGAGAACTTAGAAATTATAAACATGATTTGCTCTATTAACGTCATTTTAGACGACATGCACCCCCCCCCCCCGATGTATTTGTGGATGACATATTTCGATTCACATATTTTTTTTAAAAAAGCTCAGATCGGTTATATTGAAGTTCTTAGCTTTATAATAGCTGCCAAATGTTTGCGATTAATTTTGTCTCGCATTGCAACCGGTGTCGAGGCAAAATAATATGCCGTATTATTTTGCCCTGTTTTTTTTTGTTTTTTTCGCTTTTTTTTTTTGTCGTTTTTGCAAATAAGTTGTTTTCTGATTTTTACGGTAATCAGTTTTTTTTTTAATTAAAAATCGAATTGAAATATGTTACAAATTTCCTTTTTTTTTCTTCTTTGGTTTCATTTTTATTTTGCAAATATTAATCTTAATCAAATGAGATTCAGTTTTATCGTTTTTAAAACCATTTTTGTTTCTTTTAAATTTACAAGTATATTCTCTGTATTAATAAAATTATCAAACAAGATCTTGTTTGTGTTTCTCGCCTATACGTAACTGTAATAAATACAAATTGAACTTTTTTATTTACTATTACTTATTAATTATTTACTATTAATGCAACATTTATTAAAATCAAATATAAAATAAGTGAAAAACTAAATTTTTTTTTTTTTAATGTAAACATGACTATATTTTGAATTATTTTTCTCTAATCCATCCACCCGGGCAACGCCGGGTAAATACAGCTAGTCATATATAAGTTTAACGTTTTTCGTGTTTTCTTACTCTGTAAATAATACGGCGTATTATTTTGCCCTGACACTGGTTGCAATGTGAGACAAAACTAATCGCAAACATTTGTCAGCCATTATAAAGCTAAAAACTTCAATATAACCCTCAGATTCTTGGTATTTTGGCTAAGATCAAAGTGTAGTATCTGTTCCGATGGATACTGCACCCCATAGACTGGTATTGTCTTGGCCTTCGGGGCTTGATTTACGCCGGTCTATGGGTCTGTCCTGTGCAGTTCTAGGAGGTCCACCCTCCCAGGCTTCGCCTCCCCTCTTTGGGGAGGAGTAAGTTTATTGCTTACTGCCTGAGGTGCCCCTACCGGGGAATGCCGACGGGGCTGTCCAGGCAATTTTTAAACCCCACTTTCCCGACCCGACCTTGGGTCACATCTTACATGTAGGAGTAAGATAAAAAGTGGCCTTGTGCCTAACTCCTGGAGAGGAGTAAATCAATACTACCCTCACTCATACTGCCACCCAAAAAGTGTGTGTGTGTGTGTCGTCCGTACCGAACGTTGCTGATTATTCGAACCGTATGAACCACATCACATGATCAGTTAATGGAAGATATTCGTCGAAAAATACATTTGCAACAAAAATTGTTTTGTTTTTCTAAAGTAATCTCTTTTCTTCACAATTATTAAGCTTTAAAAAAAATTATTTCTGTGGTCGGAAGAGGGGGGTGCATTCGTTTTTGGCTACCTTTTTTCCCCCAAATGAGTGAGGGGTGGGGGGGGTCTTGGGAATAAGAGAAGTCTTGTTTGATTGGATGCAAATGGGGCCAACCGAGGAACGCGTAAACAACCTCGTTATCGTAGGTTTCAATATGGATTCTAGTAGTAGTTGTATGACGGCAGCGTACACGTTATATTTAAAAAAAATCTTTTTTTTTACTCTTGGTTAGGTGCTTAAGACGTTGGAAAATATATGACGGAAGAAGAAATGTTATTGTAAGATTAACACCTTCCGCTAAATCACCCCTTTAAAATACACGAGATTTTACCTTTTTTTAGGCGATTACGTCTGAACACTGAAGAATTTGGCGAAAAAAAAATTCTTTTAGAATTTAGAGTGAATTACTACATAATCACATTAAAAAATCGCTCTAAATGTTGACCCTCCGACTAATTTTGTTCCTGTTGACCCCCAAAGTATTAATATTAAAAAAAAATTGTCTTGATACAGAGGCAATTTTCCTTATGGTGTTAGGCTAAAAAAAAGGGGGGGGTGTTGGTAGCACGGAAACCCGGCCTAAATGTATTTAACTAAATAATTGCCAACCAATCTTTTAAGTATTATCGAAATATTGCGTTAAGTAAAAATCAACTGCATATGTGAAATGCGCACTGCCCCTATTTACTTGCCGATGGCAGAGTGAGACACAAGGTCGGGGTTTTAATGTGGGGAAAATCCAGCTCCCCCAAAGGGTTCACTCTGGATTAGGACAAAAATTTTAATTACCTCAGTCTAGAAGCATCTCACCTTCGCGGGCCGAGAGCAAATGAAGTGTATTGTCAACACTGATAATACACTTTGATCTTAAATTCGCCCTGTCGAAGTGAAAAAAAAAAAAATGGTAGCATAAAATTATGAATAAAAAAGATCGACCTTTGATGTTGATTTGTGAGAAGAAATGAAATAATAACAACTTAAGTTTATATTTTTTTTAATTTTATTTTTAATTTTAATGCAGGAGAAAATGTTATCTGCCATCTGGGGAAGAACAAGGCCAACTATTTACAGAAAAGAGGATAATTTTAATGGAAATACAATTTTGCTTTACCTACTCATTTGTGATCTATTTGCGTTAAAAAATTTTATTTAAAAGTTTTAAGTCAATTTACTTAACCGTAAATCGTGAATTAAGTAAAATAATACGCGGTAGCCATCTGAACTAAATACATAACCGGAGCGGAAGCGAGTAAATGAAGCTTAGCTTCGGCCTTTAGTAGCTTCCGCTCCGGTGGTGTATTTCGTTAAGAATGCCTACCGCGGATTATTTAACTCAATTCACAATTTACGGTAAAGTGAATTGGCTTAAAACCTCTGTTAAATTATTAAAAAAAAAAAAAAAAAAAAAAAATTAACGCAAATAGGTCACAAATGAGTAGGTCAAGCAAAATAAATTGTTTTTGACTAATTTCTCAACGGGATTTCCTTTTTTAAATAATTTATCTCGTTAATAGTAATGATTACCGAAAAGTGTAAATGAAATTATCAATCTGGCCCTTAATTTTTATTTGTTTTTACGTCATCAGAAGAATTCATTATAGTGAAAGACGAGGAACTAGTCTTCAATATAAGACACTTGATATCGAGCCAGATCAAAGTGTACTGTTTCATTATTAATAAATTATTAACCAGTACTGGATATGACACACGGTCAGTATAACGTGGAGAATGCCTCCACCCACCCAAATGGAGTATTCTAGGTGGGTGCAATATTTGCCGTGATCGAATCCGTCGGCATATCCCACATACCTAAGGAGGAGGTAATACATGGGAGAATGGCATTCTGAGACTGAACAGAACCATAATTCACTCTGATATAAGTTCGAACGCCTTTGCCAGATAAGTTCTGTTCTCTCGGTTAAAGGAGGAGAAATCCTTTAAGACTGGGGCATTTTTATTTTAAAATTTTTATTGCCCCTGTCAAAGGGCTGGATTTTTCCCCGCATAAAAAAAAAACGACCTTCTGTCTAATTCTGCCCTCGTGGGGAGGCAAGTAAATAGGGACTAAATCGTTGAATCTTGTGCACTGTTTCCGAAGCAACGTTTGGTTCCATTGAGACGCAACTGTTTCTCCACCGCCGGATCAAATGCATCATTTATTATGAACATATGTCGAAATGACGCTTCGCAGAGATCGCGTCGATGGACCAGATCAGCTTCATCGTCTTCATCATCCTCAATTACCGCCGCTTTTCAAAACATATTGAGTATTCTAATTTTACAAAATACAAATAAAAACTCTCATCCTTAAAACACGGGTGTTGAACAATAACGATAATTTAAAAAGCATTCAAATTATTTGATTGTCAAGCGTTCTAGTTGCACAGAATTCCATCTTTAAAAAAACAAAACGTGATTAAAATAATCGGTATTATTGTAGATTAACACCTCAACCCAATCTGCCAAAAATGAAAAAAAAAAATGATTTAAGTTTTCTTTTTTTAAGGCGATTACGTGTGAACACCCTGAAAAACTTGGTGAAAAGAAGAATATCAAAACAACAAAAAGGAACAGTTCTTTTCAAATTAAGAGTGGGGGATCAGTTTCGCAGAAAAATATCTATTTTCCATGCTAGTGTTTTTTGCTTGTTTTTTTTCTACTCTTTTAGGCGATTACGTGTGGTTTTACGACATTGCCACTCGGACTTAAGATTAGTGGTATACATTTTTAGTTAACTGGCCTAAAAAGTTAGTTGTCCGTAAATGGGTCATATTACGTTAAATTTATATACGAAACGTATCCCCCACTCTAAATTCTAACGATTTTATTTCCATTTTTTTCTTTCTTTCAGCCAAGATTTTCATGGTGTTCACACGTAATCGCCTAAAAAAAGTAGAATCTAATTTTTGTTTTGGGGGGAGGGGTATTTAGATGAGTGTGTTAATCTACAAATTTACCAAAATGTGGTCGAAACATGGCGATGATCGCCTTGGGTCGAAATAATTTTATGTACACTTCGCTGAATGTAAATAGCTCCACCCGTTTTTTATTTATTTATTTATTTTTTTTATTTAAAAATTTTTATTTTTGTAAACAAGTTTTATCATCCAACGACCACACCCTTCTCTCCACCAGAGAGAGAGAGAGGGGGGGCTGAGGGGCAGTGGAGGTGGAAGAGAGGGAGAAAGCATTTAATAATCCAGCTTTGATTTCTACAAGTCGCCATCTTTATCTCACCCCCCCCCCCACCCCCCTCTTTCTTTAGATTTGAAATTAAAAACGAAACAATATATACTTATATGTATGACCAACCCTGACTGAAGACTGACTATATATATATATAGAGATAAATAAAATATTTTACTCCCTCCCCCATTCGACTCTTTGTGAGTGAGTCACCCCCCCCCCCCGCATTTCGCTTCACGTGCACCTGTCCGCTGCTATACGGAGGCGGGGGGGGGGGGGCACACGTAGTATTTCCATTCGCAAAACCATCATTCCAGACGATGTTCTTCATCTTCTGGATTTTATATTATTGCTTCGTTCTTTTGGCCTTGAAGTCTCTCGCTCTCTTTCCTTTATTCGAATTACTTTCCCATTTTTCATTCTGAAGCCACAACAACAATTATCAATCAGCATCGTCATCATAGCAACAATTACAACTACTACAACTACTACTACAACTACTACAGTCACGGCCTTACACCATGGCGTGCGCAAACACAACCAAACACGCACCTCGTTTTTGTTTTTGTTTTGTTAATGAAAAACAAAACCTGTGTAGCCGTTCTGTCTTTTTTTTTTCTTTTTTTTTCCCAGTTTATTATTTTATTTTTTTTATTTTTTATTTTGTACATTCTGTTGTATCTCTAACATTTCTCTTTCTCACGCATTTCGATTGATTCTTAATGCCCTTTTTTTGACATTAGGAGCAAAGTGTAGTATCTGTTAGTGGTCTGATACTACACTTTAGCTTCTGTCCTCGGTCAGTGAAGGAGAAATCCTTCTAGACTGCGGCAATTTTAATTTTTCTCCCAATCCAGATTGCTCTTTTTCGGGAGCTGGATTTTCCCCCCCACATGACCTTGTGTCTAACTCTGCCTTCGTTGAGGGGGGGGGGGGATAAATTAGTACATCACTGACTTTATAAGACAAGACGTGCATATGATGATGTAACGTTCGCTTTGATAGAATTTCTTAAAAAAGATTTTTTTTTAAATTCTTATTATCACGTTGTTTAAGGAAAATGCCGGTAAATTTAGTCGTTTCCCAGCCAAAATGGCGGACAATGAATCGGCTGCTTATTTTCTGTTTTTTTTGTTTTTTTTAGACCTCACAAATGAGTAAGTAAACCCAAATAATTTTTGGGGGGGACTAATTTCCCAGATGTATTTTCTTTTAAAATAATTGATGGTAAATTTGAAATTAGCCCAAAACAAGTTATTTGGTTTTACTTACTCATTTGTGAGGTCGGAAGAAAGCAGCCGATTCTTCATTGTCCACCATTTTGGCTGGGAAACGACTAATTTACCAAAATGCCATACTCTTTGATTTCCTTTATCTTCTGGTTCCACAGAAAGAAAATTAAATGCATTATAAAATGATTTCCATTCAGAATGTTCTATTCTATGATTTCTGGCAAACGTTGATTCGCGATTCTACCCTGAAATCCACTCCTAAATCCTGGACCAATAACTCTCACTCGATTAAAAATGAACAAATCAAATAAATGGATAATGTTAGATAAAGAAACAGAACTTTACAAAAAAAAATGTTCTGTTTTCCTTTGGGGAGGAGGGGGGGGGGGTCTTTCAACATTTCGAAATAAATGTTATTGGCTGGTTCAGGTTGATGGTTATTAATCTGGGTTCTCTCTTTGATAGAAATTACAGGTCAAAGAAAATAAGATGTCCAGTCTTTGGCGAGATGCCTCTCTTCTATTAAATAAAAATATTGGCGCTATCACGTGTTAAATTATAGTTCAAGCACCAGTCCCACGATGACAGAGTATGACACAAAGTCGGTTTTTAATATGAGGAAAATCCAGCTCCCCCAAAAGGGGCACGCTGTATTGTTAGTAAATAGTTTTTACAAAATACTACAGACCATTTATATTTCTTTAACTTCACAAAAAAGTTAATATTTGTGGAAAAATAAACGTTTATTTCCTGTACAGAAAATAATGTTATGACATAGGATAATAATCATTCCTATTATCGACAAATTATTTTAAAGGAAAGTTGGGAAATTAGTCCCAAACAATTTATTTGGGTTTACCTACTCATTTGTGTTAAACTTAATATTTATTATGTAACAGAAGTTTAAAGCAATTTACTTTACCGTAAATAGTGACTGTGAGTAAAATAATTCGGTTATGTACATAATTTCATGTGATAATCAAGATGGCTGACTACGGAATGTATTTTACTCACAACTACTATTTACAGTCAAGTAAATTGCTTTAAACTTCTATTACATATTAAGTTTGTCAACACAACTAGGTCCCTCACTATCTACCAAGCTCCATCCCCTGTCCCACCACCGCAATGTTGCTTCCTTGAGCCTGTTCTACAAGTACTTCAATGGATTGTGCTCTGATGAGCTTGTTGCTCTGGTGCCCCCCACGACGTAAATTCACTAGACCAACCCGACAATCTGCCAAATCCCATCCATTCACTGTGGAGGTCCCCAGATGCCGAAGAGCTTTCTACCCCAAAAGCTTCTTCCCTCGTGCTGCTGGACTCTGGAACTCCCTCCTTGCTCCCTGTTTTCCTGACGGTGCTGACATACAGATGCAAAAAGACATCTCGCTGCGCAGATCCCAATTTAGGTTGACCCCCCCCTCCCCCCCCCCCAAAAAAAAAAACTCTCACCATTTTTCTCAGTAGCCCCTTACGTCTACAGTGGCGGCCTGCCTTGTTTGGGGTGAACTGTTAAAAAAAAAATGTTTAATTCAAGTCAGAAATGAGTAGATAAACAAAAATTGGGGTATCTTTCAGAATGATCAGTACGCTGAAAACGCTAAAAAAAACAAATATACAACAAATAAAAGTAACTGTCGTCGATAAAAGTTAATTTAAAACTGACCTGTGATATTTGTTTGTATTTTTAAACCGTTCCAACTGCTATTTAGTAGAAATCAATAGTTTTATCACGCGAACTTGCAAAAAAAAAAAAAATGGCGCTTGCTCGTAAGACGCCATACTGTCTAAAAAAAACGAGTAAAAAATGAACAAGAAATTTTTTTTACATCTAATAAAACCCCATTTATAGTACGTAAAAATACAAACAAATATCATAGGTAAGTAGACAAATATCTCTTCTCGACGTAGGTTAAACTCACTTGTCGCATATTTATTTTTATAACCCCGTTCTCGTTAGTTTTTTGGACCCCGTCCGCGACTGTACTGATCATTCTGAAAGATACCCAAAAATTGTTTTGGACTAATTTCCCAACGGTATTTCCTTTAAAATAATTTATGTCGCAATTAGCAATGATTACCATTTACTTGACTATTTTATTTTGTTTGGAAATATTTCAGTTTTCAAATCTGGAGTTGATCACATAGAATGGACCGAAAGTCAGTGACTATAATATTATAAATCATACAAATTGTGCAGCAAAAAAATACATTTATTCAATAAATTACAACAATTAATAAAATGTTATTTTTTTCAAAAGCAGTATGCAAATATCAGGAACTTTCATCGGATATCCTTCTGGCTTGGCAGGCCGAGAGCAGGCTCAAGGCGTGTCCACGAATAGTGGCGATGGAAAGGCGCTCGTAAAGCTAATTCACGATTGCCTCCAGTGTGACGCGTCATTAAAAGACCACTGTTGAGGAAGTTGCGCGTGGTGGGGGGGGGGGGGGGGGGCTATCGCTCCATTCGTCTCCACGGCGATCGGTTTGAACACAAATCTGTGGAGAAGGCCGTAAATTAGCTTGTAAAACGGTAGTATCACACATCTTATGTGTTATTCCAAGGCCACGATGATTCATAATTAGTCGTATATAATTTGGAGTGCGTCGTGTAAAGAAGGAAGACAAGTATGCCCGCTCCCCGCCCTCGCTCGTCAAATAACCTGGACAAAAAGTTGAAAATAACGCATGTAGATGTTATTGTTTAAAGGAGATCTTCACCTGAAGTTTCATTCGAGGAACAATTTCCTGAAGCTTTTTTCTCATCATTTTATATATTTTGAATTTTATTTACTTTTTAAAAACGTGATAACCGAATATAGCTTCAAGTCAGTTACAATGTTTGTGGGTGTGATAATTTGTTTGCCAGGTATTTGCTTTTAAGAAGGTGGTGGGGGCGTTGTTGACGGCGGCATGTGCGCGCCAGGGAGGGGGGTGTATGTTATGACTCGTCTGATTAAATTCCCCCTTCCCCTCTCCTTCTCTCTTTCTCCAGATGGACGGTCGGTTTTAGAGGGAACATAAATAGTAAGGAAGCAGGATAGTCTTGCTGTAAAGAGATGGAGGGTGCGCCCGTCCGTTGTGCGTGCGGGCGTACCGAGAGATAGGAATGAACAAGCAAGCACTTGTAGCCAGCCATTCATTCATCTTTACAACCTCTGTCTCTCTCTTTCTTTCTCAACGTCCTTTCTCTCTCAACCCTCTCTCTTTCTCTCTGAAACCTTCCCCCTCTCTCTCTTTCTCTCTGAAACCTCTCTCTCTCTCTCTGAAACCTCCCCCTCTCTCTCTCTCTCTCTGAAACCTCCTCCTCTCTCTCTCTTTCTCTCTGAAACCTCTCCCTCTCTCTGAAACCTCCCCCCCTCTCTCTCTTTCTCTCTGAAACCTCCTCCTCTCTCTCTCTTTCTCTCTGAAACCTCCCCTCTCTCTTTCTCTCTGGAACGTCCCCCCTCTCTCTCTTTCTCTCTGAAACTTCCCCTCTCTCTCTCTCTCTCTCTCTCTGAAACCCCCTCTCTCTCTCTCTCTGAAACCCCCTCTCTCTCTCTCTCTCTGAAACCTCCCCTCTCTCTCTCTCTGAAACCTCCCCTCTCTCTCTCTCTCTCTGAAACCTCCCCTCTCTCTCTCTCTCTCTCTCTCTCTCTGAAACCTCCCCTCTCTCTCTCTGAAACCTCCCCTCTCTCTCTCTCTCTCTGAAACCTCCCCTCTCTCTCTCTCTCCCTCTCTCTGAACCCTTCCCTTCTCTCTCTGAACCCTTCCTCTATCTTTATCTGAACCCTTCCCCTCTCTCCGTCTCTCTCTCCGTGTCTCTCTCTTCCTCCCCCTCTCTCCCATTCTCTCTCCCTCTTTTTCTCCTCCTCCTACTGCATCCTTATACTCTAACCCGGGGTAGCAAGAGCTTGAAACGTTTAATGTGAATTAGATCTGAAACATCTAACAATTCGTTTTCAAAGCACATTCACACCATAACGCGCTTCTTTCAATGACCGGAGGGGAGGAGGGAGGTTGTGTCGGGGGGGGGGAGGGAGGTCACGTGATAAAGCAACCATGTGAAAGCTGCGGCCCGCGGGGATTTCGGGATGGCACGTCAAATTTCACGAGGAAAATAACAGTTATTCACATTTTGTCGCCCCCCCCCCCAGACACTATTTTCTTCAAATTTAATTTTCGCAATGTCAAATGAATAAATTAGAAACAAATCGACTTTATGTATCCTGCTCCATTTTCTGCTGCACATTGATTTTGGGGTGCATTATTTTTCTTTCTTGTAATTATTTTGTAATGCATTACGACGGCAACGCGTGGTAATCACGTTGTTATCATTGGTAATATTATACAATGACTTGGTCTTAATTTTTAGACAGACATTACTTATCGGCCTTCGGGCAAACTTCCTAAAACATTTTGGGCATATTTTACGTACGGTGGTCCCTTATAATAAGTCTGGTGACTACAATGATTCTAACCTAAAGTAGGATAGTCAAATTGGTGCTACGGTACGAAACGGCTACCCAGATTTTTCGTCTGCAAACAGGAAGTCGCGTCATAATAATGGCACCGCTTTTCTTGTCCCCTTTCCAAAAAAGTTACGGTCAACCGGGAATGTCGCAGAATTGGTATCTTGACCCCCCCCCGGGATTTTCGTGTACTTCGTTTTTGTTTTTTGGGGCATCTTTTACGAGACTCAGCAGAGTAAAAACGCTAAAAAAACAAATATACAACAAATAAAAGTAACTGTAGGCTGTAAAAGTTATTTTGAAACTTGCCTGTGGCATTTGTTTGTATTTTTAGACCGTTACAACCGCTATTTATTAGAAATCAATAGTTTTGTCACCGTAACTTGGGAAAAACATGGCCGCTTTTGGGGGGGGGGCATTTGGTAAGGGAGCACGTGAATCGCCATCTTGAATTTTGTGCGAGCCTTTGGGAAAAAAACAATACATTTTTTTTTTTTTACATCTAATAAAAACCCATTTATAATACGTAAAAATAAAAACAAATTACATAGGTAAATAGAAAAATATCTATTCTCGTCGCAGGTCAACTTCACTTGTTGCAAATTTATGTTTTTAAACCCTTTCTCGTTCTTTTTTTGGACCCCGTTCGCGACTGTGCTGAGCGTCGTAAAAGATTCCCGTTTTTTTTTTGTATGAAAAATCTGGGTACCCGTTTCGTACCGTAGCACCGTCAAATTTGCTACATTAGACCGCGGACGACCAACGACCCTGAATTACCCCACACGTTTGATGTCCCTGTGCCTAATCTTTCATTGTATTTTAATTATTTTATATGGAGAATAAATGATTCCAAGGGTAGTATCTGTTCTGTCCTCAGTTAGTGAAAGAGAAGTTATATATTTATAAACAAATTCAAACTATCGGAGATTTTAAGTAGGGTAGACCACAGTGAATGTGGTATTTTGGTGGCTGTTGAAGTGAAAGTTATAGGCAAATGATGAAATAATGAAATGAACAATGCTTGTAAGAATGGGTCAGAACAATCAGGACCTGGCAAACATGTGACTGGGGTCCACGACTGGGGACGGACATGTGAAGACCCAAATTACTACTAAATAATAATCAGAGAAAAGTTTTGGTAAGAAATTTCTTAGTAATGCCCAGTAATAAGCAACTCCACATATTATTAGGAAGCAGCTTACAATAATTGATTTATTTCCATCAAATGTAAAAAGTAGAAAAATATAAAGGAACTAAATTCACAAAAATCACTTAAATTAGACACATTTTTGAGATTTCAAAAATCATGAGTCAATTTGTTTATTTTAGTCAAAATAAACAAATTGACTCATGACTTTTGAAATCTCAAAAATGTGTCACTTGATTACAGAAAATATGACAACAATTAGAAAACAAATTCAACATTTTACAAAATCAAATAGTTTATGAACAAAATAATGTTCGGAGAAACAATTTTGATACCCCAGTCGCATGTTTGCCAGGCCTTTATTATGGGTCGCCTTGGTCAGAATGGATCAAGTTAAGATAGACGAAAAATGACCCCCACACACACACTTTTGATGGCATTGTGCCTAATTTGTAAATTTATTTTATTTGTAAATAAGTCCAACTGTATCTATTCTGTGTCAGTCGGTGAAGGAGAAATCCTTCTAGACTGGGGGAATTTTTTTTCTTTGTCTCAATCCAGAGTGTCGCCTTTGGGAGAGCTAGCTTTCCCCACATTAAAAACCGACTTTGTGTCTAACTCTGTCCTCGTGGGGAGGCAAGTAAATAGGAAAAATATATTTTTTTATTTTTTATTTTTATTTTTTACCGAAGAAAGAAAACCAACTTTTCCCTCTTTCTAAGTCAAATACGTAAGTGATGGTCTTCTGTGGTGACATGGTTGAGATGCCTTAAACGGAAACTTAGCTCGGAGTTCATTTTCGCAATGCAATGCCCCCCCCCCCCCCCGTGACCTCTTGTCTGGTGTGGTTCGCTTCTCAAGAAAACAAAACAACAAAAACAAAAAAACGGTTGCAACACACGTAAACTTCTTCAAGCTGGGCCGTCTAATTTGAATTCATTTTCGTCCGTTTCAGCTAATGTGAATTTCCTTCAGCCAACTTTCTGTGTGCATGCGATAGGGTTCTATGATACCCATGGGTCTGCTGACCTCTAAGTTGAAACGGACAAAAACTAAACTGTATGTATTAGAGGAACAAATGAAAACTACAAATCCCGTTGATTTGCGCCAGTGAAATTCACAACTCCATTGCTACGAACAGCGCACGTGATTTTCTTTTTCTCCTGGTGATGGCCAATGGTGACGAAAATCAGTCGACTAAGTTAACTAAACCAAAAAACATTAATATACAACCCAGTGTGTCTTCATCTTTTAACAATTACTAATTTTTTTTGCACAAGATATATATATATATATATATATATATATATATATATAGTATTATTAATAAATTATCTGGACCCCGTAGAAATTCCATGGTGAATTTTGCATCAATCTTTATAATTTACTGTTAATAATATTCATTTTGAAATAAATGCTTCTCACAGTCAATACTATTCAGAAAAATAAAACGAGCTTCTTCCATAAAAATTGTCATTGTCACTTAAATATTCGGTTAAATCCAAGATTTTTATGTTTTTATGACTTCCTGTTTAATCGTGCGCGTCATCTGACGTACGGATGACCAAAAATAAAAATAAAACCTTTTTGTTAGCATTTCTGAATAACAAAAATTACTATTTACATTTTCACATTTATAAAACTTCTTTTTTTTTTTAATTTCGACTTCCGTTTCCTTTTTTAATTACTAATTATTGGTTACCTTTCCATAAGATAACGTTAAAATTAAAGTTAAAGTAATGGAGAAGTTAGTTTCAGATATAATTCCAGCTGCAGAATTATTCTGTATGAATATAAATTTGCATGATTTAATGCTACAAACAAGAGACAGTATTAGATCAATGAAACTTTAATAGTCACCTGTAAGAGTTTCTTTGGCGGTGCCGAACAAAAAACATTTTTTCGGAAACATTTTATATGGGATTAGAAAATGTTATGAAGTTTAATAAAAAGTGACGAAAAGAAAAAAAAAAAAGAACTTTCGGTTGATAATTTTTGTTAAAATTAATTCAATAAAATGTTTTATTATTATAGCATGTTTCCATTTATTTCAAACATTTACATTAATAATAAAATGTTTTTCAATGTAAATATTATTTCTTTATTACTATATTAAACTAAAATAAATAAATTATTAAACAAATGTATTATTATTATTAAACTATAATTCGAAGGAATAATGATGATGGTGGTGGTGGTGGTGGTGGTGGTGGTGGTTGTTGTTGTTGTTGTTATTATCATTATCATTATCATTATCATTATCATCATCATCATCTTAATTTGCATAAAGAAATGCTAACAAAAAGGTTTTATTTTTAATTTCTGGTCATCCGTACGTCAGATGACGTGCACGATTAAACAGGAAGTCACAAAAACAGAAAAAGCTTGGATTTAACTAAATATTCTTTAAATAAAACGAATTTATTTTATTTTTCTTTATTAAAAATTGGAGCAAATTATTATTTTTATTTTTTTTTCAAACAATTACGGGAAAAATAATTGTCAGCTAAATATTCTCCGAAGCAATAAAACTAATGTCACTTTTTAGAAATGTATTTATTTAAAATTGTAGTTTTAGTCGACGGGGTGACATAATTTGATTTTTGAACGATTCATTTTAAAATGAGTGAAGTTGGAATTAGTTTTTGCCTCAGTGACATCAGAGTAATCACAAATCACCATCGTTGCTCATATTTTTAAATATGTGTGAAAGGTGATAACGTACGTACGAACATGAAGGGCCTTAGTGTATTATCATATAGACTAGCGTACACCCTCCCTAAAAAATGACTGAAAAAGTATGCTTCACCAGTGTTCACATTAATATTCGTATAAAACCATAGAATTACGTCAGCAATTACATTTTTCATATATAAATTGTCATCGAAGGTGGGGGGATTTCTTTCTGAATTCATTTTAGGCGGCGGTGATTGTCCGACTTGCTATTTGCTTTCTCGCTTCCTTTAACCATTTTAAAATGTTTCGTCTGGAGAACTAGAAAAAAAGGCACGTGTTTTACTTGCTAACTTGTGTGACGAGTTGAAAGTACATATTTTGATGACCCGAATTTTAAACTATGCAAACTTTCGAACCAAGAAAAAAAAAGAAAGGTCAAACATATGAGAACAACAATTCTGAAGTTCAATGATTTTCGAAAAAAAAAAATGACAAAACTCGGGCACCGTATTCGACAACAGCCAAAAATACAAACAAGAAAAAAAAACCTTTCTCTTGACTCATTCAACTTCAAGTAATTTAGGTGACTGAAGTAGGAATGAACCAAAAGTAAAACACAAGACCCTCTTTTCTTCTTAAAAACGATATTTATTTATATACAAATAAATACACATTGGTCTTTATTATAGAGTGAAGGATATAAAATGTTTCCAGATTTTAAAAGTTGGACATAAATAGCATTTAAGTTGTCAAATCAAACTTCGATTTTGACTAGCCAACTTTTATTTGTAATTGTTGTAGCAAGTTATATGCATAGATCTACGTACGTCGCTATATATATGTATATTTTTTTGAATACTAAATCCGATCCGGCAGTTTTTTAATATGTAGAAATTCTTAAATAGTCATCTTAAAAGAAAAATCAGCTATGGGGAATAACTTTGATTCTTTTAGTAAGTAATCATTCCTTTTTTTTTTTTAATTCTGTTTTCTTACTGGCGTCTTGCTTCGTTCTTATCAAAACCATCTTCACTTTTAGTGTAGATGCTGAATACAACAACAACAACAACAAGACGTGTTTATAGAACATAGAAATATTTACAAAAGAAATGTCTACATAATGGATCTCTGGCAATATCAGGTCGATACAGTTAGTAACATATAAAGTCATTTTGTCAGGTTTTCAAAGTCAGACCCAAATAGCATTTCAGCTGATGAATCAAACGTTACTTCTGATTAACCAAGTTTCATTTGTTATTGTTGTACCATGTTACTGTCAATATAATAAGCGAATAGAAGAGCTGAAAAGGGTTTGGGTTAAAAAGAGTTAGCGTTAAGTTAACAGAGTTCATTAGTCTTGAATGACTGTCTGTCTAGGAGAAAGGTCACTTTGATTTCAAATCCTGAGTAGATGGGTTTTGCAACACATTTAGGAAAAGGAAACTTTGTGACATGCCAAGACAAGATGACCAGTAATCACTTTGGTTTCAGATTTTACATCAGTTTCCATTGTGATACAATGAAGGCCGTGAGGATAGGAAGTGACTCATCGACAGAGACAAAAGAAAATGCGGGAGTGGTCAGTTTCCATTGTTCAGGACAGGTGACTCAGAAAAGAATACCAGACACAACATTTAGGAGTGACAACGTTCTACGACAGTTTGACGACAGTTTGACGCCAGTAAGGTAAATTAGTTTGACGACAGTTTTACGACAGTAAGGTTTATGGCAAAAAGTTAACGAGTTCGGGTTTCAGAGAGAAGCCGAGCAGTTAGGGATCGAACCTCCACAGAGAGCGGATCGGACTGGGAAAACGATGAGATGAGCTGACGACTTGAGCAACGACAATGGGGGTTTCGATAGTTCGCGACGGTGTCACACACACTCATAGTTCCAACTAAATTATACACAACGTATATGTGTTTGTGTTCTTTCTCGAGAGTTGCGTTTCTTTTATTTAACTTGTGGACCAGTGCTGTGCCCTCGATGATTCGTCAATGAATAGATGCCTCGGCTAGATGATGAAGACAAGAAGGCCACGGACATACAACATTGGGGTTGACGGTCGTTGAGTTGGGCAACATGGTTCTACACCATCTCCTAGATAGGATGTCATAGATCTGGCTGAGAAGCCCCATGGCGCCTCAGAGAATGATACTCGTTTTGTACAAACGTTTGCCACTACAATCAAATGATGCAGAGATGTGTCCATGTGACAACATGTGTCACGCAAACATACTAAAAAGCTTATAGCGATGGAGGAGTGGTGAAATTTGCAAAGATCACCTATTCGAAGCGCATACTTACAATCATGCACATAGGCGATAGGAATCTTGTCGTAACATCACTGCCGTATCTTCTGTTTGAAAGAGACCCTCTTTCGGTGAAGGTTCTTGTGACTGAGCCACTCTGTTTAAGAGAGCACGGCTCACCCAGTTGTCTGAGAGGGTGCAGGAAAAAGTGCACCAAAAATTGTCTCACATAGGAACGATTAGTCTCCGTAGTTAACAGTGTACTTTGACAGTGAAGAAATGTGATGACACGGCAGTCATCTATGAATATGCGTCATATGTATGTGTGCGTATATATGTATATTTAGGCAGCATTTTCTCTGTAATACAAATGTTGTTGAATATGACAGACAAATTATGTCTGGATATCCTTGTGTGGATCATTTCCAATTAGGATATGAATTCAAATGCCCATTGGGAGACTGTCTCCAACATTGAAAATATATACATTGGATTAACTATTACAACTTTGTCGAGGAGGTCAACAATGCATTTATTCCCTACCAGCACCATAACTCAGCACCTTACTAATCAGCATTCCTGCCCCCCGTTCGCAATTTCGAAAACTCTTAGTAGAAAACACCACAATATTAGAAGATACCAATAATAAACAAGAACTCTGTATATTAGAAGCGTTATATATCAAAACACCCCAAAGAATTAATTTTAACACTAATGATCACATTCTTAAATGTTTATAGTCTTAATTTTAGTTCTGTATTAATAATATAATTCCTGCCAAAACTATCTATTAACATTAACACAATCGTCTTTACCCAATTCCCCTGAAGATGAACCCGTAAGTACTTGGCACACATACAATTATGGAAAATTCATCAGCCAATTCCCCATCGAAACAAAGATCCTAATTTGACAAATGGAAAGGATCCATACATGAAAATAAATCTATGGCAAGTGAGCTACACAGAGGCGTTCATGTTTCATTCCTACAATAGATCATCAGGCTAAATTCGGGAATTCATTGTTTGCGGTTGCTTTTATATCAAAGTAGTGTTTACTCTAGCTAACTACCCAATCGAATGCGCGTATATAGGAAATCCATCTGTCATCGCCAAAGATCACAGCGGCAGAGGATTATTCGTTGCAGATTGGCAGCCAGCTCTCAAGCCAGGTTTTACATACAACACCTGGTATTGCCAAATGTTCACCCGTGTCTATCTCTCTCTCACTCACTCACTCACTCACTCACCCCATCATCATCATCATCATCATCAATAAATGTTCGTTTGTTGCACGTAAACAAGTTGAGTCTTGAATGTTTACCAAGTGACATGGCTTCCCCCTTTCGTCCACCCGGAATTAATCCTTTCTTGGCTTGATTTTATTTTGAAAACATTCACACGACTACCCACTCTTTCTCTCTCTTTCTTTCCCTTCTCCCCTCTCTCTCTATAACCCCTGCCCTCCCCTCTCTCTCTCTGTCACCCGTGTCCCTCTCTCTCTGTCACTCCTGTCCCCCTCTCTCTCATTCTGTCACCCCTGTCCCCCTCTCTCTCATTCTGTCACCCCTGTCCCCCTCTCTCATTCTATCACCCCTGTCCCCCTCTCTCTACATTCTATCACCCCTGTCCCCCTCTCTCTACATTCTATCACCCCTGTCCCCTCTCTCTACATTCTATCACCCCTGTCCCCCCTCTCTCTACATTCTATCACCCCTGTCCCCCCTCTCTCTACATTCTATCACCCCTGTCCCCCCTCTCTCTATATATCACCCCTGTCCCCCCTCTCTCTATATATCACCCCTGTCCCCCCTCTCTCTATATATCACCCCTGTCCCCCCTCTCTCTATATATCACCCCTGTCCCCCCTCTCTCTATATATCACCCCTGTCCCCCCTCTCTCTATATATCACCCCTGTTTCCCCTCTCTCTATATATCACCCCTTTCCTACTCTCCCTCTCTATCACTCTTTCCCTCTCTTTCACCTCATCCTTCTCTATCCCCCCCTCTCTTTCACCCTCTCTATTTTCACATTCCATATGTTCGTATCCTCACCACGTGGCCTTTCCCTACTCCTGGCTTATTACAAATAAACCCAACAAGCTGACGACAATCATGACGATCACTTCTCATCTCAACTTGTCGTAAACAACCTGCACAAAACAAAAACTGACGCCGCCCACTCATCTTAATCGATTAAAATTTCCCTATTTTTTTTTCCTTTCTTTTCCTCACCCAAAAATATCGTCGCCATCTTTTTATTTTCATCTAAATTTTCTTCAGTTTTAATATTAACCGCTTTCCATCTTCTTCAAAACAACACGTCGTTATCCAGCAGTTATCATTTTTCAACACAACACACAATTTTATACATCACTGTACGCCGGTTCCCTCCATTTGAACAACGACATTGCGCCGCATCTTCTTTCGTGGATGGATGGGGGGGGGGGCAATATCAATGCTTCTTATTTTTCATGGCATTCTCTCTTGATGTCAGATACTAACAAGTCTTAATGTGTGAGATCTTAGAAATGTAACATCTCGATTATAATAAGACTAGCGGGATCCGTGGAAATACCACAGCTGCATCTTTCATCTGTTATATATATATATTGCTACCTTGCTTAAAAATATTTCCGTTCTATGGACGTCCGGCGCAAACGCAGACCCCACGATATCATTGTACCACCTTTGTTCAAACTGAAACATACTTATCTAATTATTCTGGTTAATGTAATTCTAGAATATATCTGGTTATGAGGAGTCTATCTTCAAAACCCTTGTATGAGTTTTTGACCTATTTTCAATGGACGTCTGGCGCGAACGCAGACCCCACGATATTATTGTACCGTGTTTGCACAGAACAAATACTAAGATTTGATCCTATCCCGAAGGCCAAGAAGAAAAAGGTTTATTTTTGTTGGAGTTTCACGTTCGATACAATGACCATCAGATGAAATGCATTGCATCTTTTGCGATCTTATATCAAAAAGTAAAAAAAAAAACGGTGAAGGGTGATAAT